>CM050220.1:9770000-9807500 GCA_027475355.1 Coilia nasus | reverse complement strand
AGAGAGAGGGAGAGAGAGAGGGAGTGAGAGAAAGAGACAGAGAGAGAGAGAGAAAGAGAGAGAGGGAGGGAGATGCTGGGAGTGAGTGACAATGTCAGCCAAGACCGTTAAGCAGGGAAAGTGAAAAGAGACGGAGAGAATTAGAGAGGAGGGAGGCTAATGATCTGTAAGGAGGTCTGACCCTGAAGCTGCACCCAGTAATCAGTGTTACCATACAATAAAGAGCATGATCTAAGCAGTCCAGATAGGACCACAACGCTCACACACATACGCGTACACACTTTTTCTCCAATCACACACGCACACACACACACATACATACACACAAACATACACACACAGACACATACACACCCACACACATATTCACCCACACACACTCACCTTTACACATACACACTCTTACACATACACACAAGACAGACTCGGAACAAAGATTGCATGACCCCTTTAACATTCTCTACATTTTAAAATCAAATTATGAATATGGTGCTTAATTTTCATATTACTTATACACTGCAATCAACCACCTTTAATACCATGTTATACAATAAATAGCCATGTTTTCTTTACCTTTTATTTTTTCATAAAATGGAAATCCATGAGCTTAGAACACCCACAGCTTCACCTCGAACATGCGTATTTGTCCTGTCCATAAAAAAAAAAAAACAGCCCGCTCACTCCCATCTGAGAAAATAGAATTGTTCAAATTTGCAGAAGAGTTCATCCAATGGAGGAAGTCTATAATGCAATATTCCATTTTTCGCCTCCCCAGTCTGCTCAGAGTTCCAATTTATTGAAGTAACAGAGCAGAAAATGCACTGACAGCTGTAGCACTTTATTGCGAATTAGTATATACATTCTACACCCTGCGAGAAAACGCAAGGCTCATTGTATTTCTGTAATTGCCACAGGCTCCCAAAATGGAAAGAGAAACTGGCAGTAGGTCCAATTACACTCAGAGCACTAAAGATGACAGGGTATACTTTGAACATCAGATCACATTTAAGCTATCAACCTGACATTTTTAACCCTCTCCACCAGCCAAAAGCAGGAAAAGAGATGTAGGGGGGGAAATACATGCTTCAAAAAGACATTTCTGCCCATAGAGAATACAAACAACTAGTGCATCATTATAATCACTACTTCTCCCCTGCCTGTCCCCCACCCACATGTCCCTTGCTGTAGTTTTAGGGGGAAAAAGTAGAAAATTGTATTTGGTAAAGGAGCTGAGTCAGACTCAGACTCAGTTCAGATATCAGATAACGAACAAAGAACATCAGTATGTTATGGAAAAGAACATACAATGTAGCAGAGGAAGAGGCCAGCAACTTAGCTAGCAAATTAGCAACTAGAACAACCACTGCATTACAGTAGTATGAAACTGTAAACATCAAGCAGGAAAAAAAAAACTATAGCTCAATGATCGTACTTGCTGCCTTATGCCTATTCGTGGTATATTTGTAACAATGTTGGCTATTATGTTTTACTTATTTTATCATATGTATGTACAAATAATAAATCAGTGGAGACTTACGGGTTTATACTGTAAATATGTTCATATAAATGTAAACATACTCTACCCACTGTCATCTCCCATGGTGCTTCTGCGCTGAAATAGCTCATGCTCATTAGTTTACAGCATCTGAAGGTTTACGGCCAGACACTGTAGTTGGTGGACTGCCAAAGCAATATAGTCAAGTCATCAAATCATGCCACATCAAAAATCAGCAAACACAGAATGTAGAACTGTAAACACAGTTTGTACAATTTGTTCAATTTGAGTGTGCCACATATCTTTCAATGCATTTCAGTTTTTCTTCAAATGAACATGAACAGAGCTTTTGTCATGTAGGACTTGTCAATGTATATCAGTGAATGAACTGAAATAGTTTGGTGTTATAAAGCTAAATGTACTGTATTGTAATTGTAAAAACTGCTATATTACTGTAAATGTTATACTGGAAAAGAAGCTTGCCTAACGCAAATCTGCAACATAAAAAAGGCTAACTGTCCCCACTTGCAAGTCAGAGCAAGAAAAGGGTGGTTGGTGTTATCAGGGTTTGCGACTGTTTTTGGCTTTTGCAAGCTTTTCTGTGTACTCGTTCTCACTCTTAGCGTGAAATTCACTGATAACTCCCAACTCCACAGTACTCTGCACCTGTTGGGATGCTGGTGTGTGTGTGTGTGTGTGTGTGTGTGTGTGTGTGTGTGTGTGTGTGTGTGTGTGTGTGTGCACAGACCATGGGGACTTGAGACACCAAGGACGTGTGTGTGTGTGTGTGTGTGTGTGTGTGTGTGTGTGTGTGTGTGTGTGTGTGTGTGTGTGTGTGTGTGTGTGTGTGCACAGACCATGGGGACTTGAGACACCAAGGACGTGTGTGTGTGTGTGTGTGTGTGTGTGTGTGTGTGTGTGTGTGTGTGTGTGTGTGTGTGTGTGTGTGTGTGTGTGTGTGGGAGGGTGGATTCCCCATTGGGACTGACCTACCCCCTCCACATGAGAGCCTTTTATTGATGCCAGTGTAATTACAGACAGTCAAGAAGCCCCTACAGACCAGTGAACACCTCACGTATATGTGTGTGTGTGCGTGTGTATGTGTGTGTGTGTGTGTGTGTGTGTGTGTGTGTGTGTGTGCATGTACGCATGTGTATGTGTGTGTGCGCATCTACATATGTGGTGTTAGCTTTAATATTTTCTCCGACATTCAATTACATATTCATCAGAAACCTTGAAGAAGGACTGCCTTCACTAGTACTACACACTCTAGTGTGTAAAGAGGAGAGGAGAGGAGAGGAGAAGAGAAGAGAAGAGAGGAGAGGAGAGGAGAGGAGAGGAGAGGAGAGGAGAGGAGAGGAGAGGAGAGGAGAAAAAAAACCAGTGGGTCATCGAAGGCCATAAAGGGAAGAACCCCTTTAAGCTTTATGCGAGACGTCAGTCTCCTACGCCTCTTGCTGCATGGATGCAGTTCATCAGCAGAGAGCCCAACAAAGCCCGAGCCTGTCCTTATCAGACACCAAATTTAATCAGTTAATTACGGTGATAAATGTGATTTGCTTTTACCGGGATAATAAAGTACAGTATATTTAACATGTGTAAAGTGTTCCCCTAGCACCACCCCTGTCTCCTTGATTAATGTAAATTTAATTAAACACAATGCTAATTAAGCAATAAATAAAGACAAGGTGGGCATTTATGCAAAGATAATCACACACCTTTAGTGAGGTGATGACTGTGAAAAAAAAAGTCTACCAATCAGGTCATGTTTTTGGAAAGCATGAAAACAAGGTAACACTGTCAACGACACCCAAGTCCCCACTGTGTGGCACGTTAAGTGGCTTAAACATCACTGAAGTAAAACTCTTCCCTTGCCTGTCCAGAGTTTTATGATCACATCAGCATGATTTACTGGTGTACACTGTGTGCACTGTGTGTGTGTGTGTGTGTGTGTGTGTGTGTGTGTGTGTGTGTGTGTGTATGTGCACGCATGCATGGGTGCATGCTTGTGTGTGTGTGTGTGTGTGTGTGTGTGTGTGTGTGTGTGTGTGTGTGTGTATGCGTAAGCATATGTCTTAAAGCATGCAGGCAATATGTATGCCTGTTAGCCCACATGTATATGACTATGTTATCCAACAGACAATTACTACTCAAAAAAAATAAATATCAATTTTATGAACAGTCTACTTATCCTCCATGGAACGTGAACCTGAGTGAATACACCCCCGGTTACAGTATGCTGTGTTTAGATAAGCGGTTCACAAACTCGCACCCGTTCACGGCAACATCAGTGTCAAATGTCACTGCTTACTGACTCCTGATATGCAAATAAAAGGAGTGCTACACATCCTCTGATTAATGGCGTCGGGCTCTGGGCTGCATGGAAGACGGCTGTGTTCAGACAGGAGCGACAAATAAATCTATCAATCATACGGGCGCCTCTAATCCCCAGCCATCGAGCGCCGCCTGCCACACAAACACTTTATTGTGGGCAGGGAGAGGCAGGCAAGGCAGGGATCGGCGTGCTCATAAACTGCAGGGTCTGCGCTCTGCGCTCTCCAGACAACTAGCTGCTCAGGAAGCACTGTCTCCTCTCAGAGATAGAGCTCAGCTCATGGTGGGAGGAGAGAGCAAGTAAACAAGGTCCACGTCATTTACCAAATGACATTATTCCACCACAGTGCTGCTCATTATAATTATTATTATTATTATTATTATTGTTGTTGTTGTTGTTGTCATTGTTGTTGTTGTTGTTGTTGAATGCTTCTTGTTGTTAACAATAATATTAGCGTCAGCAGCTACCAAAGCTAAAGAACCTTATGTTTAGAAACTATCATTTAATGTTTACGAAAATCTACAATGATTATCTCTGCCTTGGATTACGGTGTGGTTCTAGAGACAGTGCTTTGCATTACCTAACTGGCTAAACAGTGAATGCCAGTGTAAATGATTGAAAGATGCAGTCTGCAGTTGCAGTGCAATACATTTTTTGTACCAAATATCTGAAATCTATTACAAGAGCACAATCATACACCATCCTGGCTTTGTCAGTGGGACGTAACACGGTGGATTGCCACCCTCAAGGGTTTGAAGAATCTCTGGTGCACTGATGGCCACCATAGAGCTTATTCAGGTCTACACAGTTGGACCATGTCCAATTATTTTGACTTGTTCACTATGCACTGCACTACATGTATATAGGATGTGAGTTACACTATTTTATGCAACAGTTAGGTCTGGTCAAATTATTTATCAGTTTCTGATTGGACGAGACACATTTTAAGCAAGAATATCCCAAGGTATAGAATGAGTGACTATTTAAATTTAATAATCACTCCATCAAAGATACAACTTAACCGATTACCGATACACCAACATTCCATTCCATCTAGTTCATAAACAAGGGAGAGAGAAATGAGAAAAAAATGAAGTCGAGTGCATTTATAAACTATGGTATCATGGGTATGGTTACCTACAGCACTGAGCCTTCGGCTTCCTGTCTGCAGCCGAACCACATCCATTAGAATATATACGAACAACCTCACTCCCACTTGTGTTATATTGCTTAATTGTTTCCTACGTGGTGCATGAATACACATTTTACATTACACTACAAGTAGCTGACGCTCTTATCCAGAGCGACTTACAGTTATTTACAGGGTTTCCGTTACAGTCCCTGGAGCAGGGTGGGGTTACATGCCTTTCTCAAGGGCATTTCAGCCATGGGTAGGGCAAGATTCGAACCTGCGACTCTCAGATCACAAAACTAACCCCCTAACCACTAGACCACAGCTGGCCATCTTGGATTCCACCCTGGTGAGATACAGAACAAAAGTGGAAAGACTAGTACCACTCGGGAGGCAGAGGGAATAAGTGAATCGCCAGACCGATATATGGGTTGATGTATGCATTCCCATGCATATCTCCCAGGCACTCTGTGAGTGGTGATGACAGGGTTTTAAGCATGAAGCCAGTGCCTGCCAGGCAGAGCTCATCTCCAATTAAAGCAGGGCCTGTGATCACATTTGAAACGATATCAGAATGTATGTTGAAACAGGCCCGTTTGGAAAAAAAAAAGTGTTAAGAGGGTCCATTTCTCTACAAATGGAGGCTGAATTCAATAACTCCCCCAAAGCTGTAATTCAATTAAATATTTAGCATTGGAATTCAATTAGAAAATAATGATTAATTCAGGGGCCACGCTAATACAAGACCCTCTTTCATTCATGATGGCTCTGTCTGCCATTCCGATGTCAGTTTTGATCTGATAACAGTTCTCTCCTCATTGTCCCCTTTTGCACATTTTTATATTATCTTAATAGGGTGAAATGTAATGGTAATGACAGTGCTGTCTCTCTGTTTCTGTCTCTGTCTCTGTCTCTGTCTCTGTCTCTCTCTCTCTCTCTCTCTCTCTCTCTCTCTCTCTCCCTCTCTCTCTTTTTCTCTTTCTCTCTCTCACTTACCCACCCAAGCGGTTACCATGAAATGGCAAAAAAAAAGTCTGCACACACACCTGCGTGAGTAGAAATAAGCAGTGTTGAAGGAAAACGAATAAGATCTCGGCGAAAAAGGAAAACGATGATTATCTTTAATCACTAACCTTCCCCTAGTGGCGAGCTGCACTCTCCAGCACCTTGGCTCCCTTATATCCATCCAATATCCATCACCCACAACACAGGCACAGAAGATGAAAGACAGGGGGGGAACGAGGACTGGCAACTCAAGAGGAATGCCAACAGCCTCATTACTTGTCATAGCGCATTGTGACGGGAAATTGCTTCTTTCCGTTTTTGTTTGCTCAGGCAATTACAATAAACTCTCTGCTTGACACGTTGTTTGCACAGATGTAACACATTAATATACATGAGCACTAATCTGAATTATTGAACCACTCGCCATAATTCCAACAATGGATTTGCACCTTCGACAAGAGGCGGAGGTAGAGTGGAGTGGAGGAAAGACGGAAACAGCGAAAGAAATGAGGTGGAGGGGACGTGACGGTGGAGATGGTGGTGGCCTGGCGTGGCCTGAGGGAGGAAGAAGAGGCTTTAGTGGTCTGGGGCCTTATCTTCCGGAAAAATCCTTTCATTAAATGTGTCACAGTGTAGGGAAGCTTCCTACAGTAGATGTTCTCCACCAATCACAGGCCTCGCCAACTGCCGTTAGTGCTTTTCAGAAACTCACTCGACAGAGTGACAGCTGGATGCAGGTTGGCTGGCCACAAATGAACGACACAAAACAGGAGATAACACAACCTGATACTGATGTGTCAAACTTTGATTCCAGTCAGTTGGAGTTGAAAAAGGCACTTTCAGTTTCAGGTTGAGTAAACAGAAAACTGGACAGTTGCTAATTGCAGTAGGAGAGAGTACAGTGCCCTTTGGTGTACTCATACTGTAGCAAAGGGGAGGAGAAGTCACCCCGCCCAGCTTCGAACCCAGGTCTCCGGAAGTGCCAAACATGGGCTCTGACTGCAACGCCAAAGAGCCAGGCTCTTTGGTATGGCAGTCAGATCACACCCACAACCCTAGTGATGGGCACTCCGTCACACATACAAAGAGAGAATGAAGATGTACTGCATGTAAAGCTAACACAAATCTTCAGATTTTGTGAATTCTAAAGTGATCTCACCTTCAGCCCTTCAGCATTGAATAATGCAGTCATGATATTGCATCGAAATTACAAGACATGTAGTGAAGTGCCGGTGTTCATCAGTGCATCTGTGTACGGCCTCTGATATGTCAAAGGTTGGTCTGGCTCTCATAAAAAAATCAGTTCAGTCGGGTTCCCCATTAAAATGCAAGAGATTTTTTTCAAACTGACAGACCAAACCTCCCTGCAAAGGTGCAGTGGGAGTGTTGTTCGAGGAGGAATGCAAAAGGAAGCTTTTTTTGTCTTTTTTTACGAGGCCGACGACATTAGAAAGAAAACACAGAAGGAGGGCTGGCTATTCTGTGGAATCAAAAAGACTCCAGTGACTTTGATCACCGGCATCTTGTTCAATACGAAATAACTGCACTGGAGCCCCTGACTCTTACACATGGGAGTGAAATGGAAACGTATAATAATGCACACAAAAACCAGACAGAAAATGAAAGAAGTCTTTTGTTGGTTCTTTGATTACAGTAAAGCATTGTGACTGCTGAGCAGGCTTCAACAATTACCACAATATCTCAGCAGAGAGAGAGAGAGAGAGTATGAGAGAGAGGGAGAGAAAGAGGGAGAGAGAGAGAGAAAGACAGAGAGAGAGAGCAACAGAGCGAGAGAGAGCAAGAGAGAGAGAGAGAGACAGAGAGAGAGAGAGGGAGGGAAAGAGCGAGAGAGAGAGAGACAGAGAAAGAGAGAGAGAGAGGGAGGGAAAGAGCGAGAGAGAGAGAAAGAGAGAGAGAGAGAGAGAGAGAGAGGGAGGGAAAGAGTGAGAGAGAGAGAGAAAGAGAGAGAGAGATAGAGAGAGAGCGAGAGAGAGAGACAGAGAGATAGAGAGAGAGAGAGAGAGAGGGAGGGAAAGAGCGAGAGAGAGAGAGAGAGAGAGAGAGAGGCCATGTGTATGAGGTCTTATCTTAACGCCTGTGCTACTTACAGTGATCGCTGCACATCTGCTACTGCTTACTGTATTGGGACATGGGCCTCTGCAGCTGCACCTGTAGGAGGATCACATGACACAGCAATTTCCCCCTGCCCAATTAGGAGGGAAGTGCAGGAAAACATCCTCAGGTGGTAAGCATCTCAGTAGAAACTTAGCCCAGAGAAAAGGAAAGGAAAACAGGCAGAAACAGGCTAGAAATGCTTAAATGTATGTCATCAAGTTTTGTTGACAGAAACAGCACGCAAATGGACAAATTAAAGCTCATTGGTGTTTTTTTTTTGACAGAGTGGTACAGAGCTTTCCCATTAGCATAACTTCCATTTAAAATTTTAATGCACATTTTGACTGATCAAATATGAATTCTTGACTGGAAACATGCTTCGCATAATATGTGTGCAAATGTACATTTGATTCACTGGACTGACAAGTGCAACCTACAACAATGCACATGAACAAATCACAAGCACATTCAGAAAACAACTTCAGTGTATACCAATCTAAGAAAGGCAATGCATTAGGGGAATGTGCTCTGAATACACAAACATGCTACATGCACTGACAACATTATCATGGAGTCTTTGTTTGTCAAGTTAATAGTTGTGACTGCTATGTTAAGTATTATCAGAAAGTTTAAAAAAAAATCTTCATCAAACTGCAACAGTAGCTGATGCATTTTCACCAGATTTGTTTCTGGGACTTTGAGCCTGGAGGTGATAGAAAGCAAGAAGGATTATTTGACTGAATGGTGTTCCTGTAATGTGTAAAAAACATTGATAACATTTCTTGATAACATTTATAGTTTTACAAAAGTGCTTGTTACACCTGGTGATATCTTGGGAGACCACAAAGATGATATGACAACCTATCATGTCAGCCGGTTGATGAGGTCACCATATTGGATATTTAATTAAAGTTAAGTAATTCTTCACAGTGCAGTATTTAACAAATTTGCAGGCAATACGTACACAGTTATCAGTTACCATTTTTCAACACTATTTACCTGTTAAAGCCTGCTAAATTCCATGGAAAAGGCTACAAATAGGAAGATAGCTCATATCTTGGCCAGTAGATGGTCATTTGACATGAAAGCTGCTTCAAAGTACAGTAATGACATGCCGTTTCTATGGAAACTCCAACCTGGTGGGGTTGCTTGGCCCCCTCATCACTGCTTGCAACTGAATATTTTAGACGTGTAGCTATTACACTGATATTACAAAAAAAATGCAAAAACAAAACAAACTTTTCTCTATCGCACTTACTTACTTGATCAGGAATCAAACACAGATGCGAGGTACTTGGTGAAAATGTATTCTACTGTGGTAGATTACTAGACTTTCATACAGAATTTTTAAAATATGTACAATAAATTATGTGTACTTACTTGACAGAAACCATTTTCAGATATTTGTTTAACTCCTAGCAGGGAGGAACAATGAGGTTACAACGAGAAGAATGGAATATCAGTGCGGCTCCTTATTGAATTGGACATTGGATTAGATTTATTAACCGAGCCAATATTTACTCTCTTGCAAAGGCCTCAGCTCATTACTCTCTTATAGATTTTTTCTCCCTCTTTTGTTTACCAGAGTAACTTAATCAAAGCATTAGAACTTATTTGTTTGCACCTGGCTCGTAGTCATAACTAACCGAAAAGTCCGCTGGCCTCTAAATGAGAAGCTTGCCGTTAATTTACAGATGTTACTTTGCCTCAGTTGTTACTTTTGTGTGAAAAAAGAAATATGCGTCGTTGTTGTTGGTACATGTCTGAATGTCTAACGAGACATGTTCCCGTTAGCCTGTTAGATTTAGACATTCCTGTTAGAATTAAATGAGTAATGGCTTTTTGGAAACCACAGTTAAGGCATCACTATATTGGCTTGAAGGAGTGACATACCTACTGATGAGACAAATATTGATGACAATGTCTCTGTAGCTTTGGTGAGTCATTATTTCCAAACAAAATGTTGTGCTACAATTAAACCCTGTTTCTTTCACACCTCAAAGCCCATCGCCTTTATCACGTTCTGTCTCCCTGAATCATTCCTCGTTACTGCTTGAATAAGTCAGAAGAAAATTCGCGCAGAAAGTAAATTTCGACACCGCACACATACAGTACATACCACGCACACATGCACCCGACAAAAGACCATGAAATGCTCTCACAATGAGCATCATTGCTCTAGGAACATAACTCATAACTCATCACGGGCAAGGTAATATATTTCTTCTGCTTTTTAATATGTTACAGCCGAGTGGCCGTGGCTTGGTGCCGTCGGAGCCCCGCTACACAGAGGCCAGGGCGGCAGTCGGCCGCCACATTAGAGCGGGTACCTGTGGTGCTCTTCATGCTTCAGGGCCTGCTAATTTAAATGAGAGGCTGCACATATTTCACCGCAACGCTCCAGAGTGGAGGGTGTGTGTGTGTGCGTGTGTGTGTGTGTTCGCGTGTGTGTATATGTGTGTGTGGATGTGTGTGTGTATGTGTGTGTGTGTGTTTGTGTGTGTGAGAGAGAAAGATGTGTTGGTGTGTGTGTGTGTGTGTGTGTGTGTGTGTGTGTGTGTGTGTGTGTGTGTGTGTGTGTGTGTGTGTTGTGCGTGTGTATCTGTGTGTGCGTTTGTGTGTGTGACTGTGTGTGCGTGTGATGTGTGGTGGTGGTGGTGGTGGGTTGATAGAGAATGAGGATGAAACGGATTGGGGATAGGTTGTGGGTTGTGGGTTGTGAGGTTTGTGTGTTGGGGGGAGGGGGGGAAGCATGTTCCATCACTGCGTGAATCTGATGATGGAATGCCCCTCCTCCGCTCAGAACAAGGCATCGTGCCAGAGTAATGGGTCGGGAGGGGTTGTAGATCTCCCGCGTCTAACGTCACTTTCAAGGAGGATCTTCTGCCGTCGCTGCTGCTTACAAGACTCATCTGCTCGGTGACGGTGACACCTGGCATGACGCTCCTCACAGCGAGCCACAAAGCCCTGCGCTGCCAGGACATGGTTGGGTTGTCTGGGAAAATCGAGAACGTGTTTTGCCCCTAATGTCCTATAGCAGGCCGCGCTGCCTGGTACCACCTGATGGAGATCACAACCAACTACCTCTTCTGTGAACATTAGCCTAATGCCCCTTCTTACAGACCTGAGCCTCTGTGTGTGTGTGTGGGGGTGTGTGTGAGTGTGTGTGTGTGTGCGCGTGTGCGCGTGTGTGTGTATGCTTCAAGCTCATAACAGAGAGATGACGTGGTGTGAGCCCTGGGAACAAACCTGTCATCATCATCATCTTCACCAATGCTTGAAAAAAAATCAGCTGCAGAACTGTGATTTCTGAGAGCAACAACTAATCCTAAGTGAAAGTATGTTTTGATGTTTTGTTGGTGCTAAAAACATCTCTGAAAGCACCACTGGGTGTTTGAAAACATTATATTGGTGTAGGGAGAACCTTTTACAGAATATGAACTCAAACATGATTCTGATGATGACCACCACTACTGAGGAAAATGACAGCCACCATTATGAACCACTATTATGTAGTTGTGAAGTGGGGATAATCTGGTGAAAACCTAGGTGAAAAGCAATAAGATAGATTAATGACTTAGTGGAAAATTATTCTTGATAAATGTGCAATTATTAGCCTTCCTAAACTGTCACTAAAGACAATTGTTTTAGAGATGCTTCTATTACAAATTGCTGCAGCTAACCCTGTTGCAGTTGCTTTTGCTGGAGAAAGGTGTTTAAAACTCGAGTTTATTGAAATATTTGCATTCATCATTACATTACATTACATTAAATTACACTGAGCAGGCGCTTTTATCCAAAGTGACTTACAAAAGGAGGACATAATAGCTAACAGATGTGTAGAGAACATTGAAGGTACCTTTGTAAAGAGATGGTTAGTAGAAATTAGTTTTGTTTGGAAAGTCTCTGAAGAGAAGGGTCTTCACAAGCTTTTTGAAGGTTGAGAGGAATATTGCTGCTCTTGTAGCGACTGGTAGGTTGTTCCACCACTGAGAGACAACAACCAAGAAAAGTTTGGAGTGACCTTGTTTTGTCTTAGGAGAGGCCAGGCAGTTCATATTCATATTCATCAGTGGGGCATGAACGTTTAAGTGGTCAGGCTGGAAGCTTCCTGGCTGTATTTCAACCCCAGCCCATCCCTGGACCTAACTAATGTATTGTAGCATGGCTAAGTGTATAACAGTCGTGTCCTGTCAGATCTGAGTGTGTTCTGTTCCAGAGTGGGCATTGTTGCTAGGCCAGTGTGGGAGGCACTACCCTTCTAGGCTCAAGTGGGTAAAATCTGTCCTTGGTGTGGGTCAGAGTGTAGAGATACGATTTTGGTTGTTGGGAGATCATGTGTTGTTTTCTGGCATGGTTTTGTATTGGCATAGCTGTGGCTAACATCCACTCTTAAACACAACCTTTCTAATAAATGCCGCATTTTCTTACCAGTAGTGAAAGCTATAGTGCCTTTTTAACAACCGTTTAACAACAGTTTTGCATCTTACTTAGGGTGACCAGACGTCCCGGTTTGACCGGGACAGTCCCGATTTTTAGTCGCGTGTCCCGAGTCCTGACAGAAGCCCGTCGGGACGCAAAAATGTCCCGGTTTCCACCCAACACCACATCAAGCTGCCCAAATTACAGCGATCGCATATACAAAACTGTTAAATTAAAGCCTAATGAAGCTTCCAGTAATTCAGAGTCAATGTGTGTGTGAGTGACAATGGAAGGTGCGCTCTGCGAAATCTTCGCAGTCAATGTTACAATGTATCTTGCAGTATACAGCGGCCGTGTTTTAACGGTTTTCTTCGATAGCAGACTAGACTACTACACGACAATGCCTAAGAGAATGTGCACGCGCATGACGTCACACAAAGTGTCCCGGTTTTAGACTCTGGAAATCTGGTCACCCTAATCTTACTTGATGTTGTAAAATATATGTCAGCATCTGTTTACTGGCAGACGATGGTTTTCCCAACCCCCTATCCAATCCATGTGAATACAACCCCAATACCCAAACCCCAACCCCCCTTACACACACACACACACACACACACACACACATACACACACACACACACACACACACACACACACACACACACACACACACACAGACTCCGCCGCTGCAAATAAAACGGCCCTTTGACCCTGATCCTAAGGTCTGTGACCTGTTGTCTGATGGCCTATCGATTGTGTCTGGTCCTGAGCGATGTTTAGCTGCCTGTAGTGTTGTTAGCATGATGTCTGACTGAGAGACTCAGTCCTCCTCTACAGAAGCCCTCGTCCCCAGCGCCCCCTCGTACTATTGTATACAAAGAAGAGAAGGTCTGACCCATCCTGCCTGAACCACAAACATCTTCTTTTTCATTATGTTTGAGATTCGAGACATTTTAAGCTGTTCCTTCCTGAGGTATATACACAAGCCATCACTACTGTATGGTAAAAAAAAAAAAGTACAAAAAATCATTCTCAATATCTTGACAAGACAATCCTTCTGTTTTGCAGAAGTGTGAAAAATAACGGGCTCATATGTTGAAGTTAGCCACAGATAGTACAATGAAAGATTTCAAAAATCACAGCAGCAAATTGGCTTTGTTGTGTCTACAAGTGCCTGCCAAATGTAATATTGAATGGATGATCCGAAATAGATTTTTGATCCCAGGAAAATGAGAGAGGATGTCTGAAACAACAACAACTATGACAATATAAAAAAAAACAAGAAAGCGAGATGGGAGCAGGATTTGGGGTGGGGTTGGGTGTGTGTGTGTGTGTATGGGTGTGTGGGGGGTGTGTGTGTGTGTGAGAGAGAGAGAGCAGGATTTGGGGTGGGGTGGGGTGGGGTAGGGTGTGTGTGTGTGTGTGTGTATGTGTGTGTGTGTGTGTGTGTGTGTGTGTGTCTGTGTGTGTGAGTGTGTGTCTGTGTGTGCGTGTGTGTGTGTGTGTATGTGTGTGTGTGTGTGTGAAAGACAGAAAGAGAGAGAGAGTGTGTGTGAGTGTGTGTGTGTGTGTGTGTGTATGGGTGTGTAGGGGGTGAGGTGGGGTGGGGCTTTGGGCGGCCATAATATTCTAAAGTCAAAGCCCTCCTCTCAGGTGTGGAGCATGTATAGCATTTCCTCTTTTTCACCTCCAACCTCCTCCTCCTCCTCCTCCCCCTCCTCCTCCTCCACCACCTCCTCCTCCGCCTCCTCAGTGGACTTGTTGTTTTCATGTAAAGAAAAACCTCTGGGCTTGACCTCCCCTCCACTTTGCCTTCGGCTATTCACGGATTGCATGTTTTCAATGCCCGATCCGCGGGGAGTGATCCAAATCAAACTCCCATAAATATTTCAATGCTTCTGCGTGCTCTCCGGACCCCTTTGCTAATACACAAAACGCCTCTGCCAAGCAAATCTGCCATGTTTATTCCCGCTGCTAAATTGTCGTGCTTTTATATTCGGCTTTGCACATTGCTTAATGAGGAGGACGCAAACTGTTGTCCATATTGCCTGATAAACATGAAGCCAGAATCCCTTTTTTTTAAAAACACACCACATGGATTAAAATGGCATTCGTAAGATATTAAGGCTTACACTTAAGTGATGGGATATATATTGATATGTGGGGTTTACAAGCAGTCTTACAAGTGTTTTCAAGACTGGCTTGTCAGAGGAGTTTTGATCATGACAAGGTTTTTAAATGAAAGGTAGAAATATATTTGGAAGTGCTTCAAGACATCTGGTTACCATCTGAAACCACCTGGAACAAAGCCAACAGCACGCGTAAAATTAAAATGGCTTCATCATAAGGATGTAATGACTGTACATAGCGCCAACAGCCGATAAGGCTGACCATTGCCAGTCTGTTGTATTTCAACCACACGAGATTGATAAATCAAACTACACACTCAGAGATGAACACATACAATGCTTTAACGTTTTAACTTAAATCTGGAAAAAAAATCTCCACGGGAGGTGCGACCACTGACACTTGAAACATTTTAGTCATGTTAGCTTAAAAACTACACCCATTAATCGAAGAGCCATTCAACCCCTTAGCAGTTATTGCAAACAAAAAAGAAAAAAGAAAAAACCTCTTCGGAGAGTGACTAAATGAAAAGCCCATTAGATGTGCATTCTAAATGTTCACATCATTTGAGGAATTATGTGAAGATTAGCTGCACGCTGTGTGTGCTGTACCCCACAACTTGACTGGAAGCACAGAGAGGAAAATTACTGGAGACTATCCAACGTGTCAATTCTGCACCACTGCCAATTCAAACTATGTCACTGGATAGCTGATAAGAATGGCAGTCTTGTGAAGTAGGGCTGGCATCGGGGCCATTTTTCTTTTACCAAATCTCAATTTTGAAAAATTTGAAGTAGGAACCTAATGTTAGGTATTCAAAGCTATTATGTTTGTTTTGTGGGTGTTATGAGCAGAGCATAAAAGCAATCACATTACAACTGTGACCTTTATTCATACAGAGTTAATTTCTTTATGAGATTTAGTCCCTTGGTTACACTTTATTTTACTATCACTGCTACATCAGTTAGGTAGGTACAGTGTAACAGAGTGTGTATCGATATGTAACATAGGGTTAGGTATGCAAAGAGTAAGTACGTACAGTAATATTACATGTTGTTACATGTAGATACACTAAAGAAAGACACCGTAAAATAAAGTGCTTCCAGCTCTCAGTGACAAGAGTCACAATTTCAGAGCAACAACAAAGAGTAAGAGAGTTTTTGTCTTTCTCTGTGTATAGATAAACAAATGACCAATATGGTGTATTAGTGGACTGATAAAGGTTGAACATGTGATATTTGTCATTTTTGTTGATCGTTTGGCCAGCTGATACATTCAATTTAATGCAGTTGTATTCATAGTTTTAAGGGGGTATACTGAAACATTTGTCTTGAGAGTATTTTTAAATGGTTGTAGAAGATTGTCTTGTTTGCCCAAAATCCACCTGAAATTACTTGCATAGGCAGTCACTTGATCTTGAGGTAGACTGTAATCCAGTGAACATAAATGAGAAAACTGGAAGCTGTGAACATTACAAATGGCTTCTATGGGTCCATTGCAACAGCAGTCACGTGAATTTGAGGGCAGTATTTAGGATATTGACAAGACAATAGGTAGTGCAGAATTGATGGCGGGCCAAGTTGTTTCTCAGCGAGAGTAAACAGGAGTAAACTGGATTAGCATTGGCAGATTCAGGAGAACACAGATGCAAATCTCTACTAATGAACTTCAGGAACAGTAAGTCACTCCAGCCTATACACTGAAGCAAACACATGCAGGTATATATACAAAGGGGGTTTCTGGTGAACAACCACCATATTTAAAAATCTAACATGCACAATTTTAATGCTATCAATGGCCTTCAGATAAAGATCTTTAAACTGTATTTTATGCCTTTCAAATAAAGCATAATTATTCACACATGTTTAAGAATCTAACACCAACTAACACCGCCAAAATCGAACATGCACTGATATGCACAATATTAATACTATCAGTGGCCTCTGGATACTTTTATAGACATGTATATTATGCCTTTCAAATAAAGCATAATTATTCAGGCATGTTTAAGGATTACATTTTCTTTGATAACTGGTTGATGTAATTTCTTTTCTTTAGTTTCTTTAACTTGTGAAGCTGAATCTGTTGATGTTGATGTATGAATTAAACAAGGATGCTCACAGTTATCTATAAAGAATATCAGAAAAGACATTTCTGTTTATTACAGGAAAACCTACAGATTGTACAAAGAGTTCCACCTCTTTTATGATTCTGTACACACTAAATTGATGTTTACTGATTACCACTGACTGAAGTAATATTGTTTTTACAGATACGGCTATCATTTCATTAAAAACTGAAGCCAAATGCCCGGGCCCTCTGACGGACCGAGGCATCCGTCAGCGTCACGAGGAAAGAGGTGTCAGTTTATTAGGGGGCTAAATCTGTCCTGTACACACTCCTGACTAATGTGCTTGCGCTGGCGGGACGGGCAGGGGGTAGGATTGATGGCACCTGGCTGGTTTGGTGAGGGACAAGCTTTCCCCTGTGTAATCCATCTGGAGTAATTACAGCAGCCTCCCTGTGAAAGAGCCATCCTTTCCCCACTCCTCGCCCCCCGAAACTCTATTGAGGGCCCCGGTGATAAACTGCGTAGCGAGATAGCCGAGCGTCCTTTCCCAAATGATCAACTATCATGTTTAACAACAGCTTTTCTAGTTTGCAATATTAATGAAGTCATCAGCTTGGTGCAGGCCACCGGCATCTCTCTCTGGCAGACGTCTCGTTTATAATATGAAAAAAGAAGAAAGAAAAAGTTTGAAAAAAAAAAAAAATCATGATACATTTTTCTTTTCCAAAATATTTTATGTCAACCATTCATCAGTAGGAGCAAGTAAATCATGTCTGAGGATTGGAGGATCGAAAGCAATTACCATTAGAGCTGCTATCACGCCACCAACGCTCCCGTCGCCCGGCCCCCTGAATCTCAATGCTCTGCCGAGTGTGTGCATGCAATTTAAGAGCCCAATCGATAGCGCCGAGCGCTTAGTGGCCAGCAACTCCCTTCAAGTGGCTGGTGGGGACAAGCACATGCTAACGTCCCCAACCCCCCCCCACAGACACACACACACACACACACACACACACACACCATCCAGCCCAGCGCGTAAATGTCAAAACATTCCAGCACGGTGGAATTCTTGGGAGAAATTGTTCTTGTGAAACATTATTGACATACTTTAACCCACATTTCCAGCTCCCAGGGAGGAGGGGGGAGCGGGGTGGGTGTTGTGGGGGGGGGAGGAAAAGTCAATTCTCATTTGGAGTGCGCAGAGGCTGAAGGTAAACACTCCCATCCCGACGGTGCGCCCGCGTCGCAGGACCGCGAGGTCACCTCGGTCGGAGGTCAGCGGGGGGGGAGTGCTGGCCCAAGGTCAAGGTGACGCCGTAACATCTGCGCAAGGTGGCCTTCATCTCTGCCGTGGCCTTGAAGAAGATCAATACTATTAAGAAGTCTGTCTGATCTATGGGCGCCACCTTTCTCCTCCTCTTTTCTCCCTCTCACCTTCTCCCTCTCTCTGCCTCTCTCTCTTTCCCTCTCTCTCTCTTTACTGTCCTCTGTTTTATTTGCCCTCTTAGACACATATTCTTCCTTCTGGACATTTTTTTTCTGCATGCTTGTGAAGAAGCTGGTCTCATCTCTTTCCAGCATCTATCCCCGCATGGCCTGGCCTCCCAGGTGCGCCGCGGTCGGGTCGGACAAGCGGGAGGAAATCTGGACCTGTACTGTTTGATCAGCGTTTTATTAAGCCCAGCCCGGCCCGGCTCGCTCTTTAATATTTACATTGGTGCATTGGAGGAGCTGGGACTGCATCAGGCAATTACACACATGACCAAGCCGATAGCCGCAGAAAATGGCACAAAGCCTTTATCACGCTGGCAAAAGAGAAAAAAAAAAAGAATATTGCCAATTCTGTTGCCGCAACCACAAATGTAGTTTGCATTTCAATTAAACAGAGGGAAAATACTAGTCTTTTCTTCAAAGTCAACGTCAAATGAAAAAGGCACAGAAGACGGGGTCACCGAGAGGAAGGGTTTGTGGTAGGGAGTTGAATGAAGTGTTATACGTGCTTTGTGATGGTGAAAATAGTTAAACAAGCAGAGAATGCAGATTTTGTTAATCCAAATGAACGCTTACAAGGTTTTAACCTCTTGTGTCCGCTGTTGCGGTATATTAACTCATTTAAGGGTAAAAAAAAAACCTGAAATGATAGCAGAATAAAGGAGGTGGGATTGCCAATACCATTGTCAGAAGACACTGGCATTTTTACCAACTGCCAACGTATAAAAGTATCAGCTAGATATATATATATATATATTATATATATAATAATAATATAAGATATATTTTATTAACACTGCCTTTACAGAAGTGTTGAATATGGCCACAAATGCAACATCATCACATGCAACAAAAATGCAGAGTGATTTGCTCTTTTTGTTGGCTTTTGTTGGCTTGTATGCTTCAAGAATGACTAAGAAAAACAAACAGCTTGTTTGTTTTTTAAGGTTTTCTGAATAAAAGGTATGCCTTGTGAAACTGATGTCTTTGTCTTTTGTGAATGAGGGCTACATGCTGGTATCCCTGTTGTATTTACATATGACTCTATTCTAGTTTCTAAGAACATATGCACGCAATTGACAAGAGACAACAGTCACTCTCTCTCTCTCTCTCTCTCTCTCTCTCTCTTTCTCTCTCTCTCCCATTTTCTCTCACTTTCTCTTTTTCTTGATGTATCCCTGAGCTGTGAATACCGGAATGGCTTGGGTAATCATTCCTACGCCTGTCTAAGACAAATGCAATTACAAAGATAATTGTGTTCAAAGTTGGGGAGGCAGTGGCACTAGTCAGCATCTTGACTTTGCTGACCGTGCAGCAGCAAGCACACTTGCTGTCATTGGCCAGAAGAGCATGGACGTGGTCGAGGTTAGGACAGAGCAGAGAGAGAGAGAGAGAAAGCAGGAAGGAGAGAGAGAAAGAGAGAGCGGGTGAAAGAGAGAGGATGAAAGAGAGAGAGAGGGAGAGAGAGAATAAAAGAGAGAGAGAGAAAGAGGGAGGGAGGGAGAGAGAGAAAGGGAGGGGGCGATGGGAGTGACACGTCTCTGAAGGATGTGGCAGGATGCACCACCCCGTTTGACCTGCCATTTATCAGAGGGATAAACACCACACCACCTGACCTCTGCTGCAGGGCTGCCATTGGCCGGTGCGCTTCATTAGTATGCAGGTAACACTGCCTTCCCTCCCTGTGCCCACACTTTCCATGCACACACCCACGTCAACTCCATCACAATGAATTATTGGCCTCTGCAATGATCAATTTGAGCTTACCACTGGCCTAGTCACTGCACGGAGGTTGTGAGAATGGGGAGGAAGGGTGGTGTTATGGGCGATGGGGGTTAGTTGTTTCAGACTTTTGTCTCCCTCCCTCGTAAGGAACGGAATTTTTGGGTGGCACAATGAGAACGAAAGACCGAAAATAGAAGGAGAGAGAATGCTGGGGGTGGAGGACAGATGTGCTACCCATCCAAAGTGCCGGCTGGATGGCTGGATGGCTGCATGGCGACAGCCAAGCGTGACGTGTAGCCCGAGGTGCCAACAGTAAATATTACATTATCACAAGATGCTTCCCAGCAAATACCATTTTGTGGTCTCACAGTCAATTCCTCTCTCTCTCTCTACCCCATGGTGCTTAGGATTGATGGGACTAACTCTGTCACACAAAGAAAAAAAAAAATATATATATAAAAAATAAATAAATATATATATATATAAGCAGACCAAATATCTAAAAATGTGAAACTCAGTGAGGTTTTTTTTCCCAACACATTAGAGTCAACTTAAGTCATGATAGAACAGAAAAGCAAATCAACAAGCCTCCATCACGAGAAGGGAGAAATGGCCCTTTAAAGTCTTTCTGGGAGAATAATAGCCTAGCTGGGATTCATAGGATCTCATTTGGCATCCTGTGGTGCTGGGGCTGGCTTTGGTGTTTTCTTTTTTTCTTTTTTTTTTCTTCTTTTTTTTTGTCATTTTGAAAGAGAGCAGTGGTGTTGTCCCACCCTGGGCGCTGTGCAGATGGGCTCATGTGCAGAAAAATGAGCTGCAAGCAATCTCTCTTTCTCTCTTTCTCCCCCTCTCTGTCTCTCCCTCTTTTTTCCTCTCTCTCTCCCTTTTTCTCCCTCTCTCTCTCCCTCTTTCTTTATCTTTCTCCATCTTTTTTCTCACTCTTCCCCCTTTTCCCTCTCTCTCTCTTTCTCTTTCTGTCTCTCTCCCTCTTTCTCTCCCTTTCACCCTCTTTCTTTCCTTCTCTTTTTCTCTCCCTCTCTCAATCTCCCTTTTCCTCCCTCTCTCTCTCTCTCTCTCTCTCTCTCTCTCTCTCTCTCTCTCTCTCTCTCTCTCTCTCTCTGTTCCTCTCACTCTCCTTATCCTCTCTTCTCTTTTTCTCTGTCCTGCCCTCCCTTGATGCCCTCCCCACCCCCCCTATCACCACCACTACCCCCACCCCCATCACCACCACCACCAGCACTTCCACCACCCCCTCCACCACCACCCCCCATGTCCTGAGGCTGCGTAGCCCGATCTCGCTGCAGTGGCAGTGGGGAGCACAGTGGGAGATCTGGGCTAGGCGCACGCCCCAACGAGGGAGCCTATCTCAGGCTTGTGCTACCGGAAAATCTGCCCCTTCACGCTCCGCCACACGCTAAGACAGCCCTGATAGAAGAAGTAGAAGAAGAAGAAACAGGGTGGTGTGGACAGATCTAGCAAGGGGGAATGGGAAATAAGCACCTTGTGTGTACGTTTCTCCCCCTTGTGTACACGTCTGTCCTTCTCCTTCTCTCTCTCTCTCTTTGTCTTTCTCTCTGTCCGTCTCTGTCTCTCTCTCCCTCCTTGTGATTGTTTGTCATATGACTCTGCCTTTGTGTTGATGTTTCAGCTTAAAGTTTGGGCCTTAGAATGTTAATTCTTTCCTTGGCACCAGTGTCCACTGCAGACTGCCATTTTGACAAACGTAAACACCACGTCTTTGGTCTGGCAAAGCTGAGACATCGGAAAGTCAGCATCTGCGCCATTTAGTGTGTAAGTGTGCTTCGTCTAATACATGAACCCCAAACAATCAAAGTGTCATAATCCAAAAAATGAGGAGACACACCCAAAGGTTAATGTTTTTATATGTTGTATCCAAAGCCGAAACATGTTCCCAGTCCAACGGCTATTGAGCCCTTCCTCAACGTATCCATTTTGCCTGGCAATACAATGTGCTGAGTTGCCTGAGCACATATAAAAAAAAAGAAAACACTGACAGCAGGTTTCCGATCACTGGAAGAGCGCAGCTTCCATTTGGCCTCCTCCACTCACCACCCCCGTAAATTGAAATCAGCTAAAAGCAAACAGACAGGCCCGTCAGGTATCAGGTAAAGCGGAGGAGCTGGGGCATGAGGCCCTGCAATCACTTCTGATTAGTGTAGTGGGGGAGGGGGAGGGGGGACAGTGAGACGAGCATGCAGCCATGAAGCTCTACATGCATACGTACTAGTAGGGCTCTGCCACCATGTCTTACTCACCACCACTGACCTTTGACCCGACAGGAAGCACATCTCAACAACACTTTTGTTTGTTTAGAGATGCATTGCAACAGGAAAATAATTTCCTGAGGTATTCACATTCTCCAGGATATGTGAGCTACACAGCTGTTATTTTGGCCTCGTTACATGCAGCTCTTTCACTGCTTAAACATGGCACTCGACAAACACATGGTTCTGTCCATCAGCTTGTACATACATATATTTATTTTTATTAGCATAAAATACCTTTAATGGTGAAACAGTCACAAGCTAAACTGGCATTTCATTTCTAGGGAGCCCATAAGATTTAACTTTTTAAAAATGTTTTCTTGAAGCTATCTAAAAAGAAACGTCAAGACTACTTAAAAAAAAAAAAAAACATAATGAGATGAAATTATGGTAGCATGAGGACAAAGCCATACATTTCTATATTCCCACATACATTTCATTATTCCCATTTGCCAATATTCCCCACATACATTACGATATTCCGGTTTGGTAATATTCCCCACATACATTTCATTATTCCTGTTTGGCAATATTCCCCTTATACATTTCTATATTCCTGCTTGGCAATATTCCCCACATACATTTCCATATTCCTGTTTTGCAATATTCCCCATATGCATTTCTATATTCCCATTTGCCAATATTCCCCACATACATTTCTATATTGCCGTTTGGCAATATTCCCCATATACATTTCTATATTCCCATTTGGCAGTATTTCCCACATACATTTCTATATTCCCGTTTGGCAATATTCCCCACAAGCAGTACAGAGACACTCTTTACAATGACCGCTCTCTCCTAGAACAGAGGGATAAGGAAAGGAAAGGAAAGGAAAGGAAAGGAAAGGAAAGGAAAGGAAAGGAAAGGAAAAGAGGAAGCAAGGGAAAAAAACAAGAGAAGGAGAAAAAGAGGAGACAGGATTTCCTGCCTCAAAGTCAAACCTGTCCGCAAATCCCCTGTTGAGCTGGCCCTCAACTTTTTTGTCACATCTTAATTGATGATTCATGATGATTTAATAAGATCAATGTCCAAAGCAATCACACAGATAAGTGCCCGGGAAGCGCGGGTCTTCGGAGACCAGGCGGCGAGGTCCCGGGGTCAGCCTGTTAAAGTTTCATTTCAGGAAATAGGACGCGAGTCAGCAGTCTGCCTCGTCCCGCAGCGTGCAGCCATGGCACCTTATCAAATTCACATGCCTTCTGGTTTAAATTACAAATAGCTTTCTCGGGGAGGAGGCCTCGCTAAAACACCGGAGCCGGCTGCTGCTGCCGCTGCTGAGCACATTCTGATTTCCCCATATTGATCAGACTCCAGTAATTATACTTCACATTACCATTTCTTGTCAGCATTGTCTCTCTCTCTCTCTGCTTCTTCACTCTCTCCATGTTTCTCTCTCTCTCTATCTCTCTGCATCTTTCCCTCCCTTCTCCTTGGCTCTCTCCATCTCTCTCTCTCTCCATCTCTCTCTCCATCTCTCCCTCTCTACTCCTTTGCTCTCTCCATCTCTCTCTCTCTACTTCTTCGCTCTCTCCATCTCTCTCTCTTCATCTCTCTCTTTCTGTGTAAATGTTCATTTGTGTGTGTGTGTGTGTGTGTGTAAGTGTGTGTGTGTGTGTGTACATTTTCAAAGTATATATTAGTGTGATGTTTGTGAGAGTTGCACACCGTATACTGCATGTGCAAGTGTGTTGGGTATGTGTATGAATGTGTGTACGTCTGTGCTAATCTGTTCTAATATGTGCAATATGTATGCATATGTGTGTGTGCGTGTGTGTGTGTGTGTGTGTGTGTGTGTGTGTGTGTGTGTGTGTGTGTGTGTGTGTGTGTGTGTGTGTGTAAGTGTGTGCGAGGGGGAGAAGGTGGATTGTGAGTAGGTCTGTCTACTTATCAGTGTTTGGGTTATATCATGCAGTTATTTTACAAAACTGATGAGGATATCAAGAAACCACTGAGGTTTCATTGCTGGGTGACGGTGGTAATGATTTTGATATGACAAAGCCCACACAGACATTTAGGGACGATTCTAAGAAGTCACAGAATGGGTATAGGGATGAGTGTGTTCAGAGGGGAAAGGAGTGAGGTGACCACTTCATTTAGGACCAAGATTCTCCACGTCATCATTCCTTGTCAGCTCACAAAATGACTGACTGAGATGAGATACAGTGGAGAAAAAACACAGACAATTGTCCTACGTACGTTTAAGCCTTGGTTACAGTTCATTCCTAAGCACCCCTTCGTTACACAAATGCCGACACACACGCGCACACACACACACACACACACACACACACACAAACTGGAAAATTCAATAGACTAACCTTAAGAATTTAATTGATGCTGCCAAGCGAAGTACAAAGCCTGCACTGGGCAGAGAGCGTGGACAGCTGATTAGCGGCGGGGGTAATTGTTAATTGATTGATGTATCTCCTTACCTCTCTCTCTCTCTCTCTATGGGCCTTTTACAAAGTGTTTTGTTTGCAGCCCAGGCGGCCCCGTATGACTGGACAGCACATTACCATACATCTTCTTTTCTCGGCCAGTCCAGCTTTATGAGGCCAGTGGGGGGTGGGGTGGGGTGGGGTGGGGTGGGGTGGGTTGGGGTGTGTGTGGAGTGGAGGGTGGAGTGGGGGGGTTGCGGGCACCAAGACAAAAGGCAGCCAAAGTGTGGTGGGTTTAAGGTCAGGTCGGCCAGCCTGTCCATCCGCAGCCATGGCTCAGCGCTCGCAACAAAAGCCGCTGACAACCCCTGTCCTTCAGCCCTTTTCTCTCCATCTTTCTTTCATTCATCCCTTCTTTCCCCCCCCACCCGCCCCCCTCCACCAGTCCACCCCCGCCCCCCACCCCCCACCCCCTCTATCAGTGTCTTTCTCCCTCCCGTGGATTTGTTATTGCTTAGAAACTGACCTTCTTTGTCCCTGCAAATGCCGCCACCCTTATTGTGATATGAACGCTCGTGTTTGGACACTCAAGATGAGATGGCTTGTAAAAACAAATCTAGTTCTGGACTTTGCCAAAGCAGTACATGCAGTGGTTAGTCCTGTCTTCAATAGGATACCTTGTTTGCTTTGGTGAACAAAATGGCATACGATGTAGCTAACCCAACTGTTCCAGCATCAGCAAACGTACAACATGTCTTCATGCTGCTATTCCATTCTTGTTCCTCAATACCTGGACATAGACTAAAGCCAGGCTACGACATGCACAGACGATACTATATACTGATACTAGGTATCAGAGCTTTTCCCCCATCTCTACCAGTTCCAAGCCAAAGATAGTGTCTGCCAAGCTCCCCTCCTCTTGGCTGCACTGTGGGATGGTCATCAAGCGATTACATGGTAACTTGGCAAAGAGGAGAAATCCCCCCCACCCCCCGATTCAAGCGCTTAACACTGGCAAAGCCACTCTCTTACAGAAGGTCCCCATCTCCCAACACTCTAGTTCAGTGCACACGCAAACCAAAACGATAGCCCCCCAACACATGTGCAGCTAATGGTGACAGTTAATAAATTAAGGGCTGGTGGTGGCATTTCTTTGAAAACACGCTTTTACGTAGTACTTAAAATAATATAAATCATTTGAAAGGGGAGTAGATTTTTATGTAGGCATGCATGCAGTGGAAGAGAATATCACCCCATAAACCAAGATTAAATGCATGTTCAACCTACAACTGCACCATAAATTCAAGTGCAGTCTCTTCTAATCTTTTGCAGTGTGATGGCAGTTGATCTGGTTTTGATTGTTCAGGTTGCTAGCGTCTGATGAAAGAATAAAAGAATAAAAAAATAAAAACATCGATAGACATAGTTTAAAGGTGGTTCATGTAATGATTTTTGATAAGCGCTTGTAATACCAGATATTTGTTGAATCTAAAATATGATAAAAAGAGTTGCATGTTTTGTTGTTTCCAACAGTTTATACAGACGCAGACAATGAAGTTCTGTTCTTTCATAGAGCACAGAAGTAAGCCCAGCCCCAAAAGTGTACAAGGTGTACAAGGTGTATTTGAAAAGGTGTTGTACTTTTTTTAGGTGGCTTGCTTTGTGTTGTGTTTTTGACTAAAACATCTATCTGAAGGGCACATACAAACATTAAGCATATGCACTACACACACACACACACACACACACACACACACACACACACACACACACACACACACACCTGCAAAGATCACATTGCATTCTCTGCTGAATGAGATACACAGCACAAACTCAACATTCTTTCTCAGATCAGGAACAGAGAGTGCACTCTACCATGAACTTCTATTGAACTGCTTTACAATTAAGTGACTGAAAAAAGTGACTCCCTGTACAACTACAAAAGTGTGTGTGATATGACGGGTAACCCCAGGTTATATTTTAAAATGCACCTATGTAGGTACAGCCTCTGGGGTTATCTGTGCATGCTTATAAATGCAGAATCTACCCTAACTTCCTGACTCCATGTTATTGTGGCTTACTTAAAACAGATATTGTCAAGAAAGCAGTTTTTGAAAGCTAAGTATGCTAATGCATTACCTCTGAGTAACTAGTTTTAGTAAGGAAATGACCTCTGATAGAGAATGTAGAATTTCAACCTTTTAAAATTGAATTATGTGCCTCATCAGTAGAATTATAATGAATTACTGATGCCGTATTTGAAATCACTTGCACACAGCCCTCAGTGTTTTATAATTGAGCTAGCATAACATGGCTAAACCAACAGAAATGCCAGAGGTACGTAAATAAAATGGTGGTTATGTTTCACAGTCCCAGATTTTATGGAATTGCTGTGATAAAATAGAAGCTTGATACAGCTTGTGTCTTCATGTGCTTGCAATGAGCCATATCAGATTCCTAATTATAAGTAATTATAAATGCAAATGTCAATACAGCACCTTTCAAAGTAAGTGCTGCTCGAGACGCTAATCACCGCAAGTGCCTTCACTGTGGCGGCAGCGGCATGGTCACTTTAGCCATCCAACGTGATGTAAAACAGCAGAAAGACCTTAATGAAGTCTAGGAGATTCCACAGAAGAGGAATTCAAAGAGGAAGAGGAAGCTCTCTCCTCTCTCCTCTCTCTTACACACTGAAGTCATTTTTTATTACTTTAATAAGGCAGAGAGTGGAGCCTCTTTTAGAAGTCGCCGTGTTCAGAACAAGCCAAAGCGTTTTGTAGCAATTACACAAAGATTGGGGATTTAGATATTACAGCCCACTGGTCCATTAGTGGGTAATTTGCGTCTGTTTCCCCCCCCTCTTTTTACTCGCTCTCTTCTTAAGAGGAGTGCTCCTCGCTGAGATTCTACTAATCCTGTAAATAATGCTCTCCATGTTTTCGCCGATTGCTCCAGCGAGCAGAGGGATGTGTGTGTGTGTGTTTGTGTGTGTGTGTGTGTGTATGTATGTGTGTGTGTGTGCATGTGTGTGTGTGTGTGTGTGTGTTTGTGTGTGTATGTATGTGTGTGTGTGTGCATGTGTGTGTGTGTGTGTGTATGTGTATGTGTGTGTGCGTGTGTGTGTGTGTGTGTGTGTGTGTGTGTGTGTGTCTGTGTTATTGACACTCTCCCAAATGGCAGCAGGTTCCTGTGATGGGGAATGCTACACAGACGTGTCATACCACTATCATGCTACCCTCAACCAATCACACCCATTGCATGCACACTCACAGACACTATCTGTTGTTCTGAATGTTTTTATTTGTCAATAACAGCGTTGAAAACACAGTCCGTTACAATCAGTCCCGCCAATGTGCACACTAATTTGGTTTCATGAAAAGTAAGTATGCTTTTCATAAACATGATCAGCAGGTCATGATCATGATCAGCAAACGTGATCAGCAGATCACAAAATCAGCACTCCAAAACTATCTCTACACAATCAAGATATTTCAGATCAGACGAATGAAAAAAAAAAACGATGGTGTGTGCTAATATCCTTTTCCCCCTCGGTAATATCATTGCTGGTCATAATGGCTGGAGGCCGCGGGAGCGGGCCTGTAGCAAGGCACACAGCAAGAGCAGATTAGGGGTGACATTAATCACCCACACTGCATCGATTCGCAGGATAATTAGTCTGCTTATCACCCCTAAAGCCTACACCAGAGCCACAAGCTATATGCACTGCCTTTGTGGGGGGACACCTCATTTCTTTCTCTCGTTCTCTCTTTTTCTCTCTCTTTCTCTCCCTCTCTTTTTCTCTCTCTCTCTCTGTCTCTCTCACTCTCCTTCTCTCTCTCTCCCTCCCTTTCTCTTTCTCTCTCTCACTCTCCTTCTATCTCTCTCTTTCTCTCTCTCTCCCTCTTTCCCTCCCTCTCTCTTTCTCTCTCTGTCTCTCTCACTTTCCTTCTCTCTCTTTCCCTCCATCTCTATCTCTTTCTCTCTCTGTGTGTCTCTCTCACTCTCCTTCTCTTTCTCTTTCCCTCATTTTCTCTTTCTCTCTCTTTCTTTCCCTTTCTCTCTCTTTCTCTTTCCCTCCCTCTCTCATTCTTTCTTTACCTCTCTTCCTCTAGCACAACACACACAGACACATGCACACATTCTTTTTCATTGTCCTGTAGTTTCCAGTATAATAGTCATCAGTATATCTTAGGTCACGTACTGAAAAGCCATGTCAGCACTCCTAAAGATCACTCTTCTCCTTCATGAATGAAAGTGTCTTACTGGCTGTTGCTACCTTGAGCCTTGGCACGCTTGGCAGTGTGATTGCCTTGACAAAACATCTCCAATGCAAACCTGACCCACAGCTCTCCTCATGAGTAGGTAACATTCAAAACATCCAAAAACATTTTCTTATGACCCTCTGCTACGTCTTCTTGCAAAATCATTGTACTTTGTCTTCCTTTTGATGGTAAAATTGCAATAATATATTCAGCAGGGGACCTACCCTCCAAGCCAAGCCATCCAGTGAGTGGGTGTGAGATATCAGCATCAGCGCTTGCCTCAGGTGCAGCACTGGAGGTGCAGGTATATCCAGCTCACCCCCATCGTGTTTTAAGCTTGGCTCTTTTCCTAGATCTCTCTTTACCTTCTCTCTCTCGCTCTCTCTCTCTCTTACACACACACACACTATCTATCTCTCTTTGCCTCTGTCGCTTTCTCTCTCTTGCTCTTTCTATCTCTCTATCTCTCTCTCTCTCTCACACACACACATACACTACATACATCTCTCTTTGCCTCTGTCGCTTTCTCTCTCTTTCTATCTCTCTATCTGTCTTTGCCTCTGTTTGTCTCTGTCTGTCTGTCTGTCTGTCTGGCCGTCTCTCTCTGTCTCTGTCTCTGTCTGTCTCTCTCTCTCTTTTTCTCTCTATCTCTCTCTCTCTCTGTGTGTCTTCATCTCTGTCTCTCTCTCTCTGTTTCTGGCTCCAGATCTTGGTGGATAGGGACCCAAGTTGGCCCCCTTCTTTCACCTTGGGATGCTGGGCAGGTGGGCCGGTACAGCTGGCACTGCTGCCAAGGTTGACAGGGCTGGGCTGCCCTCTAGACAGGGAAAGCTGGCAAAAGAGAGAGAAAGAAAGACAGAGAGGGAGAGAGGGAGAGAGAGAGAGAGACAGAGAGAGGGAGGGAGGGAGAGAGAGACAGAGGCAAAGAGAGATAGAAAGATAGAAAGAGAGAAAGATAGATGGAGAGAGAGAGTGTGTGTGTGTGAAGAGGTGGGAAAACAGTGGACTGATTTTACAGTCTCCTGAGACTGGCTGCTCCCATTTGGCAATCCCTCTCCAGGCTGCAGCAGATTTTGTTTGCCCCCCCTGCCCCCCTCCCAAAAAATGATCTCTCTCGCCGAAATATCGTCAGACCACAAATAAACTTGTGTAAGACTCACACCACATTTCAATTTTCCATTGCTTTGACTGCAGACAGTGTTGCTTTTTATTTCCAGAGCAGAACAGTGCCAGTGTGTCTTCATGGTGCAGCTTAGCATACTATACCCTGGCAGGCAATCTGAGGGAGCATTACGACAACCACGGGCTGTGATAGTGAAACCATTAAATGTCCAAACATGATCACAACATTCTTTGCAGACACCAGAGATGGGAGATGGTGGCCATCCACTAGTTGTATACATAGAGAAGAGGAATTACAAGTCGCATACTGTATGAGGCAAACTATCAGTGTGGATATTGATGATCTCTGTACCATGGTGCTTCTGCATGTTGGGTAGAAATACAGCACAGAGGGTGAGAGTGTCACTTGCCAAACCAAATGACTGTCAAACATCAATAATATCAAGAGCCATCTAAATAAAGAACGAAATAACCTAAACTATCCTGACAGTTAATCTGGGTAAAGTATTTCCATACTCATAGTTGCTTTAATAGAAATCTATCACTGAATTGGGGATAGAAGACGCAAGGCCTAAACAGTTTTTGCGGTTAATTGCCAACAGCTCTGAATTAACGGCTTTGAGTCATTGTGAAGGTCAAGGCAGTTCTCCCACTGGGGGCATGAGCTGCAGTTTGAACTGAAATGACCACAGCCTTCTCTTGGCTGTACTAAAATTTTATGAGGAGTGTGAAGAGGTTCTATGAACAGGAAGGCAAGCTGATGGACTTGATCCAGAAGGCCAATGATTCTTTAGACATCACAGTCTGCAGTCTTATGTCAACACTGTAAGAGATTAATAACAAAAGGTGCTTCTAAGTGTTAGTGTGTATGAGATGTCAGGGCATTGTCCTCACTTGTCTCATTCCCCAGTGGTACACATTGTAAGACACTGCTCAGAAAAGGTGTTTCTAGGTGTTAGTGCGTATGAGATATCAGGGCATTGTCATCACTTGTCTCGTTCCCGTGTTGCATCAGCAGCTGATTTCCAGCACCGCGACCATCTGCTGGATTATAAAAGCGTCTGGTTGTGATGTCACTACCTCACTACCTTCCATATCAGTTGCTCATGGCAGAACTGCACCCGACATAAGAAATCTACCATGTGAACTAGTGTTGCCACCTGTCCCGGTTTGTCCTGATTGTCCCGGTTTTTAATGGTCTGACACCCAGGTCGCTGCTTATAAGACAAAAGGTTTATTGGGTCGCCAAAATGTCCCGTTTTTTTTGTCAGACACAGGTGGCAACCCTCATGTGAACATATGCAGCCCCTTATAATCTGTTCAGACAGTGCTCTGTTGTCCTTTGAGGTGACAGTGGACCATGGTGTCCCATTTCACTTCCCACTTTCAGGGTGCAGGATGGACTAATACAGTTAGGAAATGTTCCATATGCCCATAATCTATCATCATAAACACCAGATTAATAAAAGTGTTTCTTTTAGACATGAGGATATGTACTGTAAGGCTTCTTAGTGACAGTCAAACAGAGTCTATTGATGGGCAAGATGTTATGCTTCCTTGTAGACCTCGAATTAAACGTAAGCAAATAATACTGTAGAGGACTTGCAAAAAGCTAAACAAACCATCTATGCCCATAGAGAAACCCTAACCCTAAACCATTAGCCTTTTGTTTGCATAAAAAAAACATACACACCCAGTTATTCTTTCATACATTCAAATCTTGGCCATCTTGGGTGTTGTGTCAGAAATATTTAAGACACACTGGATGCAATGGATTATGTTATGGTAACAGGCATACAGTACCATAGGAGACCCAACATCTGAATATCTGAGTATCTGGAGCTAAATCTGTCAGAACATTACCGACAGAACAGACAGTTTCACCCAAACATTTCAGAATGTCTTGGAGCACTGTTAAAGTCTTTTTACTCACTTTTAGTAAGAAAATTCACAGACCTATCTTGAATTATAGTCACATTTAATAATAATGACAGAGACATATATGGCGAGAATCCTATGATGACTTAGCTATTGTGTGAGAACATCAGCCCCAATTCTACTGTGATGCAATAGACTTTTATCTTATTTTGTTAATCATGTCATCATGTGCATATGCATGATTTTTAAAAGCCCTGTATCTAAACAAAATGGTGGACAATATGGACACACCCACTGCAGGTCTCCGGGTTTCAGCACATCATTCATTCTTCACTTAAAACCTCCCGTCATGCCGTTAATGATTTGATTGTAAGTCTTTTTACCAACTGTAGAAGATGGGCACGGGGCCACTTGCCTAATTAGTTTGTTGGCAAAGCTCGCGTCACATTTTAACATCAGAAGCACTTGCAGAAACCTTTTGCAGAAAGTGGACTCTCTCTGAAAGTTACTCTGGTCTCTCAGGGGGGATGTGGGACAGCTTTTGGAGAGGGATCTTTTGGCAGTGTCTCACAAGCCCCCCACTGCAACGGATGCACAGTTTGCAGGACACATCAATTTGTGCTCCCTCCCCCCCCCCCCCAATACACCCACACACACACACACACACACACACACACACACACACACACACACACACACAAACAAACACACACACACACACACACTCTCTCTCACTCTCTCTCTCTCTCTCTCTCTCTCTCACACACACACACACACACACACACACACACACTCACAAAGACACACACACCTACGCACACACTCACATGCACACACACACACACAAGCACACACACACAAACACATACACACACACTCTCACACACCCACACCCACACACATGCACACACACACACACACACACACACACACACACACACTCACACAGACACACACTCCCACACACATACACATACACACACACACACACACACTGACACACACACACACTCTCACACACACACACTCTACCACACCGCAAGCATTGAGAGTGAAGACTGTCTGGCAGGGGTCCAACTCACCCCCCCCAACCCCCCACCCCCCACCCCACCCCCACACTCTCTTTCTCTGTCTGTCTGTCTCCTTCTCATCTGCATAGCTTTGTTATCTGCCGTCGACTGAGGGAACATACTGTGGGGGGGGGGGGGGGGGGGGGGGGGGTTATCACGCCATCTGTGCCCGGTCCCGCCATTGCCTCTCGCAAATTAAAACCCAACCTGTAAAAATCTGCAAAGAAAACAATAAGCACCTTTTAATCTCGCGCTACCTCTGCCTCCCTTTCACAACACAGGGAAGAAAAGGCCTTTTATTAATTAAACGGGCATCAAGCTCGCACACATGAGAAACAATGTGCCCACTTTTTTGTGTCCCCTTTTCCTTTATAATGAATTTAGCGCAGATCGGGTGAGCCTCTTTGAAGATGACATTCAAATGGTGACATTTGGATTATTTCTGTGTATCGGCTCAGTCAATGCAGCCTCTGCGCATGCTTTTGTTTGGCTGTCATACAGTGTGCACAGGTAGATGCCTTGAGTGAAGTGCTTTTAATTACGCCCGGACGCCAGAGGGACACATCATTGTTTACGGCTGTTTGTACACCAAAAGATCGTGTGGTGCTATGATTTTAATGGGCCTGTAAATCGTTTGAAAAGGGGTGGGGGAAAAAACGATGACAGAAATAACAGGGTTTGTTTACACAGAAATTATATACCGAGTTTTTGGCTGCCTAGTTCACTGTATTTCATTTAAGCTGATTTAACCAATGAGTTCTTCCAGGGGGCCTCTGTGGCACTTTGTAATATACTTGCATGCCGATAAATATATGTGAAGGAGTTTGTGTCTATTAAAATGGAGGATGACCCATCTCCCTAAGCCATCTGAACACTTGCTTAAATGCTTACATCCAACAATGATGTGTTTAGCATGTAAATTTCATCGCACAATTGTTTAACCTTCAGCAGGCGAGATCGTCTGATTCAATGTAAAACAGGCTTTCTGAAGATTTATTGTCTATCACTTAAAGGTCCACAATGTTCAACAAGAGTCCTTGCGAGCAACCCACTACCTTTATGCTTGTCAAAAATCAGGATAATCCATCATGTTGGCATATGAGAAATTATTAAATGCATTTTGCAAAAAATGTATTCTGAATAGGTGTGTTTAACAAAGGCAATCTAAAGTCAGCACTATAGCACTGCAAAGTGTGCATAAAATGATGAAAAATATGTACTAGATGGGACAAAAGACTATGTGCATTGTCACAAGCCACTGCCTTCTCTAAGTGTATGTATAAGTTTTACTTGTACCTTATGCGCAATACTGTAAAATTTGGCTTTGGGTAAGATTTTGGGTGTTGAAATACACTTATTCTAGACAGGAGGAATCTTAAAGATGTATATCTTAAAGATATTTATTTGAGATAACTGAACAGATTTATTTTTTATTTACCTAGTACAGGCTGAAAGTTTACCATTAACTACAGACGTCATGGTGTGTCCGAGCCCTGTAAAAGGCAAACTGACATGAAGTATACTGACAACAAACGGATTGGATACTAGTAGGAAAGGGTAGTAGGTAAACATGAGAGCTAAGAAAATGGAGAGATGAAGTGAAATGAGAGAGAGAGAGAGAGAGAGAGAGAGAGAGAGGAGGAAGGAAGAGGAAAACTAAAACCAGGAAGCGGGAATGGGGGAGCACAACCTCCCTGAGTGGATTTGGAAGTGCACCCAGCATGCGTAGAGTGCAGCATCGTGTCCAGACCGTTCGGCTGCCAGGCCCCGCAGCAGCAGGAGATCCAGCCCCCCGCAGAGCCGAGAGGAAACTCCCGCTACGCTGCCGACCGGACTGAAAACACACGCACACACACACACACACACACACACACACACGGACGAGCGGACGAGCGGGCGAGCAGTGTATGATTCCAGGCCCAAGCCAGTACAGTATAGTGTAGTGTAGTGTGTGACCAACACACAGCAACGCAGAAAAAAAACAAACATGAAGAAATGACACTCATTGGTCAGTTAAGTGGGTTTGGGCAGAACTAAATGTGAAAATGTACAGTGTGTGACGAGCCTAATAACTGTAATATATACAGTCATTGGACTAACCAAAATCAAGACATGAAAAACATGAGGAATAGATATTTATTGGTTAGTTAAATGGGTTTGGGCAGGACTACATTAAAATTCATGTAAATACCAAATACAGTGTTTAAAAGGGGATTTGTCATTTTGATTATAATTTTTTTAACTTTCATGTACTTTGTGGTTCTGTGTATAGTTTGATTGTACTTAATGCAGCTCATCGAATCACCATATCATTTAATCAGATACATACACAGATGCACTCACACTCACATTTTACCTCTGCCACTACTGTGCACAGAGCAAAGCTTGAACAAAGCTTAAAAATGATTAGTTATTAGTCATTGATTCTTATGTTTCACAAGCTGAAAATGAATGGAAAGTAATGCATAGTACATCCACCCAAACGGGGGGAACGACAAGACACATTTGAACACAGGCTTTCTAAGACGACTCCAGCAACAAAGATTCAATGTAACAACAAATTACAGGACATCAGGAATCCATTATCGTCAGCCCTCTCACTTCTGATCTTCAGATACACAAAGAATGTTACTATGGTACATGACGGCTACAAGTGAAGATAGATGAATTACTAATTATCAATACAATGACATTTTGCCCAACACTACTCATTGTCATTTATCAATCACTCATATGGCTTAAATCAGCCCTATGGCAGTATTGTTTTTCGGTGCTGGGTTTTTATTCATTTATATTTTGGGGGGTGATTTGGGGAGGGTGGGGGTCTAGAGGTCATTTAAAAAAATGTCTTTGTGATTTTTTTTTGCATTATACTTTTTCAACGTTTCCTGTCTGATCCCCACTGGGATAATTTTGTGAATGAAGTCATGCACGTCCACTGTCTTTATAATGGTAATGCGATACACGTGAAAGACAGAATAATAGCTCAGTGGAGAGAGTGTGACACAGAGAAAGTGGTTGGTTTGTGTGTGTGTGTGTGTGTGTGTGTGTGTGTGTGTGTATGTGGGTGTGCATGTGTGTGTGTGTGTTTGTCTGTGTGTGTGTGTGTGTGGGTGTGTGTGGGTGTGCGTGGGTGTGTGTGTGTGTGTGTTTGTGAGTGTGTGTGTGCGAGGGACAGGAGAGGTTGAGATCACGCCCCTTTTGAACCAGTTTCCTCTTTGATAGACCCTCTGGAAAGAATTTTTTTCTTCTTTTTTTTTGCCTCGTTCCAGTTCATGGCATTGTGCAGTGATGTTGTCTCACCATGGCAACCGCAAATACGAAGGATAGACTTCAGTTAACTGGACGTTTTTGGCAAGAAACTTTAAACTGCCTCAACACTAAGTTTGAAAAGGAGGAAAAGATAAAATAAATAAAACTAAGCTGCTGTTTCTTGTGCCTACATGCCTTTAGAAAGATTGATTATTACTAGGGCTACTGTATCCTGGTTGCTGTAAAGCTTTTGAGACACTATTCCCAAGACAGAGGCAGATTAACATGAAAAGCCAATGTATTGATTCTCATCATTATTGCAATAGATGACATTCCCCCTTGTTTTTGATAAGCAAAACATGAGAACATGTTATGTTTTAATTATTCCTATAATATATATTAGCATATCTTATATCCTATCCTATAATATCCATTAGCATAGTTTACTTGCTATGTGTATTCTTTACTTAAGTTATTTTGCAATGAGTACACCAGCTGCATCAATGTAAACAGGCTACACTCCGGTACCAGACACACATCCATAGCGCTTTTCCATAGACTACACGTGCAGAGCCACAGGGGCACCCCAAACTGTGAAGGCAAAAGGCGCATGGATTCGGGGCAAAGCATTTAGGCCACTGCCTAAGGATGCCTTTGTTCCGGTCGCCAGGATCAGAGCTGGACCTGTCTAGCGATGTAGGCTACGATGTAGTGTAGGCCTCCTTGAAAACATACCAATGGAAATTGATCCATGATGGCAGACTCTAACCTACCATGTAATTAACACCTCACATTGTGGCATTAATTAAGGTCTGATATACCAGTATTAATATTATTAATAGTAAATCATCTACAACTCAGTATGTGTACCCTTATTGTAAAGTGTTACCAAAGTTGTTTGGTTTAAGCACTACAACACTTTGGGAGCCAAGCACTCAATCTGGACCTTTACAATAAGTAAACTGCATTTTCAAATTTATTACGATTTTGACAAGCTAACTTAACGGCCGTTATGCATATGACTGCATATGACAACAAAGGTTTTGTGCAGCTGGATTTGGGGAATTCTAATCATGCTAAAATTATGAATATATTGTTTGGGGCCCACTTACCATCAACACAAGGAATTCAACAGGCTGTATATAGACAATTAAAACAAAATCATCATTCAAAATCACCATTTTACCTTGCCCATTTGACTTTCTGTTTTTTTAAAGCAGCACAAAAATCTTTTGTAGATGCAGTTCAGATGATTGTATTCAGTTCTGTGCCCAACTCCACACTCTTTCCCCCCTTCATCTGTGGAACAGAAACACAGGGTGGTCGCTG
>CM050220.1:9765000-9767500 GCA_027475355.1 Coilia nasus | reverse complement strand
GTGGAGGAGAAGAGGCTGGCAAAAGGCTCGAAGAGTAACTACAGACCTGTAGCATGAAGACATCATGGCCAGCAAAGATGGTAGATAGGCAGAGCCAGATACAGTGGTCCCTCGTTATTCGCGGGAGTTACGTTCTAAAAATAACCCGCGATAGGCGAAATCCGCAAAGTAATCAGCTTTATTTTCTACAATTAGTATAGATGTTTTAAGGCTGTAAAACCTCTCACTACACTTATACACTTTTCTCAGACAGGCAAAGTTCACACTTGCAAACATACAGCACTTCAGAGTCACACAGCTAGCGGTGGAAGATTTATGTAAATTTTACAAGCTGAGCGCATTCTGTACTGTACAGCAGATTGCATGCACTAAAAAAATCCAAGAAACAGCGAAGCCGTTAAAGGTAAACCGCGATATAGCGAGGGACCACTGCACCTCATGGTAGTTCATGTCTATGTGAGCAAAGTGGGGATCAGTTCCGGCACGCATGCAGGGGGGTGTCATAAACGTATGACTGACATTTCTATGCCTCATTTCTATGCCTCTATGCAGCTTGCATAAAGGGGGACTTGTGTACCCCTCTTGTGCGTTCATGGTTCCAGGAAGTGTCTTGGGATATCTACCATCTTTGGTGAGTCCTCCTGTAATGATACACAGACAGACAGACACACAGGCCATGTCCGAACCGTTCACTCATTCAATACATACAGTACTGTGCAAAAGTCTTCGGCAGGTGTGAAAAAATGCTGTCAACTAGAAATGCCTTAAAAAATGGAAGTGTTTGTCATTTATGTTTATCGATTAACAAAATGTAGTGACTGAACAAAAGAGAAACCTAAATCAAATTAATATTTGGGGTACACACAATGTCAGCGATTTTGCAGGATTATAGTCAAGTGTATGATCAACCAATTACACCAAATTGGTTGTATATGTCAGGAAGCATACATGCACAGAACATCTGTAGTAGTTCTTCAAGATGTTTGACGCAAGCTACCAGCCAGGTTCCTTCAAAAACTCGAGCTAGACCTAGAAGAATTGATGCTCTTTTACTGTAAAGGCAAAGGGTGGTCACACCAAATATTGATTTGATTCAGGTTTCTCTTTTGTTCAGTCACTGCATTTTGTTAATTGATCAACATAAATGATTAACACTTCCATTTTTGAAGGCATTCCTAGTTGACAGCATTTTTTCACACCTGCCTAAGACTTTCGCACAGTACTGTAGTTTTGAACATTTTGGATTCAGAGTGTAGGATTTAAAAGACTCTAGTTGGAGCTCACACACACATGGAGCTCATCACACATAGTGCACACATAATTCTCTTCAAATTCCAGTTTGAATTTAGGACTGTCCTCATCTCATGACCTAAGAAAGAAAACCTTAAAGTTCTTCTACCTGCTTTGGTTTCAAAATACAGTAAAATGAGGTACATGCAGGTACGTTTTATTGACATTTATACCAAGGAATTTTGTTAAAGAAGAATCAATAAAACAGAAGGAAAGTTAACTGCATGTGGTAAAGGCCTCAGACAGTCAACCTTGTGTCTGCTAAACCTAAACCTAATCCTAAACCTAACCCGAAGCCTAACCCTAGCCCTGCAGATTTCTGATTTCTGATTTCAGATTTCTGACCAGAAATAAAAGCACTGAACCACAGGACAAGGAATAAACAAACGAGAAAACAGGAAGTTCAAAAAGCAATTACTCTGTGTGCATACCTATCAAACCCACACAAATAAAGAAATGAATAGCATCCAATCCAACCCAGGAGAAAATAAAGCAGCAAGCTGCTGACACCAAACAATTCCTCCTTGTTCTACCCAACCTCACAGTCACACTCCAGGTTGCCCTGACAACATCTAAAGTCATCTCCGTCTAGCTGATGAGACCCGACAAGGGCCAATATTTACTCCACGTCCAGGTGTGTGCAGAACAAGACGCACAGTTACACAGACCGGGAACGAGGAGAGCGGGCACGAACGAGAGACAGAGGCAGGCCGAGGAGTATAAATCGGAGTGGGAGTTTTAGCCATTAGCTCTGTCAACTAAGAGGGAAAAAAAGAGAGAAAAAAACTGGCTGGATCACAAATACACTTCCTCTTGAGCCTCTTAAACAATCTGGATCTCTTTTCTTCTGCTTTTTCGCGGGTAAAAAAGAGAGGAGTCCACTCACCAGCCTTTTATCAGCGCTGAATAGTACCGACATGGTTGAGGAGATGCTGGCAGAGCGAGCTCCTGCCAACACAAGCCCATACACACACACACACACATCACACACACAACACATGAAACACACACAAACACACACACACGCATACGCACACACACACAGACACACACGGGCACACAAAACACATACCTGAAACACACACACAAAAACACACACACACATACCCGACACACGCACACCCTAAACACACAAAAACACACACACGGACCCAACACACACACACACACACACACACACACACACACACACACAAATACACACACAAAA
>CM050220.1:9752500-9760000 GCA_027475355.1 Coilia nasus | reverse complement strand
CCATACTGCTGAAGTTATATGAGGAGTCCACGGGAAAAACAAGTTTGATGTTTTATTTGATTTTTGATTTGATTTAAGATGTAATTGCTATTTTTAAATGCTCTAACTCGAGATTATGCTTGCTTATTCACAGCATTACTTTTGAAAAAGCTGGGGTTTCAATGCAACTACTGATAGGGGGACACCACTCCATTGCCCCTTAGTCTGAGGTAGCTCACAGCCAGCATCTTACATCTATACTGTATCATTACAATACAGGAAAAGATAAATGATAAAAGATTTCTCTTTCTCTCTCTCTCTCTCTCTCTCTCTCTCTCTCTCTCTCTCTCTATCTCTTACTCTTTCTCTTTTTCTGTCTCTCTCTCTGTCTCTATCTCTCTTTCTCTCTCTCTCTCCCTCCCTCCTTCCCTCTCTCTCTCTCTCTCTCTCTCTATTCAACTCCTGTAATGCATTACTCTACCTCGCCTGTCTAGCGGTGTTAAAGAAATCTTTTCTCCCAAAGATGATCCTGTAATACGCAGGTCAGGTCTTCAGTTGCACAGTGATGGAATGGCCACCCAAACTCCCCAGGCACTCCGCTCTCAGCCCAACTCACAACTCACAAGCACTCCAACGGCAATTCCTGCAGTTTAGGATTTCTTTTTTTGCAGCTAGAGATTAGCGACAAGGCTCTTGGCAACAAAGTACTCAATCACGTCCAAGTAGTGTAGTATCAAATGGGCCCTCCACCTCAAACTATTTCAGAGAGAGAGCCCATCCCTCTTGCCCACTACACCCGCTATTTTTCTTTTTTCTCTCTTTCTCTCTCCCGTGTCCCCTCTCTCTTTTTCCCTCGGTCAAGGGATGAATCACCTTTGAAAGGGAGCGCTGCTCTCCTCCTCTCTGTCTCTTGTCAATCTAAAGAAAAAAAGCCAGGAAATGAACCTCCTTTGTGGGATTAATTAATCGCAGGAGCTGGTGACCACGCAAGTGCAGCTGTAATTGCTACTCTGTGGAAAAAAAAGGAGGGAGACAAGAAAAAAAAACTTGGGGGTTCCAGTTCTTTTTTTTCTTCCTTTCTTTCTTTCTTTCTTTTTGAGAAGAAGGGAAGGTGCTTTGAACTGTGGGGGCTCCAGTGCTCAGGATTAAAGAGTAGAAGTGCAAGGGGGGGTCTTTGAAGTTGGTAGAGAGGTCTATGAGAAGAAATAAAGTTGGGTGGTAGGAAACCCGGGCTGGCAACATCAAACAGTCTTATCGGCCACTCTCACCTGTTGACACCCAAGGGTGAGGAGCACCCAAGCTGGCACGCACACTGGTGCAACAAACTGCATGGGCGCCGCTTGTATTTTTTTGTTTTGTTTGTTTGTTTGTTTGTTTTTTCCACATTGCTATCGGTTCTTTCTGTTTCCATATCTTCACATCTTTTCAACAAAATTTCAACTGCATCTGGACTTTCTTTGAAATATGGTTTGCATTTGTTGTTTGTAAATTGTTTGCTGTATCCTTCACATTTTTAGTTGATAGTCAGCATATTATATTACCTTTATTTTGTGTCTCTCTGTGTGTGTGTACACATTCATAGGTTAGCTCTAGTGCTCAGGGTTTCGTGTTGTAACGTATAAGTCTGCTGTGAAGTGACCACGTGTTGGGGTTTATTATCATAAATGCAAATGTTAAAATAATAATATATTAACTATCATTTTTCTTTTGTTTAGCGTAGCATCACATACTATTATGTCAGTCTTGATCTGTTGCAAATGAGTTGTTGTGTGAAATGTAAGTCTATTAGTATCTTTGTTTTGTCATTTTTTGTCATGCCATACGTAACGACATAAATTGGTTATGCTTTGTTGGATTTTCTTCTTTATCGAACACCCCTTTGATCACTTAAGAAGAACCCCTCTAGTATGCATTTTTAAATTAAAACAATGCCACAAAGTGTTGTAATTAGCTGCTAATTATAATATTTAAAGGTTAAGAACAAACTGAAGTATAACAAGATATGCATCAATAGATACAAATGAATTAGTATGCCGCCCTGTTTGCACAGGTCAAATAGGGTGTGGGGTTCAGCTGAGCTATTAATTGTAGGTTCGTGGTGTTTTGAACAATATCATTCTCAAGGGCATTCACCCTCCCCATACGCTGGCTAATAAGTGTAATTTCACTGTTATAATTACCATTACAATAGACCGCATAAGAGAGTTGCGTCGTGAGTCACAGAATGACATGAACACCACTTAAAACACTTTGTAAGATTCCTCTGCTCCGACTCGACAAGGACACATTTCACAACTGATCCGCTCAAGTGTCTTGGCCTTTTCAGAAACTTAACTGATGAGTGCCGGTGTGAATGAATGTTGATTACATTGTTTTATTTGACAAATTACTGTCTGTACTAGCTAACTATTGTTCTTGCTAAGACCGATAAAGCTCACTTTGAACTGTTATTACTGGTATCTAAATCTCTCTTTTCCTCAGTAGAGGTTGTTGTAAATTTGGGCAAATATGTTGATAGCCCACATAAAATTTAAATTATCATTATTGTTATCAGAACTGTCTAGGCATAATCACATCTTAAATAACTTAACACATCAATAAAAGTGTTCCTGCAGTCATGAGATATTCTGGTCAATTATTTATTTGGGGTTTTAGTATGTAACTCTGCAATCCTTAACACAATACACATCTGAAATTATATATAAAAAAAGAATGTCTAATTTATAATATACAAAAGTAGGTAGACCATATAAGTATAAAAATCATATTTCTCAAACTAGGCAAGACCCACTGCTGTCATACACCAAACAAATACAAAGCTTATTGGTTAGATGGGGAAAGAGAAACCCAGTGGAGTGGCATTTGAAAATGTCAGCGCATTGTACATCTTACAAATGCTCTGGAGCTCTGCTAGGATTTTGTTTTTGGTATTTGCTCTGCCCCACCCCATTTGTAATTTTCCTTTAGGATTTTCTGTCGTCATTTAATACAAGCCCTCAGTAGGTAGGAGAAGCTGCAACCCAATACAAGGTAGAGTTGAGATTAAGGTATATCTAGACTCTATCTGCTGCAGAGGATAAACTACCGCGGCGGGCCACAGCTAGGATACGGGGCTTTCTGCGTTGGTAGGATATGTTTGAGCGAGAATATCATATTAAACCATCACATTAAACATGTACAGCGATAAGGATGACAATATGGTTTTTGGATATGAGAGTAAGTAAATCTCAAAGAAAGCATACACTGCTCATTGTAGATAGATACAAACATTGTTGGAAGACTCCCTCTGTGGCTCCGGTTAAGAAGTCTACTTGCAGGATGTGCACTGACTGAGGCACAGTACACTGACTGTTTGTTGAACACAAAAGCTGTAATGCAATTCATTTAATGAATTCATCCTTGGTTCATTAGCAGAGCATTCGACTGCTTTTGTTTGTTTTTTTTTCAGTCCATTTTGCACACACCCATACGATCAGCTCAAAAACAGAAAAGTTATTTTTTTTTAAATGTACAGACCTTTTGGGGAAGAGAGCCAAATGGGTATCATGAAATGAACTCCCCAGACGTGGCAAGAGGAGAGGGGGAGGGGGGAGGAGGAGTGAGAGGGAGAGAAAAAAAAAATCAAACTAAATGAGCATGGCCAATGTTGTGCAGGGCTTAATCAATTGTAAATGAAGGAGTTGAAGAAATCAAACCAGTGTGCTAGACAGGGCCCCCCATGCATGTCTCCCCTTTCTCTGTCTGCATGAGTGAAGAGCAGCACCTTATGGAGATCAGGCTGCTGTTTCGTACAGTACGTGCCACATATCAAAATATGAGAGCAAGCAACCGGGAGGGGGGCGGAAGGAAGGAAGGGTGGATGGGTGGGTGGTGGTGGTGGAATTGGTGGTGGTAGTGGTGCTGCTGAATGGATGGATGGATGGATGGTGGTGATGGTGGTGATGGGGTGGGTGAAGAAACCTTGATTTTTATGCAACGGCTGTTAAAATTCAACAATCCTTGAGGCGCGCTTGTGCAACGCTTTACAGCGGTCTGGAGGCCCGTAATTGTGCACACACATCAATTATAGATCGGAGCCTCCACTCACGCGGCCCCTCTGTGCTCCAATCACGGGCTGCCCAGACAGGGGGTCCCTGGGCGCTTTTTGGAGCAGTTTGATTACAGGTGTAGTACAGGCAGCCTTGTTAGAGGTCCTTCTTTTCCCAGAACGAGGGAATCGTCTTTCCCGTCCGGATGAGGGGCTGTGTGTGTGTGTGTGTGTGTGTGTGTGTGTGTGTGTGTGTGTGTGTGTGTGTGTGTGTGTGTGTGTGTGTGTGTGTGTGTGTGTGAATGTGTATGCATGCTAGGTGGGACGGGGTGTGTGGTGTTTGTGTGTGTGAGTGTGTGTGTGTGTGTTCTAGGTGGGTCGGGGTGTGTGTGTGTGTGTGTGTGTGTGTGTGTGTGTGTGTGTGTGTGTGCATGTGTGTGCGTGCTAGGTGAGTTGGGGCATGTGTTGTGTGTGTGTGTGTGTGGTGTGGTGTGGTGTGTGTGTGTTTGTGTACGTGTGTGTGCGTGCTAGGTGAGTTGGGGCATGTGTTGTGTGTGTGTGTGTGTGTGTGTATGTGTGTCTGTGCTAGGTGGGTTGTGGGGTATATAAGTGTGTGTGGTGTGGTGTGGTGTGTCTGTGTGTGTGTGTCTGTGCTAGGTGGGTCGTGGGGTATATGAGTGTGTGTGGTGTGGTGTGGTGTGTGTTTGGAGGAGCGGGGGCTTGCTGTAAGGGGCTGGTGTAGTCGGCCATCACATCCAAGCTAACAATTTTTGTCAGGTCCCGAGAGGCCCCTTAATGAGCCCCACCGACACGGCCGAAGGCGAGAGCCGTGCCCGGCCCACTCAAGTGAGAAGCCAGATCGGCACCTAGCAGCCTTGCAATAATTAATCAGACTTTTCCTTCGCTCTATCCTTCTTTCTCTCTCTCTCATCCTCTCTCTCTGTCTGTCTCGCTCTCTCTGTCTGTCTGTCTTTCTCTGTTTCTCTCTCGTCCTCTCTCTCTGTTTCTCTCTCTCTCTATCATTCTGTCTCTCTGTGTCTTTCTCTATCTCTCTGTCTCTTTTTCTCTCTCTCTGTCTTTCTCTCTCTCTCCCTCTCTATCTCTTGTTTTCTCCCTCTCTCTCTCTATCTGTCTCTCCTTTTCTGTCTCCTCCTCTCTCTATCCCTCTCTCACTGTCTTTCTCTCTGTCCCCCTCTCTCTATCTCTCTCATTCTTTCCTTCTCTCTATCTTCAGGCTTATGTGTATTCATCAGCAGTCAAGCAGCTCCCTTGCTCTTTCTCTCTCTCTCTCTCTCTCTCTCTCTCTCTCTCTCTCTCTCTCTCTCTCTCTCTCTCTCTTCAGTAACTGACTTACACTTTGCATTGTCACTGCCTGCCTGCCTGCCTGCCTGCCTGCTTGCTCTTTGAGCAAAACGCCTCAAGTCCTTCAACACAGAAGTGCTGGGTTAACAAATCTTTAGGCGAAGCAGCGAAAAAATGTTCTGAAAACGTTCAGATCGGTTAGCATCCCAGAGGAAGAGGAGCTGCTTACGTACAGCATGGCAGCATCCTTTACACATGTCTCTATCAGAGGAAAACCGGGGAGACAGACAGCAGATTGTCAGGAATCAAACGCTACGAAGCAGCTGTTTCTCACAAGGTCGCTACAAACAACCACCCCAAAAAAAGAAAAAAGGTCTTTCAGGGTTGCACTTGTGTGAGGTTGCATAAGATGCCACCACTTTCTCCTCCTCCTCCTCCTCCTCCTCCTCTTCTCTTTCTCCTCTCTTGTTTTCCCCTCCCATCCACCCCCTCTGACGGCGAGGCAAAGAAAGTTTCTGCTCTGAGTCCTGGCCAAGTCTGCCCGAGGCTGAGGGTGACCTTTGCACCGCGCAAGGTGAAAAGCTGTGTTCTCATTGGCTTCAAAAACTGCCTCCAGAAGCAACATTTTTCCCCTCTCACATCATCTTTTCATGTCTTATTTATTCTTTGCTCTCTCTCTTTCTCTCTCTCTCTCCATCTCTCTCTCTCTCTCTCTCTCTCTCTCCCCGTGTCTGTCTCTCCTCTCTGTCTTTCTTTGCCGGTGAAAGGCTCTAAAGTCTCTTCATGATATCTCCCATGATTAAATTCACACCGATCAACACTCACACCCATACACAGAGACACATACACACACACACACACACACGTGCATACACGCACACACACACACACACACACATGCCCTACATGTGTGACTGTGCACACAAACGCACACACATATTGTACACTGGCAAACCCACACACACACAAGCTTTCATAAGTGTTGAAAAAAGATTAGATATAACTGCTGGCGACAGAAATGTTATGAAAACACAAGAAATTACATGACTGTGATTTTTTGGGCATTGATCTGAATAAAGTTAGTTGACCCTTGACCTTTTTCAAATTATATGAGTGTAAGAATCACTATTTATTGGTATGGTGCAGCAAAACGCATCCTCGGTTTTAGTGGACTCTTTCCATCTCTGGTGTTAGTAAAAGCACTCATGTGTGAGGAAGTTAGACATTAAATTTACACAAAGTAGTCATAGCAATATCAGCAAGTCGTTTTATCATTCACAGTGACAGATGAGTCTTGGACGAAGGGGACTAAAAATCACCATCAACATATTGCATTCTCTCATACTCAAAACTTCAAACAGCACACTTGTTCTCGCTCTCTAACTCTCTCTCTCTCTTTCTTTCTCTGTCTCTCTCTTTCTCTTTCTCAATTCAATACAATAGCTTTATTGGCATGAATGTAAATACAATGTTGCCAAATCAGTAACACTAAATAATGTAATAGAGTAATAATTAATACTGAATAGTAAAGAAATAACTAAAAAGACACCTTATACCATTTACTATTGTAAATAATAATAATTATCTCTCCGCCTCTCTCTCTCTCTCTCTCTCTCTTGCATGCTTCTGCACTGTTTGCTCTCGTGCTCATCGTTTCTCTCCTCTCTTTCCTCATCTTCCTGTTGATTGTTGATTGATGGACAGTTTTGTCGGCGGGTTCACGCAGAAGAGGGCTTCACAGGAGAAGCCAGTAATGAGAGGTGAAGACAATGGCTGCATGATGAAAGAAACACTCTCTCTCGTCTGGGACTCCACATTGTGAAGGATAAATTGATTTCATACAGTGTTTTCAAAACGCATCTCTTACTTTCTTTTTAAACATCAATGCAAACACTGTATATCTGCAATGCATACACACACACACACACACACACACACACCAATGCACACATGCACACACAAACAGAGAGAGAGAAAGACAGAGAGAGAGACAAATAGAGAGAAAGAGTGAGACATAGAGAGATAGAGAAACTACACTCATCACAATTCAAATCACACACAGACACACACACACACACACACACACACACGCACATAAACACCAATGCACACATGCACACATAAACTGAGAGAGAAAGACAGAGAGAGAGACAAACAGGGAGAGAGAGTGAGACATAGAGAGATAGAGAAAC
>CM050220.1:9717500-9747500 GCA_027475355.1 Coilia nasus | reverse complement strand
AGTTCATGGGAGCTGAATTGGTCTATTTCCACTGTGATAACTTCTTTTTCACCAGGTGAAGCATTATTTTAAGTGGCTGATAATCGGTGATATGCAGATAATGGCATCTCTTCCAACACTCATTATATTAATGTACTTTTATACAGACATACTTACCAAGTACATTTAATAAGTGTCTATAAATTCATAGCCATGACTTAGGATTTACAGTCCTTATGCTATGAGGATGACTCACCATCTGCTTGCCATTTTAAGTATTTTCTTCAACCACAGAAACAGTAGAGATTATTGTGACAACATGAATGTATAAATTGGACTTTGTTATGATGTCTACAGAAGTGACTCACATCTGAACTGAGACATATTCACACAAAAACTAGATTAGATATGAAAATAATAATGGGTTATTCCAAAAACAGTACAGTGTATAGGTATTTCTCACTGCTCAGTTTTCCTATGCAATTATCGACAAACATAACGAGAAAACTCTTCAAGTTAAAGGATACGGCTCTGGAACATCTTGATTAACCAGATTAACACTGTGTGCATTGCACTGTGTGTGTTTTTACGTCACACCAACATGCCATTACACATACACCATTTCACCGAAGAGGAGAGAGAGGGCCCCTGTACCTGGAAAAAAAAGACTGCCCCTATTGATGCAATAAGCAACTTCTACAATAGCAGGACATGCCGTTTCACTAATCCTCTGTTTGTTCATCCATCTCCGTAATGAAGAACGGATGGAAAACTTCACGGCACGGCTTCGGCGAGTCATGAGACAGCCGTGTGCATCGCTGGGGGGTGGGGTGGGGTGGGGGCGGGTTTGGTAGTGGTGGTGGCGCAGTGTAGCGGAGCGGGGCCGAGTCCGAGTCCGATCCGGAGAGTAGCGGGTGGGATGATTCGCTTGATTAGCTCCCCTCCACGAGGTCAAAGTCAATGGATGTAGCTATTAACCCGCACACAATGGATGTAGCTATTAACCTGCACACTTGTTAACACGCAGAGGGGGTCAGCTAGCGCTGCCTGCGCAACATGTGTGGATAAAAAGTTGCTGTTTGACAGGCCCTCAGACAGAGGTTAAAGGAGAAGTTTGGTGTGATTCAATCCATAGTCCCGTTGTTCGAGGTCACTAAGTGCGGGTGGTAGTAAAAAGAGCAAGAACATTTGATGTAACATAGCCCAAATAATGAACTTGTCAGTTAACAGTAACTGAATGGGGCACAGGGACATGAAACTGAGAGTTAGTTTCTATGCCCCATTTACTAAATGTTAGCTACCAGTTCATTACTTGGTCTATGTTGCATCACATTTTCTCATTCTTTTTCCTGCCAACAGCAATTGGTAGTTCACCTTAAACAACAGGGCTGTGGATTCATTTACACCAAATTTTTCCTTTAAGGTTGTATTGTATAATTCTTCTCAAACAAATGTAGTAGTAGTAGTAGTAGTTTTTAGACTTAAAACTGAACTGACATGTCAAGCTCTTTTTTTCAAGGTCAGTGAAGATAACAAAGACTCTTCTGATGTTCTTCACTCTCAAGGTTTGTGCAGGGCCTGTGCCTATTTTTTAGGCAGGATGGGATTTGGGGACAGACAGAGATTTGGGAACTCCTCAGGAGATGATAATAAACAAACAAACGTCAGCAACACCATCCTCACAGGACACACGGGACACACTGAACACACAGGTCATGAGAAAGTTCTCTTTCCAGCTTTTTAGTTATGACTTTTTCAAGAGTTGAGACTCTCTCACTCTCTGTCTATTCCCTTTCTTTCTTTCTTTCTTTCTTTCTTTCTTTCTTTCTTTCTTTCTTTCTTTCTTTCTCCTTCTCTTTCCATCTCCTTTTCCCCTCTTTCTCCATCCCTGTCTTGCTCTCTCTCTATTCCTCCCTGTTTCTCCCTTTCTCTCTCTTTCTCCATCTCTTCTTTTCCCGCTTTCTCTCTCTTTTTCTTTATTCCTCCCTGTTTCTTCTATCTATCTATCTATCTATCTATCTATCTATCTATCTATCTATCTATCTATCTATCTATCTATCTATCTATCTATCTATCTATCTATCTATCTATCTATCTATCTATCTATCTATCTATCATGCTCCCTTTATGTCTCTTCTTTCTCTCTCTCTCTCCCTCTCTCTCCCTCCCTCCCCGCCCTCCCTCCCTCCCTCTCTCTCCCTTTCTCTCTCTTTCACTGTGGGCCCAATGCCCATTCCAACACCCACGCAGCTGTAGGCCCGGGCCAGCTTGAGAATGAGGGACACCCCATCAGTCAGTGCTCAGAGGCCCAGGGGTGGAGGGGGCGGCTGTGATGGGGGGGATAGATGGAGGAGAGGAGAGGAGGGGAGAGCGGAGGGGAGGGGAGGAGAGGAGAGGAGAGGAGAGAAGGATGCATGCATGACAGAGCGGGATGTGCTCCGTCACTCCGCGCACAGAGCCGAGGCTTCCTCTACGTGGCAGCTGCAGATCCCCTCCTGACGCATCAGACTCAGCACAGGCATTGATCAGCCAGCGGCAGGGTTAACCATTGATCAGGGCTGGGCCAGGCCAGTGCAAAGGAGCTGAGGGGGGAGCTGTGGAGGGTTGGGGGGTGGGGGTTGGTGAGGAGGGTTGGGTGGTGGGGGGGGGGTAGTTGAGGAGGGTTGTGGGGTGAAGGGGGTTAGGGGGTAGCTGAGCAGGGTTGGGGGAAGCTAAGGCAGGTTAGGGGAGGTAAGATAGGTTGTGGGGGGTGAGGAGGGTTTGAGGCTGTGTGAGGGTAGCTGAGGAGGGTTTAGGGGTGGGGGGTAGGTGAGGAGGGTAGTGGGGGGGCATTAAGAGACACACAGGGGACCTAGGGGACCGTGATGGTGGTGGGGGGGGGTATCAGGGGTAGATGAGGAGGGTTGGGGGGAGCTGGAGGGTGGGGAGGGGCATTAAGAGACGCACAGAGGACCTAGGGGCCCGTGATGGGGTTGGGGGGTATCAGGGATAGGTAAGGAGAGTTGGGGGGAGATGAAGAGGGTGGGGAGGGGCATTAAGAGACGCACAGGGGACCTAGGGGACCGTGATGGAGCGACTGCACAACAGGAGGCTGGCCCAGGCAGGCACCACACAGTCCCGACCGAGAAAAAGGTTCCAGTCTCGCCGTCTCATGGACCGCCATTACCTTCCTCACCAGAGCCAAGGCCAGTGTCCATGGAGCAGTTAAGGCCTCAGGCCTGGGCTCATTTAGAGCACGGTCCAGCTCCTGTCCCTATTGGTTTGTTTTATTTGTTTGATTATTTTTTAAAAAGGTCCACACAAGTAAACAAACATGAATAAATTACCACATGCTCCAGTGATGTAAGTGTAGAGACTGGTAATGCTTACAATAATAATGATTATATCCGTATCCATGGGAGACAAGAACTCTTTTTCCCCAAGTGCCACTGTTGAAAGACTACTGCTAATCCGCTATGCTGTTAGTCCTGACAGGAAGCGAAAGACAAGATATCGTGGATAAGATAAGAAAAGCATGACGACGTTCGACTTTTAGGTCATAAAACTAGCGGGGTGTAGTAAGGCAGAAGAAGAGTGACGTTCTGCCCACGTAATGCTGCACACAATGTCATGTCATGTTTATAACAAAAGACTTGAGTGAAATGAACTGCAGGGTCCTGACATCTCCATTAAGCTACAGAAATTTCTACTTGTGGAGATTCTCCTCTGTCACATTCCGTCACATATCACATACCCCCATCACCATTCTCCATTTCCTGGAGATGGAAATGTGCTCTGCAGACTGCCCATGCTGCATGACTGCCCCCGGTGGACAAAGTGAGGAACAGCAACACCACGCTCCCCCTTTGCTAAAACAGGAAAAGCCACCCCTGGCTCATGAAAAAAGAGCTGGATGTCAGCCAAGTGCATAATCAAGAATAAATCAGGCCCTTTCCTTTTTCCCTTATGCAACATGTGATGGGTCATTATTTAAATGTTATCTTTAAAAGGCATGCCACACACCGCAACTCACTCAGTCACTCATGCGCTCACGAATGCACACACGCACGCACTCACGCAGGCAGGCAGGCAGGCAGGCAGGCAGGCAGAGAGGCAAAAAAAAAACAGCCACTTGCAAGTGACTGAAATTGATGGACATTTTAATGCGTGTGTTTTTAAATCATGTGTGACTAAACACGGGCCTGTGTTTAAGCACAGCACAGCAAAGCAAAGCACTCACTCACTCACTCTCTCACGAACACACATGCTCCATAAGTGAAAAGGAGAGTGGGGGTTGACCATACTGTATGTGTACATGTGGGTGAAGAGAGGAAAGGAATGGTAGATAAATGGATGGATAGATGGATGGATAGATGGACAGATAGATAGATGGATGGATGGATGGATAGATAGATGGATAGATGGATGGATGGAGTGGAGTGGGGGTGGGTGGATGGGGACTGGCCATGTAATCCCCCAGAATGGCCGGACTTCCTAAACGCATGCACTGCAGGGCCGGATCTGTCGTCTGTCCACTCAGCACAATGCATTTCACTCGCCTGAGCTGGGGAGTTAATAATTCAAAAGAGCACAGAGAGAGAGAGAGAGAGAGAGAGAGAGAGAGAGAGAGAGAGAGAGAGAGAGAGAGAGAGAGAGAGAGAGAGAGAGAGAGAGAGAGAGAGAGAGAGAGGATGTGTATGAGTGACAAAAAAAAACTGACAGTCAGTGAGAGAGTGATACATACACAGAGATGGAGAGAGAGAGAGAGAGGAGAGAGAGTGAGAGATAATAAAAAAGAGGATACAGAAAATGAGAGATAAAGGAAGAGAGATGACCATGAAGGGATAAGCTGAGAGGGAGAGAGAAAAAAAGAGTGTGTTAGAGAGAGAGAGAGAGAGAGAGAGAGAGAGAGAGAGAGAGAGAGAGAGAGAGATGGAAAAACAGTGAGAGAGACAGAGAGATAAACTGAGTAACAGAGAGAGTGAGATAATGGGATAGAGAGACACAGAGGATAGAGGGAGAGGGAGCAATACTGGTAGAGAGAACAGAAGGCATAAAAGTTAAACAAGAGGAGGGTGTGAAAAATGAGCAAAGCGCAGGACCAGAGGAGGACAAAACAAGTGCTTATTAGAGGGTAATTTAATTGGATTTAATTAGCAGGTTGGTCCTGTAAATTGCATTCGGCTCGCTCACCCACATAACTACACACTACAAGAACAGAGAACAAGCAGCTCTGACACATTTCACTGTGGCTATTTGTTCCAGGCCCGTCATCAGCAATAAACATCATTATGTTATTCATAAACTCAATTACTAGGCACAGAGGAGTTTTCCATTCAGTTGGGGGCTACGTGTGGACGCAATGAGCTCATAGGCCTTGCTGAAGCAGGATCTTAAAAAAGCACATGGTGACACCACCCTAATGGCAAACGTAGCAGCGCGGAGCTTTTACAAGAGGAACACGAACACAGCACACAGACACAGAAGAACATGAAGCACAGCCGACAACACAGAAGCAAGTTGTGTATCATCGGCCAACACATTTCACCACATAGTTCATCTGCTGTCGTCTACATAGATTTCAGCATGCTTAACCACAAAACCACGATAAAGGGCTATCAAAGGTATTTTCTCTGATCTAAGAACTTTCTAGATAGCGGTAGCACCTCATGAACCTAACTCAGTCAAGCTATAAATGAAACAAGAAAAAAAGGACCCTTTAAGTTTCCCAAGCTCCCTAACTTTCCACAGGTCTGTGTATATGGGCAGAGGATTAAACCCAAAGCTACTGACTGCAGCAAGAGCCAGGCAGCATCCTGGTAAATGGACTGACTATTTTCATATATATCACCGTGTTAATGTCATTAGTAACTTAATAACCAATTTTATATGGACATGAGATTCTGCAGTATCAGTGTTTCTGAACACTTTCAAAAGACAGTGACAGCAGTTAAGTGTTTAAACGCTGCAGCATTTCCCTTAACTGCAGTCAGATGTGTGTGGGGATGCCTGGACAGACTCTTACTCTCTTCCCCAAAGACCAACACCATTGGCTGTGCCAGAACCCTCTCTCTCTCTCTCTCTCTCTCTCTATCTCTCTCTCTGTTTGTCTCTCTCTGTCTGTCTGTCTGTCTCTCTCTCTCTCTCTCTCTCTCTCTCTTGCTTTCTCTTCTGTAGCCCTCTGAGACAATGGTTAAAGTTTTGGGGAAAAAAAAACATCAAAAGTTTTTTTGAGTCCTCTGTGTCCATTAATCACCCACTCGCCTTGAGAAGCAAGCTTAGTGGGCAGAATGCCAGAAATTGCCCAACAGACAGACAGACAATCAAACAGACAGGCAGGCAGGCAGGCAGACAGACAGACGGGCAGACAGACAGACGGGTTGGTGGGGTTGGGCAACACGGATGGAACAGAAGGGACGAACACAAAAGAAGAGAAAAGAAGAAAACAGTTGGAGAAGACGAACACACGGAGCAACGAAATGTCAAAGAAAGGCAGGGAATCTGCTGATGATACAAATACATATACACGTACGCAGGGATTCTCTCAGGCGCATTAGTCCTTTTGGTGCCCACTGCCCCTCCCTGCAACCCCCCATCCCCCCTCATTTTGTTCTGATGCCCCCCTCCCCTCGACTTGACTACATGCCTGGCAGGCAGGGGTGGCGCGCCGTTAATGTTTAGCTGGGGATCACACTGACAAGGTGAAAGAGCCAATCTGGGATGACAGGGCAAGACAGACATAATCAAAGAGTGGCAGTCAGATGGAGAGACACAGAGGGAGAGGGAGAGGGAGAGGGAGAGAGAGGGGGAAGGAGAAAAGAGAGAGAGAGAGTGAAAGAAGAAGGAACGAGGGCAGAGTGTGTGTGATCCTGCATGTCTGCTAAGGGGCCTCTGATGTTACACTGACAAGTTAGGCCCTCTAGCCTGCTGGATGATCCCTCAAACTACAGCATTATCATATCCACAGTTCTTTCTCTTTTCTTTCTTTCTTTCTCTCTCATGCACACACACACACAAACACAGACTCAGACACACACACACACACACACACACACACACACACTCTATGCCATAGGAGAAAATCAACAGTCAACCTTCACACATATGCTACCCACTAAAGCCCAGTATAACCATATATACCACTGCCTCCCTCACCGCACCCACGCACCCACCCACCCACACACACACACACACACACACGCACGCACGCACACACACACACACACACACACACACACACACACACGCACACACACGCACACACACGCACACATACACACACACAAACACACACACACACACACACACACAGGCTCTCATAAGATGTATGATTCAGTACCTGCTGGTTAATTATTGAGCCGTGTGAGAGGATGTGTGGGGGCCACGCTGGAAGTGTATGTCGCAGGGCAGGCGGGGAAGATTGACAGATCTGCCTGCGTCGTCTCTTCTCAAAAGAGGACGGGGAAAGGGGGGAAAAGGGGGAAAAAAAGAAAAAAAGGAAACGTCACCGCTGTCATCCCACCTCAAAACCTGAGGAAACAGGGAGCCTAACAGAGGAGGTGTAGAGAAAGAGGGACAGAAGAGAGTGAGTGAAAGAGAGGAGGAGAGGGAAAGCGGGGCTGGTTAATTATTGGGCCTCGTTTGACTGTTTATCAGCAGAGTCCATGGAATCTGCTGATTTTACATGACTATCTAGCCCCTCTTACTAGCAGCCACTACTCCAATATGTCCTTCCTGCTTTGGTTCATTTCTTCCACTCTTCATCTTCTTACTCTTAATTCCGTGCCAAATGGGTCTTTCTTTCTTTCCTTCGTTCTTTCTTTTGCTCTCTTTTGCTTTCTCCTTTATCTGTCTTTCTTTTTTCTTTTTCAATTGTTAACTTTCCTTCTTTCTTTCTTTCCTTCTTTCTTTCTTTCTTTGTTTTTATTTCACTCTTTCTTTCTTTTTTGTCTTTTTTCTTTTTCTTCTTTCTCATTCATTCTTTATTTTGCTCTCTCCTTCTTTTTCTGTCATTCTTTTGGTTTTTCTCTTTCTTTCTTTCCTTCTTTCTTTCTTTCCTTCTTTCTTTTCTTTCCTTCTTTGTTTTTCTTTTGCTCTCTTCTCTTTCTTTTTCTTTCTTTTACTTCTTTCTCATTCTTTCTTTCTTTCTTTCTTTCTTTCTTTCTTTCTTTCATTCTTTCTTTCTTTCTTTCTTTCTTTCTTTCTTTCTTTCTTTCTTTCTTTCCACTTCCCAAAAGCATACATGGAGACAGCAGGTCCGCTGGGGAAGAGGATCAAGCCATTGGAATATTCAAATGATCCAATCCCGACTGTTAAACCCACAGTGCCATTGGCATCAGTCTCGCAGTTGGCATATTTATGAACCCAAATTACTGCGAGGGAATATTGCATTTCCACGTCTGAACCCCACAGCCTCTGCCGTCTAAATGGGACTTGACTTGCCTAATAAACCGCTGAGGTTAGGGAACGTTTCTAATGGCAACTCAATTTCACCGCAAGCCCTCAATGTCACTTACACTTCAGAAGAAACCGTGGCCGCTGGTCAAACCACATAGCACGGTCGAGATGGCACAATACAAATACTACACACTGCATATGCTGTATACAGAAATTTAGTTAATTATCTATAACCATAAAACAAGATATAAATAAAAATATGTGTATGATGTAAATATAATAATAAGGAAAATAGATGAGGAAAATAAAATAATAAGAAAAATAAATAATAAGGAATAAGAAAATACAGAGCAGTGTGTCTTTAACTGCTCATCCCTGACAGCCGGCGAAGAAACAGGTGAGATGAGATGAGTCTACGAGGACACGCTGTCTGGCTGTGAACAGAAGAGAGCAGGACAAGAAGCATGTCATCATATCCTGTCCCCAGCGCGGCGTGGGGAGGGGGGATCCTGATACCCCATCTGCGGTAATGGCCCGGTAATTGACGTCACGCCGGGGCGTTTTCGTCTTAGGCGAACAGCGAAGGTGCTTTGACTGCCTTGACAAGTTAAGTGAGGGGAGCTGGGGTGTGTGTGGGGGGGTGGGGGAGTGTGTGTGTGTGTGTGTGTGGAGGGGGGGGAGGGGGGTGTTCAGGGAAACGACCATTGTCTTTCAATGAGCTGTCACACACAGAGAGGAGGCAGGAGGGTGTGTGTGTGTGTGTGTGTGTGCGTGGGGGTTCTGCATCCCGTCAGCATTTTGCCTCACTACCTGCTTGTTAATAATTGAGCCGTGAGCCTGTGGAGGTGTATGGCGCGCGCAGACAGGCCGACATGGCCTGATTGACAGATCAGCTAACTGTGGCGCTTTTTCCACAAAGAAGAAAGGAAGCAGGAGAACACCAGCCACTGAAGCTGTGGTGAAAAGGTGATGTTAAAAAGAACAGAGAGCGAGAGAGAGAGAGAGAGAGAGAGAGAGAGAGAGAGAGTGTATGTGTGTGTATGTGTGTGTGTGTGTGTAAGACCATGACTGACTCTGTAGGCCTATATGCAAACATGTATATGTACGTATGTAGGAGTGTGTGTGTCTGTATATGCATGTATGTGCATGTCTGTGTTTCTACATGTATGTCTGTATTTGTGTGCATGTGTGTGTGCATGTGTGTGTGTATGCGTGTGTGTGTATGACCATGTATGAATCTGTAGGCCTATATGCAAACATGTATATGCGCGTGTGTAGGAGTGTGTGTGTCTGTATATGCATGTATGTGTGCATGTCTGTGTTTCTACATGTATGTCTGTATTTGTGTGCATGTGTGTGTGTGTGTGTGTGTGTGTGTGTGTGTGTGTGTGTGTGTGTGTGAGACCATGTCTGAATCTGTAGGCCTATATGCAAACATGTATATGTACGTGTGTAGGAGTGTGTGTGTCTGTATATCCATGTATGTGCATATCTGTGTTTCTACATGTATGTCTGTATTTGTGTGCATGTGTGTGTGTGTGCACATATGTGTGTGTGTGTGTGTGTGTGTGTATGTGTGCACATGTGTGTGCGTATGCGTGTGTGTGTGTGTGTGTGTGTGTGTGTGTGTGTGTGTGAAGGAAGCAAAAGAGAAAGAGGAGGAGGAGGGGGATAGTTGAGAGAGAGAGAGAGAGAGAGAGAGAGAGAGAGAGAGAGAGAGAGAGAGAGAGAGAGAGAGAGAGAGAGAGAGAGAGAAAGAGAAATAGAGATGTGAAGGGTCCGGTTACTTATTGTGGTGTCTGTTCCTGACACCTTGTAAGCAACTTCCTGCCCGAGGAGCTGAGCTTGGACCAACACAGGAGGTGAGAAGAGAAAAGAAGAGATAAGAAGAGAGGAGGAGAGAAGACAGGAGAGGAGAAGAGAGGAGAAGAGAAGAGAAGAGAAGAGAAGAGAGAGAGAGAGAGAGAGAGAGAAGAGAAGAGAAGAGGAGAGGAGAGGAGAGAGAGAAGAAGAGAGAAAACAGAAAAAAAGAGAAGAGAGTAGAACAGAGACTGTGCTGGAGGGAGGGAGGGAGGGAGGGAGGCAGGCTGCTGTCTCTAGAGTGCTGTCTTGATCTGCTCACGGTGTGTCAGAGGAGTCAGAGAGGATGAGAAACACAGCGGAGCGAAGACACACAGATGTTGCCGTCGTGACAGCATGACTCCGACCGCAGCCAGAGCAAAGCTGATGTACACTACACAGAGCAGCCTTCAAACACACTGGAGACCACTGAGGCTAGGCGGGCCTGTTTGCATGTGTGTGTGTGTGTGTGTGTGTGTGTGTGTGTGTGTGTGTGTGTTTGTTTTTATTACTATGTGGGGAACACGACATGACTGCCCACTCACGGTGTGTGGAACAAAATTTTTGTGGGGTTCAAAATCCTGCACCCCACAAGGGAAATCATTGGAATGGATAAAGGAGGCGTTGCTGATATGTCTAGTACAAAAATTTCAAGGAAAAAAAAATTCTCCACACATCACAAAAACCTGACAATCAGTGCTTAAGTGTGCTTGAGATTGGCCGCCTACAGACTACAAAAGGTACTGCAGTTTCACTTTTTCCCGCCGAATTGACACACTCCACACACACCACCCACCAATCAAAAACGGACTGGTCTGTCACGTGAGATGATACGCATTGACGGGTGATGAGAAGAACCAAAGACAAACTTCTATGTAAAGTCAAGACAAAGGTAATACGAAAATATGTACAATTCTAACATGATTATAAGACTTTTTATTGAAATGTTTTAAAGGTAGGGCAAGCATGCATAAGCTTAGCCTTCTCTGCAGTTCATTTATAGGCTATATGTTATTTTTAACAAATGTTAGACTAGCTGATTTCATAGAAATGCAGTGTGTTAGCTTAGCTAACCATATGCCATGTCTGATATTTTCTAAGCAAGAAGCTAACTAGCAAGGGAGCTAATGTTCATTTATAGGCTATATCTGTTATTTTTAACAAATGTTAGACTAGCTGACTTAATAGAAATGCAGCGTGATAGCTTAGCTAACCAAATGCCTTGTCTGATATTTTCTAAGCAAGAAGCTAGCTAGCAAGGGAGCTAATGTTAGACTAGCTAGCCTACATATGCTAACCAATTTACATGTATTTTCTTAGCTAATAACTGAGCAAGGCTAGCTAACCAATTGCCATGCGTGTGTTCTTAATCAGCTGGATTGGGGAAATGTTTGATGGAAGACAATGCCAGATTCCACCAGCTGAAACGAAAAAAGGACAAAGGTAGGTAATCTGCCAGCTTGCCAGCTAACTAAATGCCTAGTGGGTCTGCAATGAAACATGTAGTTTATCGACAGTGCTGGATTTGGGGGAAGATGAGAGGGAATTGCATCCTAAGATGAAGATGATCAAAAACGTCCCACTTTTGAAACAACAACCCCCTTCCCATCCCCTGAATTATTTTCATGAAATATAAAAATACATGACTTGCTGTGAAGTAAAGCTTATAGATCTGTAGCATTAAATGGACACCCATCCCGAAAGAATGAGCGCTTGATAGGGATGTAGACTGTGACAGCTTTCTTGTTCTACTTTGAAAGTTCTGTTTGTATTTGTCCAACACGCATTGTCATTTTCACACAACACGAAATCACTTAGGAGAAGCACGATTAAAGTGAGAACGTAGTGTTGTTGTTAGTTACAGATATTTGCACAAAACCCATTGCACTGTAAATTAAATTGAGAATATAACCAATATAACCAGGCATCCAGACAGAAACCTTGTCATCGCTTGGAAGGTGCGCACATCCCAGCTTGAGCGCAGGGACAGAGGGAAACTGTACATATCATATGTTGCTTTTAGCCTATAGGTGTCTGGCGCAGCGACAATTGCTCTTTTATTAAATAAGCATAATGATAGCCTACGAGAATTCGTTGTTATATGGTACAAACTACTAGTGATGTATACACGGTACACGGTAGAATGGTACACACTACTAGTGGTATAGCCTATAACAGCCTGTAGTTTAATGGCAGAAGGTAAAAACAATTGCATTACACCAACCTACTTTGCAGATAATTTATACCACGAACTAAACTACAACCACCTGTTTAAAAGTTTAAAGTTGCAGTTGTGAGATAGCCTATGCATGTGAGACGGCGGCGATGTCATTGTTTTAAAAAAAAAACTGTGTTCTGCTTGTCTAAAGAAACGAGATACGAGATGTGAGAGAAGCGCGATTAAAGCGCAGTGAGAACGTGTGGTTGTTAGTTAGAGATGTGTGCACAAACCCATTGCACTGTAAATTAAATTGAGAATATAACTAATATGCATGTTATTTTAAGCAGCGTATGCCAGTCATGACATGCTAGTCTGTGAAAACACTGTGTCGGACAACACACATAATTATTAATTGCGATGTCATTGTTGTCCTTTTTACATGTATTACACTATAGGCTACATCTAACTTAAAATATTGCGTGATGTTTTTTTCGGGTTGAAAAAAAAATCGCGTCCACACAGGTGTCGGATCAGGCGTCAAGACGAAAACTTTGTCATCGCTTGGAAGGTGCGCACATAGCTTCAGCGCAGGGACAGAGGGCAACTGCGCACATATCATATGTTGATTTTAGCCTATAGGTGTCGGGCGCAGCGACAGTTGTTTTTTTATTAAATAAGCACAATGATCGCCTACAAGAAGTCTTTGTTATATGGTACAAACTACAAGTGATATATATATATATAGCCTACGGTACACTATAGCCTATATAACAGCCTGCAGTTTAATGGCAGAAGGTAAAAACAATTGCATTACACCCAGCCTACATTGCAGATGATTTATACCACAAACTATACCACAACAACCTGTTTAAAAGTTTAAAGTTGCAGTTGTGAGATAGCCTATGCATGTGAGGGGCGGCGATGTCATTGTTTTCAAAAAACTGCATTCTGCTTGTCTAAAGAAACGACTGCGTTGTCAGTTTTCCTACTCTGGAACCCGTTGCACTGAAGCAGCAGTTTAACCCTATAGGGTGTTATATCAGGTTAATAATGGATATTATGCAGAAATTTGCAGATATTTCAAACTGCATGAAACGTGTTTTGACAGAGAAATGCACAATAGTAGAATTGGTAAGCTTCGCTATTCACGTTATGCATTGACTGAGTGAAATGGGTCAAATCATTACTTGGCAAACATTTGATCCCTTGCTTTAACCTGTTAAATTCAATGTAGAAGTATGTGCTTGGTGTCGTTGGAAAGCTGAGATTTTGTACTTTCTTGTGGTGTGCGTGCCATGTCTATGAGATCACGGATTCGCGAGTAATTTCAACGAGAGTAATGCCTGTGCAGAGCGCTAATATGAGACATTTTGGCGATTTAAAAAAAAAAAAATATCTCGCCGATACATAAGCCTAAAAAAATAAAGGAGGTCGCGTTGTAAAGCCCTGGCTCTGCTGTTTTGTTTGCTGTAAGTACCATCTCGCTACGATGTACCACTCCGGAGTAATTCAACAGAGAAGAATGGGTGTAAATTTGGACGCATTTTGTGTCCATCGGGCCCAGAATTCAGCAAACGTCAAATAAATTTGGTTAAGAGCCATACTTTTAAGCCAGAGACAAATTGGCCTTGGCTATAATGTCAAATCAAATGAAAGAAAGAAGTAAGGTCATTCTGTTAACACATTAAAAGATGAACAACACATAAAGTCCAGGATAACTGGAGCGCACGCAGTCCGCAACTTGCACTTGTAATTAACAGCGCACAAGTTTATGACTTAAGGCATGAACTTTTTTACTGTGCAAAGGCTACAAAATAAATTATGTCATGAAGGTGATTCATAAAAAAGACAACGGGGAAGGTAGGCAGACCAAAACCCGGGTTTCTTTTTCACAATTAGCAGCACAATTTGATAACGTAAGATAGCTATTCACTTTTTACTAGGCTACATAATAAATTACGTCATGAGGGTAATTAACAGACATTTGTTCAAATATGAACATTAATTTTAAGAACAAGAAAACAACATGCAGCCCCTAAACTTGCTACAATTTAAAAACTTCAGGGATTAACTTCACTGTGCAGGCGAGGATAATATCTTTCACATCATGTTCAAATTTCGATGTTTATGGCCAGAAATACCAACATCGTTACTTTCTCTGGTGTTAATAATCTGTGGATTGCACAGATTGTGGATGGCAATCTGTTTCTCCTGCAGATTTCAGTCATTAATTGTCCAGCTCAGTGTTTCTCCTAAATGTATCTGCCGTATGTCTTTCATGAAAATTGTAGCATATGCTGACGCATATGCTGTGAACAGGCAGGGGTGTATTTGCCCTGTCGCCTTTTCAAAAGGGGGGCTTCGTGGTTGAATATAGAGGACAACTTATCGACCTTGAGGAATCAGAGAGGAGGAGGAGAATATATAATGCAAAATGCTTGGTTTTCATGTTCGACTTCATGTGGCATGGAAAGAAATGGTGGTAAGCATTTACTGTATGGTGGGTGTTAAAGGAAAACTTTGGTGTAAAATGACAATTGGCATCACATCATCATCACATCACAACATCATACCGAGTTGGTATGTTTGCTGAGCAGCAAATTTGCACTGGCCTGTTGCATTTAGAACATCACTGAAGTTTCCATTTAATTTCTAGCCCTGGTAGCTTCCAATAATCAGTAGAAGATCTTGACTAAATGCCCTGCTTGACTTGTGATACTTTTTGCCCCCTTTAAAGCATTGATGCTGCGATGGAAGATGGCTCATTGGGAAGGCTGGCCAACGATGATCATGTCTGTCCTAATTGTAGGATGAAACGGATATTAGTTGATGGAAAGCCACACCTCTGTCTGTTCGCTGCTAAAGACATACACAGGGGAGAGGAGATTACTTATGACTACGGAGATAACAATTGGCCATGGAGAGAAAAGGTTTGTCAGTGACTATGTATGTGCCTCTGTATATGTTTTATTACATCTGTCAACATCTTTTGACTGACTGCTGCCCTCGTGGCCAGGTGACCCTTGTAAAGGAGGTTTTTAAATGTTTTGTCTATGTCTAGTGAAATGAAGGTAAAAAAGAAGTTGTTGTATTTCTGCTACAACAGGAGGTTGAGTGTGACTAGATGTGCTTGACTAATGATTGAGAGCTAAAATAATTTGCTGACTGGCTGATGGTTTTAACCCAGTAGAAGACGCATGCTGCTGTATAGCTGTTGTGTAGTATGGTGAGTGGTACATGTACCAATTCTGAATAAGTGATTCTAATTCATATTTTAGGGTGGCGGAGACTCTCCTGACATAGCCGTGGAGAACCACATCTTGCCATTCAGCTCCAACCTGGTGATGCACCAGAAAGAGGCTTCACCCTCAAGCTTCCAGGTAAAAATCTGTTACCAGACTTAGACTGTGTTTAGATACTTCTCAATGCATTTGTTCTATGAGGCAATTTAAACATGCACTTAAACATACTGCATGTGATGAGGTTCAAGACTATGTTATACGGCATTCTCAGTTGTGAGGATTAGTGGGATGGTTTGATCAGAATTGTTCTTGCTTACACACACACAGTCTCAGGTGTAGTCTTGTGGGGTACCTGTACCCATCCCCCACTCCAAGTTACTAATTATGCAGGTGACACACAGTCTCAGGTGTAGTCTTGTGGGGTTCCTGTACCCAGCCCCCACTCCAAGTTACTAATTATGCAGGTGACACACACAGTCTCAGGTGCAGCCTTGTGGGGTACCTGTACCCATCCCCCACTCCAAGTTACTCATTATGCAGGTGACACACACAGTCTCAGGTGCAGCCTTGTGGGGTACCTGTACCCATCCCCCACTTCAAGTTACTGATTATGCAGGTGACACACAGTTTCAGGTGCAGCCTTGTGGGGTACCTCTACCCATCCCCCACTCCAAGTTACTCATTATGCAGGTGACACACACAGTCTCAGGTGCAACCTTGTGGGGTACCTGTACCCATCCCCCACTCCAAGTTACTAATTATGCAGGTGACACACACAGTCTCAGGTGTAGTCTTGTGGGGTTCCTGTACCCATCCCCCACTCCAAGTTACTAATTATGCAGGTGACACACACAGTCTCAGGTGTAGTCTTGTGGGGTTCCTGTACCCAGCCCCCACTCCAAGTTACTAATTATGCAGGTGACAAACACAGTCTCAGGTGTAGTCTTGTGGGGTTCCTGTACCCAGCCCCCACTCCAAGTTACTCATTATGCAGGTGACACACACAGTCTCAGGTGCAACCTTGTGGGGTACCTGTACCCATCCCCCACTCCAAGTTACTAATTATGCAGGTGACACACACAGTCTCAGGTGTAGTCTTGTGGGGTTCCTGTACCCAGCCCCCACTCCAAGTTACTAATTATGCAGGTGACAAACACAGTCTCAGGTGTAGTCTTGTGGGGTTCCTGTACCCAGCCCCCACTCCAAGTTACTAATTATGCAGGTGACACACACAGTCTCAGGTGCAGCCTTGTGGGGTACCTCTACCCATCCCCCACTCCAAGTTACTCATTATGCAGGTGACACACACAGTCTCAGGTGCAGCCTTGTGGGGTACCTGTACCCATCCCCCACTCCAAGTTACTGATTATGCAGGTGACACACAGTTTTAGGTGCAGCCTTGTGGGGTACCTCTACCCATCCCCCACTCGAAGTTAATAATTATGCAGGTGACACACACAGTCTCAGGTGCAGCCTTGTGGGGTACCTGTACCCATCCCCCACTCCAAGTTACTAATTATGCAGGTGACACACACAGTCTCAGGTGTAGTCTTGTGGGGTTCCTGTACCCAGCCCCCACTCCAAGTTACTGATTATGGAGGTGACACACATCATCTCAGGTGTAGTCTTCTGTAGGCCATGTAAAGGATAGATGCAGAGAAGGACACTTACTGTTGCAGCCAAACTGCCAGAATGTAACCTTCTTGTTAACACAACCCACAGGCTATAAGCAATTCTTGGACCACTGACTGTACACTGAAGTGGTGCTGCTTTTTAAACGGTTCTTCTAGCACAACACATGCTGAAAAGTACATTACTGCTCATTATCACGTGAGCCATACATACACAATACACAGTGAACATAACTTGATAAATTATGATGCACTGAATACTTCAAATAATGCTGGTGTTGATGTTCTTCAGAGTTGTATTTCTGCTAAAACAGGAGGTTGTGTATGACTAGGTGTGCTTAACTAATGATTGAGAGCTTAAATGAGTTGCTGACTGGCTGATGGTTTTAACCCAGTAGAGGACACATGCTGCTGTATAGCTGTTGTGTTGTATGATGATTGGTACACGTACCATTTCTGAGTAAGTGATTCTAATTCATATTTTAGGGTGGTGGAGACTCTCCTGACATAGCCGTGGAGAACCACATCTTGCCATGCAGCTCCAACCTGGTGATGCACCAGAAAGAGGCTTCACCCTCAAGCTTCCAGGTAAAAATCTGTTACCAGACTTAGACTGTGTTTAGATACTTCTCAATGCATTTGTTCTATGAGGCAATTTAAACATGCACTTAAACATACTGGATGTGATGTGGTTCAAGACTATGTTATACAGTATTCTCAGTTGTGAGGATTAGTGGGCTGGTTTGATCAGAATTGTTCTTGCTTACACACACACAGTCTCAGGTGCAGCCTTGTGGGGTACCTGTACCAATCCCCCACTCCAAGTTACTGATTATGCAGGTGACACACACAGTCCCAGATGCATCCTTGTGGGGTACCTGTACCCATCCCCCACTCCAAGTTACTAATTATGCAGGTGACACACACAGTCTCAGGTGTAGTCTTGTGGGGTTCCTGTACCCAGCCCCCACTCCAAGTTACTGATTATGGAGGTGACACACACAATCTCAGGTGTAGTCTTGTGGGGTTCCTGTACCCAGCCCCCACTCCAAGTTACTCATTATGCAGGTGACACACACAGTCTCAGGTGCAGCCTTGTGGGGTACCTCTACCCATCCCCCACTCCAAGTTACTCATTATGCAGGTGACACACACAGTCTCAGGTGCAGCCTTGTGGGGTACCTGTACCCATCCCCCACTCCAAGTTACTAATTATGCAGGTGACACACACAGTCTCAGGTGTAGTCTTGTGGGGTTCCTGTACCCAGCCCCCACTCCAAGTTACTAATTATGCAGGTGACACACACAGTCTCAGGTGCAGCCTTGTGGGGTACCTCTACCCATCCCCCACTCCAAGTTACTCATTATGCAGGTGACACACACAGTCTCAGGTGCAGCCTTGTGGGGTACCTGTACCCATCCCCCACTCCAAGTTACTCATTATGCAGGTGACACACACAGTCTCAGGTGTAGTCTTGTGAGGTACCTCTACCCATCCCCCACTCCACGTTACTCATTATGCAGGTGACACACAGTCTCAGGTGCAGCCTTGTGGGGTACCTGTACCCATCCCCCACTCCAAGTTACTCATTATGCAGGTGACACACACAGTTTCAGGTGTAGTCTTGTGAGGTACCTCTACCCATCCCCCACTCCAAGTTACTCATTATGCAGGTGACACACACAGTCTCAGGTGTAGCCTTGTGAGGTACTTCTACCCATCCCCCACTCCAAGTTACTGATTATGCAGGTGACACACACAGTTTCAGGTGTAGTCTTGTGGGGTTCCTGTACCCAGCCCCCACTCCAAGTTACTGATTATGGAGGTGACGCACATCATCTCAGGTGTAGTCTTCTGTAGGCCATGTAAAGGATAGATGCAGAGAAGGACACTTACTGTTGCAGCCAAACTGCCAGAATGTAACCTTCTTGTTAACACAACCCACAGGCTATAAGCAATTCTTGGACCACTGACTGTACACTGAAGTGGTGCTGCTTTTTAAACGGTTCTTCTAGCACAACACATGCTGAAAAGTACATTACTGCTCATTATCACGTGAGCCATACATACACAATACACAGTGAACATAACTTGATAAATTATGATGCACTGAATACTTCAAATAATGCTGGTGTTGATGTTCTTCAGGGTTGTATTTCTGCTAAAACAGGAGGTTTTGTATGACTAGGTGTGCTTAACTAATGATTGAGAGCTTAAATGAGTTGCTGACTGGCTGATGGTTTTAACCCAGTAGAAGACGCATGCTGCTGTATAGCTGTTGTGTAGTATGGTGAGTGGTACACGTACAAATTCTGAATAAGTGATTCTAATTCATATTTTAGGGTGGTGGGGACTCTCCTGACATAGCCGTGGAGAACCACATCTTGCCATGCAGCTCCAACCTGGTGATGCACCAGAAAGAGGCTTCACCCCCAAGCTTCCAGGTAAAAATCTGTTATCAGACTTAGACTGTGTTTAGATACTTCTCAATGCATTTGTTCTATGGGGCAATTTAAACATGCACTTAAACATACTAGATGTGATGAGGTTTAAGACTATGTTATACAGTATTCTCAGTTGTGAGGATTAGTGGGCTGGTTTGATCAGAATTGTTCTTGCTTACACACACACAGTCTCAGGTGCAGCCTTGTTGGGTACCTGTACCCCTCCCCCACTCCAAGTTACTGATTATGGAGGTGACACACACAGTCTCAGGTGCAGCCTTGTGGGGTACCTGTACCAATCCCCCACTCCAAGTTACTGATTATGGAGGTGACACACAGTCTCAGGTGCAGCCTTTTGGGGTACCTCTACCCATCCCCCACTCCAAGTTACTGATTATGCAGGTGACACACACAGTCTCAGGTGTAGTCTTGTGGGGTTCCTGTACCCAGCCCCCACTCTAAGTTACTGATAATACAGTTGACACACATGATCTCAGGTGTAGTCTTGTGTTGGCCATGTAAAGGATGGATTGCAGAGAAGGACACTTACTTTTGCAGCCAAACTGCCAGAATGTAACCTTCTTGTTAACACAACCCACAGGCTATAAGCAATTCTTTGATCACTGACAGCACACTGACGTGGTGGTGCTTTTTAAACGGTTCTTTTTTCACACAACACATGCTGAAGAGTACATTACTGCTCATTACATGTGGGACACATACTGTCTCAGTTGCAGCCTTGTGGGGTACCATTACCCCCACTCCCACTCAAAGTTACTGATGGTTAAGCTGACACACTCAGGTGCAGCCTTGTTTGGACCATGTAAAGGATAGACTACAAAGAAGGATGTTTACTGGTGGAGCCAAACTCTGATAGTGATTCAAGAGTTGCTTGTAGCATGTGGGTTGTGTTGATAACAAGGTTTCGTTCTGATTGTGCACTGACTGCACACTGAAGCGGTGGTGGCTTTTAAACTGCTTAAGACATGCTTAAGATGACTCTGATAATTGCATTAACATCGCTTTGCGGTGACAATTAAAAGCTCTGGTAATTAATTCTGGATGCTTGAGTCTCTGACAGATTTTCTCTGAACCTTCCATTTGATCCTTCCCAATTCATTTTTGACCGGAAACATGCAGTCTTTATAATCTTAATTTTCCTTTCATATTTTAGGATGGCAGTGGAGACTCACTTGTCAAGGATTTGGAGAATAGTTCCTTTTTATGCAGCTCCAATGTGTTGTTGCAAGACAAAAAGGTTTTCTCAGACTCCAGCAAATCAGCCATCAGTTCCAGCACTAATGAAGTTCTCCCATCCACCATAGAGGTATCTTTTTCCTTTGTAGCAACTTCAGTAATTTCAGCTGTAGCGACCTGTCACTATGCACTGGACATGGTCACTTTTCAACCTGCCACTATCTTGGTAGAATAGAACTTTGAAGTGCTCAATCCTTGTTTCATTGATTTTTTTTTTTTTTTTTTACTGCAAAATCCTTTTTTTTTAAATACATGAAATACTTGAAAGTGAAATGGTTTGTGTAGGCTTGGGCAACGCAACCACTTTCAATCAAATCCACTTTTATTTATATAGCACTCTATAGTTCTCACACACTATATTTCCTAATTGGAGCACTCAAAGCCAAATCAACCCATTTTCTTCCATGTAATTATAAATCTACTGTGGTAAAAACAATCTGAATGAAGGGGAATCATGACATTGTAATTACATACGTATGTGTATTCTGCCTGTTCGTTTGACTGTTTTGGTCCTTCTGAAATGGCTTTGTTAAAAAGTGGCAGGCCTCTATTGTATCCATTCCACTTTTGATTATGGCAGCTTCCACCTAGCCTGGCCATCCTACGTCAACGTTTGATTTCGGCAGAGGGTCTGGACCTTTGCCCATAGTGTCTCGTTTACAGAACTTATTTTCCAAGTTTTGCTCATGGTCCAATCAAATGACTGGATTTAAAATAAAAATGACCTACAGCTAGCAAGACGATGACCGTCGTGACTATTAGGATGCTGTTGTAGGTCGATTGGGTTTGAAAACAGTTGATGGGACATTTCCTCTGACAAATTTGAATTATGTTTTAAGACCTGTATTTGTTTTAGTTGTGGTTACTATTCAGTGACTGCTCACCATTTTTTCTTATTCTAAGAAACGGATATTAGTGTTGCCAGTCGGTTGTATTTTTGATCAGTTTAGTTAATGATAAGCAAGCACACTTGAAAGTTAGAGCATGGGAGGATACAGTTTGTACACTAAATAACTGCTTTTGCTGTTTGCACTGTAATACCCTGATAACATGTAGGCTATTGCCGATTCTGGTCCTAGAGAGCTACTCACCTTGAGGCTCTCTCTCCAGTCCTAACCTAGCACATCTCATTTCATCTCATCAGCTGCTTGCCAGGTCCTTAATCACCCAAATATACATGTGTATTAGATGACATTTTGAAAGCCTGCACATACAGTAGCTCTCCAGGACCTGAATTACAGACCTCTGATCTAGATTCAGTCAGAATAAAATGTCATCTTAATTATTAATGTAAGCAATAAAGATCAGTAACTATTAGTTACAATATATAATATAATGTTTGTTTAAACTGTTTTCAGCTGTGTTTATTGAAGAGCAAAGAGAAGATTCCTTTTGGACTTGATCTTTCCGACTCCAGTGTGAAACATGGAGATGATGATCGACAAACGATTGTGCCAAGGCTTAGGAGGACCAAAAGCATCTTTGTAAGTCCCACCAACAAATGTCAGTCATTGCCAAGTACTGTGTTTAGTTGAGTGGTGAAATGATGTATGTAACAGTATGACTATGTGACTGGTTGTATGCATACACTCCCTTGAACACGAGACAGACCTATGGTTGGCAAACCCAGCCATGTTGCGTTCTTCAAGTGAGGCACGGGCGTCGTCTGCCCGGGAAAACGCCTGGTAACCATTCGCTACCTGTTTATTTGCACTTGTAAGCTCTTGGTTCCGCCACCTATCCTCTTTACATAAACAAATTGTGTCCAGTGAAGTTGGCTTTGGATTTACCACCCCTCTGTTCTTCTATCTAGGAAGGTGGTGGACCCAAAGCCAATTTCACTAGAAACAAGTTGTTGTCCCAGCCTAAGGTCTGGGTTACATCGATGCATTTGGTGACCGTTTCAGTCATCCTTAAGTTGCGTTAGCTCCTTGCATGTGCTTTTAATGACCCAATCCTGTTTATATGGGCACGTTAATGCCCATTGTTGCGAATGGTGCTGTAAAGCATGTATCGTAACAGTATGTCGTCTTCTGGAGACAGTGTTAGAAGGCCTGTCTACAGAAATCATTCTCGCTACAGAACCTTGCACAAATCTTGGTAACAGTTGCGTGGTGAGTCTAGTAAGGTCATTAGTTGTCTGCTCTGAGGTAACAGCACGTTGTTGTCCGTGGGTACCGACTGTTGGCACGTTAGAGCCGCTCACCTCTTTCTCCTACTTTGGTGCCCAGCTGCCTTCATCTCCCCACTGCCAGACATAGTGTTGACGTCGCTCTGGGTAACTATCCACCCTTAATGTGCTGCATATTGCTAGCCTGGTAAACCAGCCCCTCGTACTTCATTTCATTTTTTACAGAGGGTCTGGACCAGACGCCGTCAGAAACGACTGAAGTTTAAAACTAACCTCTGCCTTTACCCATTCGCTAACGCCTGGTCGTCAAGTATGCAATTAGCCTACCTACGCACTATAATTCAAATGTATCACACAAGGTAAACGTCACCGCTAACAAACACACCTTCTGTTCGCTGATTGGATCGGTCCTGCTAGGGCCGACTAAATGACCCTCAAGAGATTCCGGTCCAGACCCTCTGTACAAAATGAAATGAAGTACGAGGGGCGGGTTTACCAGGCTAGCATATTGCATCATAATGGAGAACTATTAAACAATGCTGTCTGGCTGGTCCCACCAGGCTGACTTATGTTTAAGGAACAGTACAGGTACTACTTGTCATGATGAGCAGAATGCTGACTCTTTAATAGTTTGTTAGAGTGGGAGAATTGTAAGGATGTGTATTTGTGGTGTGTATCTTAACTGTTTGAATTATTTCTTGAAGATGAAAGAGAACATTCCTGATGGATCTGACTACAGAGGGTCAGATTGCATCCGGCAGCTTGTCCAACGCTGTGATGTCAAGAATCCTCTCTCACTCACCTCAACAAGACTGAGGAAGCACATGGCTACCTTATCTAAGGTACTAAACCTTCAGAAGACAGAGCTTGACCACCTGGCGGATTTCATGGGTCATGACATCAGAGTGCATCGGCAGTTTTATTGGATACCGGAGGGCACCCTTCAACTTGTCAAGATCAGTGAAATCCTGATGGCCATGGAGCAGGGACACCTTGCGGAGTTCCAAGGCAAGAGCCTTGAGCAAATCGACATTGATCCGAATGGTATATTGTGCTCATTTAAAGGTCAAAATCACAACAGTTGACTTAAGCAGAAACATCATCCTAATGCTTAAGGACTACATTGTATTGTATTTTATACCTGTTTAGAAACAATCCAGTTGGACAAGCATCCTGAGTCTGAAGATGACCTTGCAGAGGTGGCGTGTGGACAGGATATGGAAGGTATGTGTTTTGATGTTACTTTGTACAGTACATGAATATCTTGGGTTACAGGAATATTTTAGCTTGTATGTGCTTTTAAAATATATCCAAAACTTTGTCCCTAATCTGGGTGGCAGTAGGTCATTTAAAAAGCTGAAATGTGATCATAATAGATACCCCTTTTACTTGCATGCAATCAAACTATCTATTAAAGTTTAAAAAGACAGCGGCACAGGTCCAAACATTTCCATCACAGGTAGAGAAACAGCAGACACACAGTAATCATACTGTAAATTTAGCAAACCTTGGGATTGGAGGGTTGCTGGTTTGAATCCTGCCCTACCCATGGTTAAAATGCCCTTGAGCAAGGAATATAACCCCACACTGTTCCAGGGACGGTAACTGAAGCCCTGTAAATATCTGTGAGTCTCTGGATAAGAGTGTCAGCTAAGTGCAATGTAATAATGTAATGTCCTGTGGCATCATCAAATAGCTTGAAAATACAGCTGTCATATCAGATTAAACAGACAGCTGCTATAGCTATGTATATAGATAGAAATCTTTTCAGTCTGTGATTCTCATGTCGGCTGGAATTCTACATACATGAATTTTCAAGTAACAAAAGTACTTGTAATGTTCATCTTGTCATTTAATAGTTCCTGATGTGAGTCAGCCTCAAAAGCAGAAATTCAGTGCCGATTCCGATGGAAATGAGATGCCTCTTCAGAAGACAAAGTCCGGTAAGGATATTTTAAATGTGCCAAAGACATTATATTTGCAGAGTGACATAAGCGTACTGAATAGTGAACCCAATATACATACAGTGACAAGTGAAAGAAGGGGGAGGTTCCCAGTCTGCGAATGGAAAGGAGGGGGTGTTTAGGTACTGCTGGACAGTCTTATGGCTGTTGGCACTAAGGCGAACCGCTCTGTTTTGCACTTGGGAGGTGCTCCCCATCTGCCCCAGAGCCCATAGATGAGGAGTTTTCAAGGACAATTTTCATTCTGTCCATCCTCCTCTCCACCAGTGATTACCTAAGTATTTTAATTTGTCCTAACAGTCCCCACTTTGAAATGTAGATCAAGCAGCGTGTGTTAAAGGCATCCCCAGGAGGGCTGTATACCTGAAAGATTCAGGCGTCAGCATTTATGGTTAACAAACCAGTGTTTTAAGGTGTTCCTCTGAAGAACAGTATACCTGAGAAGTGTGTTAAAGGAGAAATTCGGTGTTCCTTAACACACTTCTCAGGTATACTGTTCTTCTGGGGAACACCTTAACACACTTCCCAGATGTATTGTTCTCCTGGGGAACACCTTAAAGGAGAAATTCGGTGTAAAATGAAAATTGGCATGTTAAAACCTCATACTGAGTTGGTATGTTTGCTGAGGAGCAAAACTGAGTTAGCCTGTTGCATTCAGAACTTTACAATTTTTTACCATTTGTCCCAGAAGGCTAACAATGGAAAGTGGTAGGTGCCCTTAGACAAAGCATGAAGAGTACGCTATTATTAAACCATAAAAACTACCGATGGAGTGTGGAGTTTCTTCGAGCTGTTTTAATGGTTTAATAATAGCGTAATCTTCATGCTTCGTCTAAGGGCACCTACCACTTCCATTGTTAGCCTGTTCAGAACTTAACCATTTTTTACTGTTTGTCCCACAAGACTAACTCAATTTTGCCCCTCAGCAAACGTACCAACTCTGTATGATGTTTTAACATGCCAATTTTCATTTTACACCGAAGTTCTCCTTTAAAGTCTTCCCCAGAAGAACAGTATACCTGAGAAGTGTGTTAAGCTGTTCCCCAGAAGAACCATATACCTGAGAAGTGTGTTAAGGTGTTTCCCAGAAGAACAGCGATAAATTGTTCACAGTTGTAGTTCAGGCACAGTACCTTGAGGAAGTACACAGATGGGTTTCCTGTTGAATCAGGTTGGGCTGATGAGCAATACCATTGTCCATTGTAAGTCGCTTCGGATAAGAACATCAGCTAAGTGTAATGTAATGTCCTGTGGCATCATCAAATGGCTTTAAAACAAAGACCTTGATGCGTCCTCAACACTCACACAACTCTCATATCAGATTAAACAGACAGCTGCTATAGCTTTTGTGATGCCGCGCATGGTAAGCATGTCATCACGGCGTCCTATGCCGCCATTGAGCGCATGCAACGCCATCCCTTTTCTCAACTCTTTTTGCCCCAGTCAACCGTCTTAATTGTGAGTTTCATATAACCATCTAAGCGTGTATATGTCCACCTCTTTGTGCTATTGTTTGTATATCAACTGGGATTCTACATGAATTTTTAATTAACAAAAGTACTTGTAATGTTCATCTTGTCATTTAATAGTTCCTGATGCGAGTCAGCCTCAAAAGCAGAAATTCAGTGCCGATTCCGATGAAGATGATATGCCTCTCCAGAAGTCAAAGACCGGTAAGAATATTGTATATGTACCAAACACATTATATTTCCAGAGTGACATAAGCGTACCGAATAGTGAATCCAATATACATACAGTGACAAGTGAAAGAAGGGGGAGGTTCCCAGTCTGAGAATCGAATGGAGGGGGTGTTTAGGTGCTGCTGGACAGCCTTATGGCTGTTGGCAGTAAGGCGCACTTGAACCGCTCCGTTTTGCACTTGGGAGGGATGAGCTTATGGCTGAAGGTGCTCCCCATCTGCCACAGCTCATCATAGTGAGGAGTTTTCAAGGACAATTTTCATTCTGTCCATCCTCCTCCTCTCCACCAGTGACTACCTAAGTATTCTAATTTGTCTTAACAGTCCCCACTTTGAAATGTAGATCAAGCAGCGTGTACTAGGGGTAGGGGTGGGTATTGCCAAGGACTTCACGATACGATACGCCACAATACGATTCTTCTCAGGTATATTGTTCTCCTGGGGAACACCTTAACACACTTCCCAGATATACTGATCTCCTGGGGAACACCTTAACACACTTCTCAGGTATATTGTTCTTCTGGGGAACACCTTAAAGGAGAAATTTGGTGTAAAATGAAAATTGGCATGTTAGAACCTCATACCGAGTTGGTATGTTTGCTGAGGAGCAAAACTTAGTTAGCCTGTTGCATTCAGAACTTTACTATTTTTTACCGTTTGTCCCAGAAGGCTAACAATGGAAGTGGTAGGTGCCCTTAAACAAAGCATGAAGAGTACGCTATTATTAAACCATTAAAACAGCTCGAAGAAACTCCACACTCCATCGGTAGTTTTAATGGTTTAATAACAGCGTACTCTTCATGCTTCGTCTAAGGGCACCTACCACTTCCATTGTTAGCCTTGTGGGACAAACGGTAAAAAATAGTTAAGTTCTGAACAGGCTAACTCAATTTTGCCCCTCAGCAAACGTACCAACTCGGTATGATGTTTAAAACATTCCAGTTTTCATTTTACACCAAAGTTCTCCTTTAAGGTGTTCCCCAGGAGAACAATATACCTGAGAAGTGTGTTAAGGTGTTCCCCAGAAGAACAGTATACCTGAGAATTGTGTTAAGGTGTTCCCCAGAACAGCAATAGTGCACAGTTGTAGTTCAGATACAGTACTTCTTTGAGGAAGTACATACATGGGTTTCTTGTTGAATGGGGTTGGGCCGACGGGCGATACCATTGTCCATCGCAATTGATGGCTGACATCACGATGGGAAGCCACCATTGTGATGCCACGTGCCCACCTTGCCCGATTTGCTCTACACACAGCCTACAGTTAGTGCTATAGTAAAATTTTGCAGAGACTTCTGTAGAAATGATGCGTATAAAGCCGTTTATTGTATATAATACAGAAGTTTTATAGAGCCTAAGGTTATCTGGTGTTTGCAAAACATTGTAGGTCGCTCCCAAGAGAAACTTTAGCCTGCTAGATTCCATACTCCACAATTCCCTCCAAGTAATCTGTATTCTCTGTACTCGCTCCCAAGTCAACCACTGACCCTGCTTTGCTAGTGCGACAGCTTTTACCTGTCTGCTAGCCTCTTCTTGCCTGCGCATCTGTTCTACAACTAACTTCCTTTTCTCCTTCTGATGTACCTTTCTCCAAGTTGGCTTCGCTGGTGTACATCTCTCCATGCATAAGGGCTGCCTCTGCCTTCTGCACTGCTACCTTTGGTTTACACTTTCGCTCTTTGCTTGGGTTAGGGAGCCAGTCTACTACCTATCCTGTCCTTACTCCCTGATAACTATAGCTCTGTCCTAACATTAGCACAGTTGAATTCTTCTACCAGGCTGTTTTTTGGCAGCTGAAGTGTATGCCCTTTCCATACAAAGCTACACTGCTTAGACACTGTGGAACACCTAACCACCTTTTCACATTTGCATTAACCACCCTTTCTAGCTTCTCTACTCTTGATAATGACACTTCATACACTGACATAGGCCACAAAATACTATAGTTAATCTATTCAATTTATTATATATTGAGTTTAATGAACTTTACTAAGAACTGCAGTTCCTAAAACTCACATTACTGTTCACATTAGTGAACATGTATATGATAGTCCCAACCATGTATTGTGATTGGCCAAGAGGCATTTGAGACTGTGGGTGTTTGTGATGAACTATGTTGTATATTGTGCTTTATTTCAGCCAAACTTTACAATTGCTGTGCTAAACTAATTTATTATATTTGTTATTTCTTTTTTAGCTCGCAAGCCACAGAAGAGGCGGCTCTGGGAGAAAGAAGAGATAAATGCAGTGGAAAGGCACATGATCAATTTCATTCACACTTGTAGCGTTCCTGGGAAGGATGATTGTGACAGGTGCCCTAAATCAGATCCAGAAGCGCTGAAAAATAGAGACTGGAAGGCAGTCAAATTTTATATCAAAAATAGAATTACAGCACTAAAGAGGAAAGTATACGTTTTTTTTTTTCAGAATCAATCCTGGCAACGTTTAATTGCCAGCACAGTTAAGCTAAAATGGGCTGTAGTGTGCCATAGTTTTTGCCATATGTGATGGTGTGCCATATTAGCCTGGTAAACAAACCCCTCTTACATCACTTCATTCTGTACATAGGGTCTGACACTGCTGTATTGAGAAGCTCTTTGTCCGGTAGAATCCTTACCAGCCCAATCGGCGTACAGAGGGAGTATGTCGATAGTGCACGCTACATTTAACTTGGCAACGGAGAACAAAGTAGGCAAGGCCATTCAGTCTGTTTTGGCAACGCTTCAGAATATCAAGCAATTTAAATCGGAGCAAGAAGACTGAATAGCCTTGCTTACTTCGTTCTCCGCTGCCACTGCCAAGCTACATCAACAGATAGACTACAAGTGAAATGTAGCGCACACAATCAACATCATCGCTCACGAACACTCCATCTGTTCGCTGATTGGGCCGGTAAGGATTCTACCGGACAAAGAGCTTCTCAATACAGCAGTGCCAGATCCTATGTACAGAACAAAGTGAAGTACGCGGGGCTGGTTAACTAGGCTAGTGCCATATGTGATGTGCCATATGTGAGTTCATTCAGTCAGACAGTACATGGGTCTTTGACACTTAATAAAGAGCTCTGTTCAAGTGTAGTTCAAGTATGTTTGGGTGACATTTTTCTACTTCACGTGTAAACAAAAAATCTTTGCACAGATCAATTCAAACAAAAAAGTTTGTGTTTAATTCTTTCCAAGCTTTCTGTCAAGAGACCATCAGGGCATTGCACACTACATACAAAGCAGTTCATCTTATATCTGGAGTTCTCTGTGTAATCAGCCTAGAGTTGAGTCT
>CM050220.1:9690000-9710000 GCA_027475355.1 Coilia nasus | reverse complement strand
CATTGGCATCACCTCACCTTTTTAATCAGACAAACAAACACAGCACTCCCACCAACACTGAGCAAGCCCTGCATGTTTACATAGTTTAATGAAATGACAACCACAAGCAGTGACTTACATACAGTACTGCTAGTTTTATTCTCTCTCTCTCTCTCTCTCTCTCTCTCTCTTGCTCTCTCTCTTCTTCTCTCTCTTCCTCTCTCTCTCTCCCTCAGTTTCTTTCTCTCCCTCCCTCCCTCTCTCCATCTCTCCCCCTCTCTCCATCTCTCTCTCTCTCTCTCTCTGTCTCTCTCTCTGTCACTCACACAAACACTCACACATACAACTACACGCATATTTTAGCATGTCTATGTGACCTCAATGGCAGTGGCAATGGTTCAAACAACAATAAACTAAGTAGCTAACATTTGCCTGATGGCTTTGTGATAGGGACTGAATAATGCAATTAGTTGGCCATGCGCTGAACCCATACCATTAATGCATTAATGTAATCCTCACCTTCTCCCTTTTGCCCCCTCTAATATTTACTCTGTTGACTAAAGCAACTCTATTGACAATCAACTAAAATGGTGTCTAAAATGATGTCCTGTTGGTTGGCTTAAAGGAGTACTTCCATGAGAAACCGTTTAGTACTTGCTCTTTTGAAATACGACAGGTCACTCTGAGTTGCATATGCATGCTGTACGTGAAAATGGCCAAGTGACGTAGGTTTGTAATTTAGTAATTATTAAAGCTATGCCAGTTTTTTTGCAGCACACATACACTTAGCGAAGTATAGGTTAGTATGTGTGTTTGCGTAGAACGTTTAGATCTTCTATTTGGTTTGCTATGACCAAATGGGCCTCGAATGATTGTAGCCTGTGACTAGCATAGCCGAGAACCTGTCATTCTCCCAGCTCCATCTCCTCCACCAAACTAGAACAGCCTGAAACAGAGGCATTAAAGCATTTTTTTTCACCAAAACCGGCTAACAGGGCATTCATTAATACTATAGACCACCGCAAAATGAATGAAAACACGATGGAAGTACACCTTTAAAGCAGAAGCTAGGAGAAGGTACATATAAGCTTTCTGAATTGTGTTGGTTCCAAATGGCTGTACATGAAAAGCCAGAGCCTAACAAATAAATGTGGATCTATAATTGTATATCTAAATATTTATTTTGGCCATGACACTGAATTGGCCTGCACTATGACCACCTTGGTTCCCTGCATGCTGTACAGCATAATGGAATCCTCTCCAGTTCTGAGGACTATTGCGCGTCAGAATTCACATTGAAAAATATTGAATGTGATAATTCAAAACGCTTCTGTGTGGGACAGGTACCAGCTTCCCCAAGTGTACTGTAGGTTCAGATCTATCAAAGGCAGAACTAATGCAAACACAGAACAAAAGCAAAAATCCTACATAAAATAAGCCTCCCTGGGTTTGGTAATAACAGTGTTACAGTGTAACAACTTTTTTTTCTTTTTTCCCAGAGAAACCTCTCTCCCGCTCGTCCTTTCTTATTTATGTCTAGCTGTTTCTGATCGGCCTTTCTTCGCTCCTATCTCTCCACAGAAGAGCTCATTACCTGCAGGGCAGGCCGGGAGTGTTTCCCGCACAGGTAAATTATAACATGACCGCAGACGGGGCTCGTTAGCGCGCTTGTCAATCATCAGCCAGCAGAGGAGAGGAGAGAGGCAATCCTGACGAGACGACAGAGGGGTCACCGATGAAGACGTTCATTTTCTATTCATCCATCACGTCTCGCGCAAAATCAATTTCCAACACATCAACTTCCCTAGGCCCTGACAACAGGCAGAGCTTTGGTAATTATTTTTATATAACAAAAAAAAAAAATACCGAAAGAAAAATAACAAAGAGAAGCAACATCTTGTTGAAAGACTAATAAAAAACAAGATCTTGAATAGCAACATCCACACACACACACACACACACACACACACACACACAAACACACACACACACAAACACACACACACACACACACACACACACACACACACACACACACACACACACACATACCACATGCTTATAATGTTCAAGGCGGTGTTTTATAGTGTTAGCATACTTTCCCAAATTACAGAATAACTGTCTCTAGAGTATATGCAATTAAGGAACACTGCACTGTACTGTACGCATCATTTCTCAATTGTTTTGATTTTGTGAATTGAATACAAGTCTCTCTCTCTCTCTGTCTCTCTCTTTCTCTCTCTCTCTCTCTCTTTTTCTCTGTCTCTATCTGTCTCTCTCTCTTTCTATCGTTGTTTCTATCTGTCTCTCTCTCACTATCTATTTGTTTCTATATCTGTCTCCATCTGTCTCTCTCTCTGTGTGTCTCTCTCCCTTTCTCTCTCTCTCCTTCTCTCTGTTCGTTATGTATTCCCTTTGAGAAGCTGTGAGTGACAGTGGGAAGACTGGGGTGGAAGCCGACGTGCGTGCATTAATTTGGTTTTGGGGTTCCTGCAGATGTCAGCACAGCGGTTCATTAATGGTGTTTGTTTTATCAAAAAGCTTCAAAAAAAAGAAAAGAAAACGAACGAGCGAGCGAACGAACAGCCAGAAATGGAAGGAAGGAACTCAGCTTTTGTTGTTTCAAGATGGAGCGAAATTGGTCATTTAAATGGACAAGAATAATGCAAGGCATCCCTTGCGTCCATAAATACACACACACACACACACACACACAGAAAGACAAACATGTAAATACACACACACACACGTATAAAAAGTTCACGTGAGCAGAAGTTTAGACAGCTTTTTAGCTAAGGAACATTAGAGAACGAAGAGGACAAAAAGAGAATGAGAGAAAATAAACAAGAAGGGAGGAATATAAAGAAGAAAAGAAACATTGGGAGTCTGTATGTGAGAGAGAAAGAAGGGCAAAGTTGAAAAAGAGGACAGAGCGAGTGAGAGAGAGAGAGAGAGAGAGAGAGAGAGAGAGAGAGAGAGAGACACACACACACAGAGAGTGACAGAAAAAGAAAGAGAAGGAGGTATTGTGAGATAGAGAAAGAGGGAGAAAGAAAGACAGAAAGATATACTGTATAGAGACAAATGGTGGGAAGAGGGGGAGAGAAGAAGATAGAGAGAACACGAGAGTAGGAGTGCGAGATAGAGGAAAAGAGAGGGAAACCGAAAGAGAGAAAGAGTGTGAGATACAGAGGAAAAAGGGGTGAAGGGGTGAAGAGAGGGAGAGAAAGAGACAGAGAAAGAGAGTAGGAGTGTGAGATAGAGAAAAAGAGAGGGAAATCGAAAGAGAGAAAGAGTGTGGGATACAGAGGAAAAAGGGGTGGAGAGAGGGAGAGAAAGAGACAGAGAAAGAGAGAGAGTAGGAGTGTGAGATAGAGAAAAAGAGAGGGAAATCGAAAGAGAGAAAGAGTGTGGGATACAGAGGAAAAAGGGGTGGAGAGAGGGAGAGAAAGAGACAGAGAAAGAGAGAGAAAGAGAGAGAGTAGGAGTGCGAGATGGAGAGAAAAAGAGAGGGAATGTGAGAGGTTTCATTCCAGGAGATGTCATGCTGCTCGGGCAAACGCCTCTCTGTCAGGTCCCCCCAGGCAGGCTGGCTGTGCCACCACCCCCGCTGTACCCGCACCGTGCCAGCCCTGCCAACACCCACCACGCAGCGCCACCATGCCAACACCCACCACGCAGCGCCAGCATGCCAACAACACAGCCCTGTCCATCTCTCTCTCTCTCTCTCTCTCACTCTCTCTGCTCCCTCCATCTCTCTCTCCCCTCCTCGTCTTTCTCTCTCCCTCCATCTCTATCATCTCTTTCTCTCACTCTCTCTGCTCCCTCCATCTCTCTTTCTTTCTCATTCTCCTACTGTCTTTCTCTCTCTCTTTCTCTATGTGCTTTCTCCATCTCTCTCTCACTCGCTTTCTTTCTCTTCCTCTCCTTCTCTTTCTCTCTTTCCTCCTCCTCTCTCTCTGCCCTCTCCATCTCTCTCTCTGTCTCTCTCTCTCTCTTTCTCCATCTCTCTCTCACTCGCTTTCTTTCTCCTCCTCTCCTTCTCTTTCTCTGTCTTTCTTCCTCTCTCTCTCTCTCCCTCTCTCTCCCTCTCTCTGCCCTCTCCATCTCTCTCGGCGGAGCAGATGCCACTCAGTCGTGCCTAACAGTCAGTGCTGGTTGTGCCAACAGACGCTGCTATGTGTGAAACGGAGGTGGGAGGACAGGACAGGAGGGCACCAGAACACACCACCACGCCAAAAATAGACACACACACACATAGACACAGACACACACACACACACACACACACACACACACACACACACACACACACACACACACACACACACACACACACACAAACACACACATTCATAACAGACACACTTCATCTCTCCTGAGAGATGACACCCCCCACAGGCCTTTAGAACCTTCCAGATCTGTCTCCCCACTCCCATTATCTTCTGAGTGTGTGACACGTGAATTGTAATTAGTAGCTCAGGGGTGAACAGAGTCTGAGCCCCCACTCCACCCAACACACACACACACACACACACACACACACACACACACACACACACACACACACATGGTTACACAATCATATCCACACATATTTCAGGAAATTAGTGGGGTTACACTTCCCCCCCAAATTCACCTGCTACAATGATATTATATGCATCCCCCCGCTCCAACCCCCCTTATCCTCTCTCCCTCTCTCTCTCTGTCTCTCTCTCTTTCTCACTCTCCTTCTCTCCCTCTGTCTCTCTTTCTCTCGCTCTGTTCCTCTCTCCCTCTGTCTCTCTTTCTCTCGCTCTCTTCCTCTCTCCCTCTGTCTCTCTTGCTCTCCCTCTCTCTCTGTGTCTATCCTTCTTTCACTCTCTCTCTTCCTCTGCCTCTCCCTCTCTTCTTTCCTCTGCTCTCTCTCTCCCTCTGTCTGTCTGTCTCTGTCTGTCTCTGTCTCTCTCTCTCTCTCTCTCTCTCTTTCTCTCTGCCCCTGACATAAACACACACCGCTGACCTCGCTGCTTTTGTGAAGACACATGCCACAGCCTGCAGGAGGCCCAATACTGGGCCAAGCCAAGCTGGGCGCAACCATGACGCTGTATGAGTGTGTGTGTGTGTGTGTGTGTGTGTCCATGACGCTGTGTGAGTGTGTGTATGTCTGTGTTAGTGTGTGTGTGGTGTGTGTGTGTCCATGACGCTGTGTGTGTGTGTATGTTAGCGTGTGTGTACGTGTGTGTGGTGTGTGTGTGTGTGTGTGTATGTGTGTGTGTGTGGGGTGGAGGGTGTGTGTGTGTGTGTGTGCGTATGTGTGTGTCAATGTGTATTGGTGTGCGTGTGTGTGTGCACGTCCATGATTGTGTCTGTAAGTGTGTGTGTGTGTGTGTGTATCTGTGTGTGTGTGTGTGTGTCTGTGTATGTGCGCCTGCCCATACTTGTGTGTCTGTAAGTGTGTGTGTGTGTGTGTGTGTGCTCATGCTCCTGCTTGTGTGTGTGTGTGTGTGTGTGTGTGTGTGTGTGTGTGTGTGTGTGCACTCATGCTCATGCTCGTGTGTGTGTGTGTGTGCGCACTCATGCTCACGCTCATGCTCGTGTGTGTGTGTGTGTGTGTGTGTGTGTGTGTGTGTGTGTGTGTGTGTGTGTGTGTGTGTGTGTGTGTGTGTGTGTGTATTGTGGTTGTGAAGTACCAACTGCTCTAGGTAACCCTGAAGCCCTCCTCTTGGGTGGGGTAAGGCATCGGGCGTGGGGGAGCCGCGGATAATAGGGTGGAGGTGGTACTTAAATCTCAATGAACCACAGCAACTCCAGTCATTAGTGAGAGGAATCCATACTGGGGGCACTAATCAGAGCTAAAGCAACCCTGGGCACTCTTACAAAAAAAAGAGAGAAGGAGAGAAAAAAAATCCACCTCTCCCTTCCCTCCATCCCTCCCTCCCTCCCTCCCTCCCTCACTCTGTCTCACCCTCTCTTTTTCTGTCCCTGATCTACCCTAACTCCTCCTAACACACACACACACATACACACACACTCATTCTCTCTCTCTCTCTCTCTCTCTCTCTCACACACACACACACTACCCTTTTCTCTTTCTCTCTCTTTCTCTGTCTTTCTCTCTGTCTTCTGTCTAGCTGTTTCTTGTCGCTTGCCCTCTCTGTTGGGAACATCACAAGGACCCTCAGCATCTCTGTCCTCCATCCACCCCCCTCCGCCCTCTCTCACCCCCCCCCCAATGTCATACCCCCACCATTTGCCTCAAGACACACAGTGGCTGGGGTAGTAGAGGGGTGGGGGTGGGGGGTTGGGGGGGGTGGGGGTAGAGGGAGTGGGTGTGTGTGTGTGTGTGTGTGTGGGGTGGGGTTCAGAGAGGAGGCAGTAATTTGGAGCTGGCGTGATAGCGCAGCGTCGAGGCTTTGGCCTGCCATTGGGGCTTCATTAGAGGAACAATGGTGTCCCTGCAATTTAATTAGGAGAGGTTAATAAGCAGGAGTGGGCCGTTCCATTACCCAGGATGCTCTCTGCCGCGCTGGAAAGGGGGCAGCTTGGGTTGCGGTGGGGGTGGGTGGATGGGTGGGGGTACGGGTGGTGGTAGAGGTGGGGGGTGGGGGGGGGGGGGGCTGTAATGGAGAGGCAGGAGGCCTGAGGTCTTTGCTCGTCATCTCTCACCCCCCCACCCCCCCCACCCCCCCCTAAAATCTTGAGTGTGTGAGAGAACAGTGTCAGCACGGCAGGATAAGTTGTCCTTGTCACCGTCTAAGAGAGGGAGAGTGTCTGGGACAGAATTGTCCAGCTAGAGTATAACGACTTGACATTACAAAAGTAGATTGAAGGTCGTTACGAACACGCCACAACTGACATTTATTTTAAGTTAACAACAATGCATACCAAAAGGAAATGGGACTCTGCTACAGTGTTTTTTGCTTGTTTTGTGTTTTTTAGGTTATGTAATCATTGGCATTTGTTTGTTTGTTTGTTTGTTTGTTTGTTTGTAAGTTAGCAACATAACTCAAAAAGTTACAGACGGATTTTTATAGAATTTTCAGGGTAGGTCAAAAATGGGCTACCTTAAAGGTGATTAGATTTTGGTAGTGATCTTAGCTGCCCTGGCGGAGGTCTGCACTCTCTGAGTGCTTTTCTTGTGTGTTTTCTTTTGTGTTTTGCGAAAGTCATGTTGCTTCTCAGCTGCTCGCATTGAAGCTCTTGCTGCTATTATGTGGGTTCCAGGTTTGAACCCATTTTACAGGCAGCTGCTGATGCACTAATGCTCTATTCGAACACAACACTGTCTATTTAAATTCATGGAGCTTTGAATAGCATTGCAGTCAGAGCATTATTACTCCCTGCTAGGTGTGCACATAATGTGTATTTGCTATATGTAACACTGGTCCGGACATGGATATGGTGATGGATCTACAAATTACAGCTCCGTGGGCAACACACATCACATGTTCACATGTTGCTTTATTTGTCATACAAAAACACAACACCAGTCCAGGGGGACTATTCCAAGAAGGTGGTTTAGTCAATAACCCAGGTAAGTTGGCTGGGAGTAAGAAGTAAACTTACTAATAGAAGGGTCTTATGGTTTCATTCTTCTATCAAAACACATGCAGAGCGCTCTTATATTAGGGGCTTTACCCCTTGCTCCGTGTTAACATACAGTACCACGGTAAGTTACTAAACCTGCTTTTACCATCAGGCCCACTGACAGGGGGGGACAAACGGGTCTCTTGTCCCGGGCCCAGGGAAAAGGGGGGCCCAGAACTGGTCCCATCAGATTATCATGTCCGGGCCCAGCCAAGACTGTCAATGGGCCTGTAAGTACAGATACAGTTGCTAAAAAACATACAATATGTCATTCAATGGTAGAGAAGACACATAATGAATCAACTATCGGTCCTATTGTGTCTGTCAATCATAATGTTGATGTTCAAGTTAGATATGCATCTTTCTGTGACACTGTCTCATGTATCAGTGATGACAGCACCCTGTTTCAATAAAGAACACATTCAGACAAAGTCAAATATGAGTCAAAAAGAGGACCAAACTTAGTGCTACATGTAGGATACTCCGGAACAAGACAACGTTTATTACAAGCAAAGTTTTAAACCACTTCCCTGATTTTTGTTTGATCAAAATTTAAAAAGGGTTCCACATGTTTGATGTATGCAGATGACTTTATTACACACACTTTATTTGGCCTGTCTTAGCCAGCTGAGTATACACGATTTAAAAAATGTAAATAAGCTCTCAAGGTTTCCTTGTGACTTCCGCTGAAAACATTCAAAACGTCTGTCATCCTAACAATTTCCTTTTTCCGTCAAATCACACGGCCAAGAAAAACAATGTTTATGTTCCTTGTTACGTGAAAAGAGTGACTTTGGGATAGAATAAAGGAACCCATAATGAAAACAGCGGAGATCTTTTTTCCTGCGAATGCCTCTGCGGCCTGTGTTTGCCCATAATGGTATATCATTACGGCTATACCTCGCTGTGTTTATACTAGCAAACGTCATTTCGCCCTTCAAGCGAGCGATCGGGAGCGAAACGTGGTGACATTTCCATACTCCACGGTGACGGGGAGATGTAATTTTGTTGTTTGGGAATAACAGAGAGTGCTGAATATTAGCATATCTCTGCTTTCTGAGGAGAGGTTATGGTCACCTGGACAGGGCTAATACAGGCGTGCGTTCAGCGAAAGGGACACACTCTGCTCCACTCCACGCGCCTGATGGACAGCCAGTGGTAATGGTGGTGGTAATGGCTAGGCTGGGTTCAGATGGGCCGTATGCTAATCTCTGTAGGCTATGCCGTGACCGCGTAGCATGCGCTTTTGTGTAAATCATCATCGCCCGACCACCACCTTTAGTAGCATCACCTCACGGATAGCAAGGTTACAAAAGCTGGGACTGGTATTCAGTTTACATACACACACACACACACACACACACACACACACACACACACACACACATTCACAAGTGAATACATGAGGATACATGAAGGGCACCTGTATTTTTTTTTTTTTCGTTTGTTGTCTTATTATCTATATTGTCTATATATTTATTGTCTATATCTTGAATTATTAAAAATATTATGAAGGGAATGTCATAATTTGTGTCATAAAAGTGTGTCATAATTTTTGTTGCTTTGCATATTGTTCTTTGCTTTTTTATTTTTGTTACGCACAGTGAACTGCCCCTGTGTATGAAATGCGCTCTACAAATAAACTTGCCCTGCTTTTCACGTTCAGTCTCTGCATTTCATTCATTTATTCATTCATTCATTCATTCATTCATTCATTCATTCATTCATTCATTCATCCATTCATTTATTTGTTCGTTCCCACATACATACATTTTGTGGAGTCACCCAGTGTCCCAAGTGAAAGTAAACAGTGATTTACGTTTGTGTGGAGACACTTCCCTTGCTACAAAGATGTGCCCTGTTTTCCCTCCCTCCTTCTAAGTTTCTCTCGAAAAACATGACAGGAAGACGAGTGGAAACTGACATTTGAGAGAGGATGCTAATCAGACAAAAAGGCTTCAATTCCTCTGCAGCTCCAAACCAAACATGCCGCTGCAACCTCCTATTCAAGGCAAAATGACAGCTCTACAAAACAAGGCTGATTCCGTCTCTTTTTCTTGCTGTTGTTGTTGTTTGCTTTGTTTTCCTTTTCTTTTCTTTTCCTTTTTTTTGCTTTCCGTTCTCATCTCAGGAATGTCTGCCATGCTAGTTGGTTTTACATCTGAAGTTCGGGGTGGGTATGCAGGCATTTTGTCTGTCTTTGCTTGCGTTCGGTTTGATATGCAGGACGTGCCTTTCATGCTATTTGTTCAACTCCATTTCTCTCTGTGTTGCACATCCACTAAACATTTCACACAGACACACACACACACATACTCGAGCGTGTGTACACACACACGCACACACTCACAAACACACACACTCACACACATGCACACACACACACATGCACACACTCGCACACAGTCACGAACACGCACACACACACATGCACACACAAACACAGTCACACACACACACACAGTCACACACACACACACACACACACACACACACACACACACACACATACACACAAACACTGCCAGCAGCAAAATCCAGCATCCAGCACATGGCAACTGGGAAAAGGGGAAGATGGGAGATGAGAGGTGGATCAGAGGAGGGGATGAGAGGGTGAGGGGGAGGGGGAGGGAGGCTTATTTCTGTCTAAATGAGGAGATGGTGGGGCAAACACTAAAAGACACTAAATCAAGTAAATATTTCAGTATTTCAAAAGATCTCAAAACATATTGCTTTAAAGAATGTGAAGGTTTGTTTTAGGCTGGGAGAGTGACGGACTGGCAGGCTGGCAGGCAGACAGGCAGAGGAAGTAAGGTTGTATTTTGTGTGCTCCTCATGCCCCCAGGACACTCACACACACACACACACATATGCACACACACACATATACACACACAATCTCACACTCTAACACTCTCTCCCTCTTTCTCTCTCTCTTTCTTTCACACATGCACACTCACATTCACACACACACAGGCCCACTCTCTCTCTCTCTCATTCTCTCTCTCTCTCTCACACACACACACACACACACGCACACACAAGTACACGCACACACACACACTCACACTCACACACACGTACAGAGAGGTATTTCAGTGTGCTCAGCTGAAGCCCTGCTCCCTGTGAAGAGCCGACGGAGCCTGACAAAGAGACGGAGAGAACAAGGTGCTTTGTGGAGTGCAGGAGAGACGCCCAACTGAAGTGGGCAGCTGTGTCACTCTCTCTCTCTGTCTCTCTCTCTCTTTCTTTCTCTCTCTCTCACTTTCTCTTTCTTTCTCTCTCTCTCTTTCTTTCTCTCTCTCTCTCTAGTCCTCTTGCTCTCCTTGTATTCTCTCTCTGTCTCTCTTCCTAATCCGCATTCTCTCCTTTCCTTCTTTCTCTCTCTCTCTTTCTCTCTCTTTCTCTCTCTCTCTAGTCCTCTTGCTCTCCCTGTATTCTCTCGCTCATCTCTCTCTCTCTCTCTGTCTCTCTTTTTCTCTCCTTGTCTATCTCTCCATCTCTCTCACTCTCTCTCTCACCTTTCTCTCAGTTTCCCTGTTTCCCTCTCTTTGCTGTCTGTCCGTAGGCTCCCTAAGGCATGTGCTCCCCTTCATTAATGCTTAAATGATGACTCTCTAACGCTGAACATTGCTGTGACATGTTTCAGTGACACAGATACAGACACAAGACAGAAAGCCCAAATTTTTTGTGACTTCTATCTCCAGTTAACGTCATGTGCGCAATATACAGTAAACAGGCTTTTCGAATGCACTGTGACCAGACTCCTGCACCCTCAGTTAATCATTAATAATTGTGTAAGGTTAAGAAATGTAAAGATTAAGTGTCAAAAGGGACTATTTGTCCTAATATCACTAATAAGACTGACAGACGCAACCCCCTCCAATGGCAGTGTAAGGCATATGCACAAATGATTTACATGTAAGGAGACTGTGCAGCTTCTCTGAGGTCTTTGCGTTGGTCTATATGGAGGACTAAATGAAAGTCTTTACATCCCTTTCAAATAACACAATGTCATGATTGTTTGCTTTTTATTAACGATAGTTAAGAAATAAATTGGTATTCAAACATTAAAACACAAAAAAATATGATTAGAAGACTACAGTAGTCACTTTCTTTTTTTTTTTTTTGGACATTGCGTGCACCTCCCAAGCCCCTGGCAGGCTATCTGGTGCCCATGGACACCATGTTAGGGATCCCTGCTCTGTACAGCCAGCAACAGCAAGTGGAACATTGAGTTGCTGAGGATAGGCTAAGACACATTTCTTCAATTCCAACAATTAGAATATAAGAAGTGTGGAAAAAAGGAGTCTGCAGCAGCTTTACACTTTAAACAGTGCTGCCTAGAACCAACTTACAAATACTTACAAACACTTGAGAATAGTAAGGCACCATGCGGCATGGATCTTTTTTGGTTGGGTTAACTTTCACTAAGTAACATATGATCATGATGCTTAAAAAACATGGTGTAAGAAAAATAATGTAAATAATTTAAATGTAACGTAAATAATGTAAAAAGATACTAATTTAAAAATACTTACAAACTTAAAAATATTAAGGCACCATGTGGCATGGATCTTGTTAGGTTGGGTTAACTTTCACTGTTTAAGTACTGTAGCATATGATCATGATACATGATACATTTGCATTGTGTAAGAAAAATAAGGCAACAAAAACTAATGTAAAAAAAAGATCTATGCAGTACATTGCCGAAATGTTTTGAGTTGGTTCTAAGCAGTTTTACAGTGTACTGTACACCTTACTGATACTTCTTCAATCGAGTGTGTACTTCACCGGTAAGGGAAGACACACCTTTACATGCAAAAATATTCAAAGAGGACTATACACTTTATCGGTCTTAATTTTCATGCAGTGAACCCACGGCACAGACAGAACCTGTGATCCAGGCCTGGTCACCTATCTCTTCACCATCACTCTGTCTATTTTTGTCGTTCGCACCGTCGACGTGTGACAGAGGTGAGGGCAAAGACAACAAAGGAGGCTATGAAACATTTAACTCCCTGCTCCTTTTTTTCACGCCAGCTTCAGGAGTGCGAGTCCCTGAATGCCATGCTGTTGTTCCTGTGGGCTGCCTCCTGAACCATGACTTCACTAACCTACATCGCCATCTAGTGGCGGTGCACGAAGCCCCAAATAGCCAAAAGTGTGACCTCCAAACTTCAGATAAGGACCAATGAAGCAAGCAAAATGATTTCGAAACGTTGGATAAAATGTTGGATAAAAAATAGAGGTTTGTTGAGATGTCCTTCAGACTGACGGAAAAAAGATTTGTGTGACTTAATGTGATCCACATCTCCATATAGGCTATAGCTAAATATGTGAGCTGTGCTGCTGAATTCATACACTGTGTATGTGTGTGTGTGTGTGTGTGTGTGTGTGTGTGTGTGTCTGCATGCATGCATGTAGGCTGTAGCTAAACATGTGAGCTTGTGCTGATGAATTCATACACTGCATGTATGTACGTGTATGTATGTACGTGTGTGTGTGTGTGTGTGTGTGTGTGTGTGTGTGTGTGTGTGTGTGCATGTGTGTGTGCATGTGTGTGTTTACATGCGTGTTCCTCAATGTTTTACATATGACTGCATTTGTGTCATGAACGCGTGTTCACACATATACCCCACTGCATGCATGTGTGAAGGTAAATGTGAATGCGTAGGCTCCATGTTTGGGGTATTCGCTGTATACAGCATTACAGTGTTTTTGTGTGTGTGTGTGTGTGTGTGTGTGTGTGTGTGTGTGAGTGTGTGTGTGTGTGTGTGTGTGTGTGCGTGCGTGCGTGTATGTGTGTGTGTGTGTACATGTGTGTGTGTGTGCGTGTGTGCGTGTGTGTGTGTGCGTGTATGTGTGTGAGTGAGTGTGTGTGTGTGTGTGTGTGTGTGTGTGTGTGTGTGTGTGTGCCAGTGCAGGGCAGTGCTGTAAGAGAATATAACATGTATGTTCTTATGTAGCCCTAGAGCCAGAGAACTTGTGTATGAAAGTGTGCAAATGCTTGTGCATGTTTGTGTATGTGTGCGTGTGTGTGTGTGCCAGGAGGAAGTGGCAGTGCTGTAAGAGAATATAACATGTATGTTCTTATGTAGCCCTAGAGCCAGAGAACTTGTGTATGAAAGTGTGCAAATGCTTGTGCATGTTTGTGTGTGTGTGTGTGTGTGTGTGTGTGCCAGTGCAGGGCAGTGCTGTAAGAGAATATAACATGTATGTTCTTATGTAGCCCTAGAGCCAGAGAACTTGAAAGTGTGCAAATGCTTGTGCATGTTTGTGTGTGTGTGCGTGTGTGCGTGTGTGCGTGTATGTGTGTGTGTGTGTGTGTGCGTGTGTGTGTGTGTGTGTATGTGTGTGTATGTGTGTGTGGGGGTCTATCTCACCTACTCTGTAATGAAATCATGCGGGTCAGTTGGGTCAGTCCGGCACGCCACCCAAGAAGGTCGTCCATCGGATCGGAACTAAGCCACTCTGACCTGGCCCTGAGTGTGTGCCAACAACACACACACACACACACACACACACACAAACTCACAAGAAGCCCCACACACACACACACACACACACATACACACACACACACAAACCCACACAAAGTCCCACAAACACACACACATACACACAAGGGCTCACAAACACAAACAGGCACATACACACAAGCTCACACAGACCAGCGGACCAGCGAGTGACTGCAACAAGGGTGCATGAACCAGGTTGACTGGTGTTAAATCAGTGTGGACTGTGTGTGTGTGTGTGTGTGTGTGTGTGTGTGTGTGTGTGTGTGTGTGTGTGTGTGTGTGTGTGTGTGTGTGTGTGTGGCCTTGCTCTTTAAAAAAACTAACCAAATAAACAAAACATGGAAAAAGTCAACCAATATTATGGTTAATTTTAACTGTGTATGTATTAGACGTATCATGATTTGATCTGCATGTTCAGCATTTGACATTATTTCTGATAGAAAGACATGGATACCCATGCATATGTATTTGTTAAAACTGAATACAATCTCAAATGTGTGCTACTGATAAGGAACAAGGCTTAATTTTGTAATTAGATTACATGGCAGCATCCCGCTTTGCAACCAGAATCTGATTTAAATCAACATGTCAAAACGTTAAATATCAATAATAATAACCAAGGCACATTTCATTTTAATACTAATTAGATCAAATATTGTTATGATGTACAACATTATATCAAATGAAATATAATTATGAATGCATTAATATTTTACAAATTTGAATTAATGTGGATATTTGAAGTATTAACAATTAAAAATTATACATAAATTGTTTCTCTTTATATTTTAATTATACAATTAATTTCGTAGACAAGACATATAATGTTAGTGCATAATTAGATGAAACATGAAAACTAATAGTTATTTTGTTCTTGCTATCATTTGGTATTGCAGAGAGAGAGAGAGAGAGAGAGAGAGAGAGAGAGAGAGAGAGATCTCATACATGTAAATATCCTCGGCTGCAGTTTTTTGAACAAAGAGATTGTGGTTGGAAATAGACTTTTTGATTATTCAGTTACTGAGACAATTAAATATTCCATGCCCTGAGTTTGTAAGAGCTACTGAACCACACACACAATATTTAACAGGGCCTGACAGATGTTTTAAATAATGTTTATTTATCAATACAAATATAAACTGCCGTAATCTGGCACTCCCAAGGGACAGACGGTGCCTGAATTCTCCCCTCATGCTCACTTAAAGGTTTTTATATTTATTATTATATCTTTTAAGTGAAGTGTATCAAAGAATCTAATTTATTACAGTTATTCTTAAGATGTTTGCTTGTAAATACTGGCAAAAATGTGTGAATGGAATGACTGTTAATTCAGGACCATGTACTATTCAGCGTGCTGGTAAAGATGGGATCTTCTGGTCTTCTAAGATGGGATCTAAGAGGGAGTTCTGTCTGTACAGCCGCTGTAATCAAGGAGGATGTGACTTCCTTGTGACATCTCCTTATCCAGTGGCTGTCAGGTCTTATGTGGAGAACTGAACACAACCCACCAGTGCCCTTTAAATACGTAATAAATAAATACATACAGTAAGCAAACTCAACTAATATCCACTCACTCACTCACTCGCCTTCGTTAATTAATGCCCGTATGTATTCATCATCATTCCTATGATTAAATGTTCTGGCTCAGAAGACGCATAAAATGTCATTATACTTTAATTAGAGAGCGTACCATTGCCCGGTGCTTGCCTGGTGCAAAAAAAAAGTGTGTGATATTGTGATATTGTATATATTTACATCAAAACAATGTCAATGCTATTCTGTGTCACACTACGATTAGCAAGTCAAACATCGTCAGAAATACACGCTGAGACGCTATAAAGGGAAAAACTGAACTAATAGTGCGGCCCTTCAAAGTTCCCATGCAGCAGCTCAAGCAGTCACAGATAAGGACACTGGAGTGTGTATGTGTGTGTGTGTGTGTACGTGTGTGTGTGTGTGTGTGTGTGTGTGTGTGTGTATGTGTGTGTGTGTGTGTGTATGACACTGGAGCACCTTAGGTTAGAAGAAGAAGAGGATGACAGGAGATAGCGCAAATGAAACAGATCTCCACAGGACTTTAAATTCACTTTTTTTCCCCCTCCTTTCATCAACATAAGCATACAGTACATAAGGATCACTCTGTCTTCCTCCCAGGCTTTTAAGTGAGTCTCTTTGCTCGCATGTGGCTATATGTCATGCTGTAGCACCTTGCTAGGTGTTGAGCATGGTCTTTATGTACGCTGTCCTTTTGTGGGCAGTTTTAAATGTGAGCAAGTGTTTGGTTCTAAATGTACTTGATATACCAGTTAGACGTGAATAGTATATTTATTAATAAAAAGTGTCTGACATTTAAAACATTCATCTTAAAATATTCACAGTGAAATCCACAAAATAACAATCTTATTTTAACTATCACTAGTATCACAATTACAACAGCTAAAATCTGCGGCAGTGCACATCAGTGAGTGGGATTGATACAATGAATCATCTTGAGGGATGTACAATGTGTTCATCTTTTTACACACACACACACACGATGCGTACGCTTAATGGCTGATAATCACACAGCTTTAAACTGTCAGTGGCTCTGCCTCAGATACTTATCTATGGAAAATACAACACAGGCATTTCCATCAGACAGAGAGAGAGAGAGAGAGAGTTTAAATGCAATCAAATCCATACAGGTAAAAGAGAGTCTCTAGTCGGAGTGCCGCTTGTTGTTTTGGGTATTTGCACTCCTGTAGTGTTTAACATCAAAGGGGCTTTTCAGTGGTCGGTGACATGAAAAAAAAAGCTCCTTTTGTCTGCGCGGCACAATAACTTTTAGTGATCCTTCACCCGCCCCTCTGATGGACGCCTGAGCACCACTTGTGAAGTATGGGTGTGTGTGTGTGTGTGTGTGTGTGCGCGCTTATGTGTGTGTGTGTGTGTGTGTGTGTGTATGTGTTTATGTGTGTGTGTGCATATGTGTGTTCATGTGTCTGTGCGCATGTCTGTGTGTATGTGTGAGTTCGTATGTGTGTGTGTGTATGTGTGTGTGCGTGCATGCATACGTGCATGCATGCGTGTGTGTGTGTGTGTGTGTGTGTGTGTTCGTGTGTGTGTGTGTGTGTGTGTGTGTGTGTGTGTGTGTGTGTGTGTGTGTGTGTGTGTGTGTGTTCGTGTGTGTGTGTGTGTGTGTGTGTGTGTGTGTGTGTGTGTGTGTGTGTGTGTGTGTGTCAGGCTCAGGCCTGGTGGAGTGTGCGCTGAAGCACTGTATTGAAAAATAAACAAATCAGAAACAATTAAGTGTGAACTCTCATCAAATATTCATAGGCGAGTGAGCGAGCCTTCCATGACAAGCCATCACGCCACCTCCAGCCCTCTCCTTCCATGTCCTGATCGCATGGAAATGTGTCTGCCACTTAAATCAAATTAGTCATTAGCAAATTGGATCAACAATTAGAGCAAAAGAGCTACATGGAATTAATGTCATCCCAGTCGTGTTTTGTCATCCTGTCACAAAAACTCCAAAAGTACTTTTTTTCAATTCTCATTTCCTGCGGTCCTGTTCCGAGTGTCCTCTGATGGAGTCTGTTGGGTCTGTTGCTGTGGGCTGTGTTGGCCTCAACCTCCATTCACTTCAGACAGGCCCCTTTTGCACAGATGGGGCAGACGCTTCCACTACTGTTGCTGCAGTTGTTGTTGTTGTTGTTGTTGTTTTTTATTTACTTGAGTTTATTTTGGTCGACTGAAGGGGGGCTGAGGGCTTTTTCGATTCAGTCGGGTCCTCTCTGTCTTCCTGTCTAGACGTATGTCTATTGACATATCCTACTTCTTCTCCTCCTTCATGGCTAGGGAATGTCAAAAGTATAGCTGGCAGATATGGTGGCGTCCTCATTATGCAAATTCAAGCCACACTGATAGGCATGTTCTGGTTTATAAGTTGTGTCTTCTTGTCAGCAGTCAAACTGTATTTGAGTAACTCCTGAGCAATTTGTCTGTCACAAGGACTTTTCCTTTACTTTTCACAAGGACAAGGATCTTCTCTACCATCACCGATTTGATATACAAAAGCAAGTAGTGTTTTGGTACAGTATATGTTTTCACCATCACCAATTTGTTACACAAACAAAAGTGGTGTTTTTTGGTATATGTTTTTTTTTCTTTTCATATTTTTGTATTTTAAAGGGCACAATTTTAATGTCACAAGTGTCGTTAAAATGTAGTCACCTGAATTAGTTCCTCTGGCTCTGGCTGAATTTTGAATAATAATATTGTAAAATGTAAAATATTTGAATAAATACATTTCATTATTCTGTCTGCAATAAAATATGGTAAAGAGGTGCAGTTAGTGTATATTTTAAAATGTCATTTTGTGCATCCAATTCTCTCAGCTTTAACAAAGGTGACAGATTTCCCTGCAAGGAAATATTAATAATCATATTGTATTGCTTGTTGTTTGTGGAACTGGATGGGGTTTAGTTGTCTTTAGTGAAAGTACAATTTAGTACATTTAATGGAAGCTACATAAACAAGTACATTTTTTAGATATAAAAGTAATATTTCCAGATATACTGTAATTTTTCTGTCTGTTCTGAACTAATAATTTCCAAACTCTGGGCTGCAACAACCAAGGTTTGATGCAGTTATTATACAAAACAAATAAATTAAAATGGCACTTGACTTCAGATGCAGTCCAAAACTCTCACAGTTTGTTTTACATTTACCACCTTTTGTTGCACAGATTTGTAATATCACATGTACACAAATTTGCACCATGCCAGGAACCTCTATCCCAGTCAGAAATAAAAGGGATCCATCCATCCATCCATCCATCCATCCATCCATCCATCCATTCATCCATCCATTCAACCACCCATCCATCCAACCATTCATCCATCCATCCATCCATCCATCCATCCATCCATCCATCCATCCATCCATCCCACCTCCCCAAAAGCACCCACCTAAACAAAAATGGCTGGAGCTGATTTTAATATTCATGGCTTTTCAGCGAGCTCAGTTCAGCAGTTTCCATTAAGCATTAATTAGCAGCCAGAGGGGAGCCCAAACAAAAATAGGAAGAGGAATAGCTAATTAAGGTGGCTGGGGTGGCTGGGATGTCGGGGCGCAGGATGTCGGGGGTACTAGGGGAACGGGCCGCCCCTATAGCTGTTCTGATGGCTGGGGATGGGTGAATGGGGCAGACACTGGTGTGGCGGAAACCTTGGGTTGGGTGGATGGGGCATATTTTGGTGTGGCAGAAGGTTTGTGGTTGGGTAAATGGGGCAGATACTGGTGTGGCAGAAAGCTTGGGTTGGGTGGATGGGGCCATATTTTGGTGTGGCAGAGGGCTTGTGGGTGGGTGAATGGGGCAGACACTGGTGTGGCGGAAAGCTTGGGTTGGGTGGATGGGGCCATATTTTAGTGTGGCAGAGGGCTTGTGGGTGGGTGAATGGGGCAGACACTGGTGTGGCGGAAAGCTTGGGCTGGGTGGATGGGGCCATATTTTGGGGTGGCAGAAGGTTTGTGGTTGGGTAGTATGGGCCAGGATTTTGGGTTGGCGAAGAGCTTGTGGTTGCGTGAATGGGGCAGATATTTCTGTGGTTGAATATCTGGTGGTTGAGGCAGATTTTGGTGTAGTGTACTGTATGTTGGGGCAGAGTTTGGTATGCCAGAGGGCTTGTAGTTGAGTGAATGGGGCAGATTTGGTGTGGTGGAGTGTGATTGGGTGAATAGGGCAGATTTTGGTGTGGCAGAGGGCTTGTAGTTGAGTGAATGGGGCAGATTTGGTGTGGTGGAGTGTGATTGGGTGAATAGGGCAGATTTTGGTGTGGCAGAGGGCTTGTAGTTGAGTGAATGGGGCAGATTTGGTGTGGTGGAGTGTGATTGGGTGAATAGGGCAGATTTTGGTGTAGCAGAGGGCTTGTGTTGTGTGTGTTGTGGCAG
>CM050220.1:9660000-9685000 GCA_027475355.1 Coilia nasus | reverse complement strand
GAGAGAGAGAGAGAGAGAAAGGGAAAGATAAAGAGAGAGAGAGAGAGAAAGAGAGATGGGATGGAGGGAGGGAGAGATGGCCAGAGAGCAGGTGTCTAAGGAACGGCACAGCTCTGGATGCCCTCTTTGTGGTCACCGTACAGGCACACAATGCGGGCCCTAGGCTGACCCTCCCAGGGGTCACAGGGGAAGTTATCTGACTGGGGCCCTCTCTCTTTATCTGTGGTGGTGGGGGGGGTTTGAGGGGTGTCATGGCTGCCAGCTGATTACACCCCCCTCCACCAAACACACACTTTCACAGGCCCACACCAACCTCCTTGAAAAGAGACACCACTCTGCTTTCGCCTCCCTCTCCCTCGTTGTCCCCCACCCCCCACCCCCCGCCCCCCGCCCCCCACCCACCCAAAAAGCTTGTCAAAAGGGTAACTCTACTTTTACCTCTGCGCTAGAAAGCAGCCACCGAGAACAAATAGGACAAACGATATCACAGGTGTAGCGTTCCTCCCTCTTCTCCGCTTCGTCCCTGAATGCCTGTCTTTTACACGCCAAACAGAGCGCCAAACAGAGGCCTCTCCCGTCCCGTCCACAATTATGCACTTTAGGGAGAATAAATATGGCCGGGGGGCAACCCCGCAGGAGTTGGTGACTGCACCCTTCCCTTTCATAAATAAGGACCTAGCTAAGATGGGCCCATTTTAGACACACTGCAGCTCTTTTATAGCAAAACAAAGAAAAATAAGAGCTCAAATGACACCGTGCATACATTGCTCAGACCTTAAGTGTGCATACAAAGAGAAGCATAAAGAAGGCACATAAGAGAAGCATACACATTACACCCCGTCACAGAGACAAATGCAAGCTCTACAACGGAGCTGTTTAAGGAAATAAATACTCTTAAAGTGGCCACTCACCTATGCACCAGGGGGAGGAGGAACTGGGTGGTTTGGTAAAGTTTACACACTCAAAAGAACACAGTCTCCACACACATACATTTACACACACATACATTTTTTTTTTATTGTGCAATGTTTTGACTCTAATGGGTCTTCCTTAGGCAAAATTGTCCTCATTTTGCCTAAAGAAAGACCCATTAGGGTGGAAACGTTGTACAATATAAAAACATATGGGAGGTAGAGCAGTGCGTGGGCACTTTGCACTTTGTTCTTTGTTCTTTTGAGTTGCGTTGCGTTGCGTTTCGTTTCGTTCAGCCTTTCTGCTCTGCACCTCACCAGTGGGGATGGACACACCACTGCCACTGCTTTACAACGTTTACAGACTGCCGTGAATTACCATGCCAAATGAGCACATTTGTTTTTTATTTTATTTATTTTATTTTTTTAGGCAGACCACTCCAAAGTTCGAAATATGCAGATCGCCATTAATTAGTCTAGGTATAATGTACCTCATGAAGCACTGCTTTAAAATTATGTATTAGTGTGGCCACAAAAACAAGAATGTCTCTGTGGATTTGAACCCACATTACTTACACATTACCAACATTTACAGATCCTGGTTTAGGGCTGGTTGGTTGTGTGTATTTCGTGACGGAAGCAGCATTATGAACAGTGATACACTGCTGCCATTTAAGTCTATTAAAGTGCACTGAGTCATTTAGGAATAAACTGGTTTTAGTGGTTCACTTCAAAAGCGAATGAGAAAGCAGAGGTATAATGCAGCTTCACAATTTAAACTCCAACTTCAATTAAACGCCAAACTCAAACACAAGGGCAAAAGAAAAACAATGCAGAAAAGAAATGAATTAACCGTATATAATACTCACTTTTGCCCCTATTATACGCCTACTAACCATGCGATGCTTAATAAAAATACTTACTCAATATAATTAACTTCTTAAATATTACTATCTTTTATAAATGTACAGTATACTAATACTTCAATACTTCATAAAGTGTACTTCACTCATGACAATAACTTAAATTTCAGCTTTAATATTGTAAAATAAATAAACACTTATAAATAATCCATATATATTTTATAAATATTTAAATTTCATCTCAATATTGTTTCCCTTGTTTCTATTCTATTCTATTCTATTCTATTCTAAAATATTAATTATCAAATTTTAAAATCTTCATCATTACTAGAAAATATTAAATAAAATATGCAGTTAAAAACAAAAATAAGGTTATTACTGGTGTCTATGTACCGTTATTGTGTGGATGTGGCCATTGTAAATTATTATTAAAGTGCAAAAAATTCATTCTAATCCTCTATTCTTGAGTGTCTCAAAATTTCCAACAAGTGACGGTGACAACGCTTTCAGTGGAATAAAGCACTTTAAAAAAATAAATATATATTAATTTCCCCCCTCTGTATAACTGCGTCATATTTCCAGCAATGCTCCCGTTCTGACTTGAAACAATTTGTTGAGGAGCCCTCCTCTGTCCTCTGTGAATCCTCAATTTCACTTCACAGGAGCCCTTGAATGGGCTACACATCTCCCAGTCAATAGAAAAGGATTCCGCCACCACTCCATGTGCAATTCCGCCCCAGTGCTGGACTCAGCAAGTGGTGGTCCTCTCTCAGTTCTCAACAGACCCACATCAAACACACCTAAGCGCACTGCAGAACTGTGACAGTATTCGACTCTTTGGAGCGACAAGCAAAACATCCTCACATCTACCTTAGATACACCATAGAGTTTTATTGCCAAAAGGCATTGACAAAAACTAGATGTATTACAAGGTGCCATGTAGTATGCCCAAGTTGTATTTTTGTCTTCTTTCTTTAAATATAAAAGCAAAGTAAACACCTCTTCACTCTCCTGAGAGGTCTACTACTCACTGAGTTTAGCTTTCAGAAGTCTACTCTCAAGTGTTAAGATTAAAAAATCCAACATCCATTTGGAGCCAAACCAGATATTATTTTTGTTGTTTATAATGCAAATCCCTGTTGGGGTCACAGAGAGTGCCATGGTACTCATAACACAGCTGCCCCTGAGTGCTAGACCTGCCTGTCCTCTTCTTCTGCTTCCCCAAAAGCATGAGACAGGGAGTCACAGCACCTCTCCAGCATCGGGGACTACAGGGGCTGCTGGGAGTTTGTCAGGAGTGTCACTAGCGGAGACGGCACAGAACTGACAGCCGCCAGTTGCCACGGCGCTATGGTGTCACACCTGTCAGGCGTCCGTCAGCTGCCACGGCAACACCGAAACACCTCAGTCAGTCATATCAGTGGTAACTGCCAAACATGCCCTGAGTGGTGTCATCCCATCTGCAGATCGGCCCCTGTCTCTGTCTCTCTCTCTCTCTCTCTCTCTCACACACAAACACACACACACACACTCATACACACAGCTCTTGTCATTTAGAGAGAGGAGGCACGGGTGTATTTACATATGGAAAGGTCACAAACAGCCTGCAGGCTTCTCACTAATTAGAGAGAGACTGCCAAAAATGGGAGGGTAAAAAAAAAACTCAACAGAACATTTTCGTGAGTAAAAATATATACAGACAAGGATGTATGTTTGACTTTGTTGACAGTTTGTAAAGAAAAGTGTCACTGGGTCCTTAGGAGGGTTTCTCTTGGCCATACTGGTTGTATTTGGTGCCAGACGGCAGGATTTTATCAAGTAAGCGCATCTTATTTCAATTAAAATCCCACAGGATGTTTAACTGAATGTCCGTCTACTTAGTAGTGAAGAGCTCACTGAGGTGATTCCTAACTGCTGTTTGAGAAGCTGCTAGGCTAGCACAGTTAGCAGAGGCTTTCCTCTCTCAGACGTTGACCATATGATCATGTGCAGATGACCGGGCTTCTGTGATCTCACTTATCCCAGATAAGCAAATCAACCTTTATAATTCAATGTGACAAGCTGACAAAGAAAATGAGTGTAAATTTGTATACTTATATGAATTTTTGTGTCAGATCGCCGTCTGTGCTCTTGTTTATCTCCCCGGCCATTGCCGAGGGCTTGTTTCTCCCGTCACGGCCTCGCTGTGTTTCAAGCCCTTCAGACAGATCCCCCTTCGCCCTAGTGAGTTCGCTGATTAATTTTGGATGTTCCCCTTAATTAACACCCCAAAGGAAGTGTGGATTTCCTAGCCCCCTCGTTCCACGGACTAACAACTGGAGTCTGAACGGAAGGTGACCCTAGGGAAAAAGACGTGCTGATGTCCGAAATGACATTAGGCCTCGCTCTCGCTGTCTCTCTCTCTCTTTCGCTGGGAGAGAGGACCTGGACGCAGGCAATGCCTGGGGATCTTCCATGCCTTTTAATCAGCGACTGGAAACGAGCTTCCTATTAGTCTAATTTCATTTGCTTCGCCGTTGACAAAAAAAAAAAGTGGGGCCTCGCAAGATGCCACCCGACACTTGAAACACCCTGCGCTTGTGCCAGGGCCGGTGCCGCCAGTGCCGCCGGGCCCCACGGTCATTAATTGGTGGCGGCTCCGCGCTCTCTCTCTTTACTTCCAGTGAAATTGGCAGATGATGGACGGGGGGCGAAATAAGAACGCGTTTTTCGTTCTCAAAAATTCAGAAAGAATTTCGCTAATTAGTTTGAACGGTTCCCGTCTCGCGTGTTTGACAGCCAGCCGCCAATGCGTGACGAGCCGAAAGGGCCTGGAGATCTCTCACCCCGTGCCAACTTCTGAACACGTTTGACAAGGGGACAAAGTGGGGACAAAACAAGACAAAGGACTCAACTGTCTCATTTCTAAACACAATGGAACTCGGAAGATGTCTGAATCGCTGGGGTTCCCTACTGCGGATGTAGATCAGCTAATTATCTAAAGCCATTACTCAAAGTAGACCAGAGTGGCATATAGGAAGTACACCAAAGAGAGCACTTATATTATTCAAACACCGCAACCTAAGCCTCTGGAGCTTGTCGTAAATTAGCCTTTACTGTACGTAATAAATGGTCGGACTAATCTTGGCTTATCGGGGCACCCTGCTGTACAATCATAAGGAAATGGCTCTGTAGCGCCCAAGCACGAGGACAAAGTTATGTCTTTACATCATTCATATCATGCAAGTGTTGCATTAAAAAGCCTGTGGAAAAATTACAGTTTACATAACTTGGGCCTATTACGTTCCTCCATCAGGTCCCATTAGGACCAGCAGGCCAATTATCCACCCATGCGATCCCTTTGCTTCCTCTAAAACAGACATGGCTGTTTGAGCAGCTTGATTTGGGCAGCCAAGACCCTGTACAGGACAATTGTCTACTTTGTGTTCAGGTTGAGGGGGGGGTGGGTGGTGGGGTGGTTGAGGGCGGAGAAATCCTGCTACAAAAGGACAAGAAGTACGGGGTGTAATTGGGATATTTGGGCGCGTCCTGTTTCAGCAGCAAGGTTAGCCCTTGGTGAAATGTAACCGGTAAGGGAAGAGGGAGGACTTGCCTCGCTAGCTTGCCCTGGTCCTCCATGCTCCCTTCTTGCCCTGCTGGTCACTGACATGGCGCTGGGGGGGTGGGGGTTGGCGGGGGGGTTGGGGGGGCAGAGAAGGTTTCGGCAGTAAGGGGAGGGAAGGGTAGTGGAGTGGGGGGGCTTTGAGGAGTTTTGGGAGAGGAGTGATGATAGTGGCTTGATCGGGAGGTATAAGTAACAAATGAGATCAATTAAAGTGCCCAAGAGGGGCACCTGCCACGGAGTCGGATTGCACTAAATGAAGCCTGCAGCTTTTGTTTCCCCCCCGCAGGATTCCATTTGCAACCTCATCACTCCCCGCGGCAACAAAGGCCTGGATTGTTCCCCTAATGGAGAAAAGCTCCGGGAGAGACCGGTCTCTCTTTTTTTTCTATTGGAACTCTTATGTATCACTCTGATCAGGGCCTGAACATGGGACAGGTTAGGTAGGTTGGGGATGGGGTTGGGGTTGGGGTTGGGGGTGGGGGTGGGGTTGGGGGTGGGGGTGGGGGTAAAGGTTCAGAGAGGGGGGTAGAAGCTCAGATACACTCAGACAAACAACTTTCTGCCCCCCCCCCCAACCCCCACTCCCCCACTCCCCCACCCCATTTCTGCCCCCATGCTCAACTCCAGAGGATCTCAACAAGCTTAATTTGTAACAAATTTGTAACTCCAACTCTCTTTAATTGACTGAGAATAACTCAAACAAGGGGCTGATTGAGCACAGTAATGGCACCGTTGGGGATAACCAAACTCTGGGCCTCTCTCTCTCTCTCAGCCCATCCCTCTGCTAGCAAGCGGAAGAATGACTGCCATGAGTTTTTATCGGTCGAGAGATTGCTCCAGTTGTCCACTGCAGTTTGGTCGGTCACCTCTGAGATGATAAAACCGAACTCTTTGCACAAAAGCTAAGTTTGCCACGAGATTAAATCAGGGGGAACTCAGAAATCACGAGGAAAGCCAAACATGCAATTATGGCCCCCACCCCGACTCACTTTAGTTTACCTAACTCTACATTCCACACTGTCAAAGGACAAATACGGACTAGTTGTGAATACAAACATTTGACTGTGATGGTACCTGGATATGAGAGTCAGACAGCACAACTGAGGCCTAAACCTTCGCAATACACTAAAATGTATGAAGATAATTACATTATAATTAGATTAGAAGATAATTCTCTTGGCGTCAAGACCAGTCTTCTTGTAAATAATTGTTGAGCACAGCAGTACACATTTCATCCTCTAAATTCAGCGATTACCTCTGCCAGTGAAGGTTATGTTGTTTGTATGTTTGTTTGTTTGTTAGCAACATAACTCAAAAAGGTATGGATGGATTTTGATGAAAAACTTTTGGGCTAGATTTTGGTGGTGATCTGAGCTGCCCTGGAGAAGGTCTGCACTCTCTGAGTGCTTTTTTAGTTGTTTATAATTCTCTTTTAAGATAGACATCGCTTGTTTGGTTACCTAGAGAAGCTGAAGAGGTATGCTCCTTTTAAACTGAAATTGCACGGCTGGTGGTGGACTCTGTGGCCCATCAGAAGCAAACGGCTACAATCAAGGAGAGCTATGCTATCATCTTAAGTATCAGGAGCTCTTCTGCCCTGTTGTGCTGGCACATAATTTGTTTTCGGTTCTTGATTTGCATTTCAGTTTACAGGATTACACCTTAAAATAGGAGTACAAGAGGAAAAGCCATGCAGATGCAGCGAAAGTGCTCCCCACTGTCAGGAGATTTTCAAACAACCTCCTCATTTAACATATTCATGTGGAGATTACAATTACAATTAAAAAGCGAAACGCTTGCGTGGCCATCTAACTGCCCAAAGTAATGCTGTTTAATACAGACAGGAAGATCAGATGTGCGGTACTACTTACTGATAATCACAAGCATTTAGCATTTAGCATTATGCAATATGTGATCATCTGGTGGAAATGGAGGTTCTACTGAGGCATTCTGGGATGTAAAAGAGTACTTGCAGTCTTTTCAGTACATCCTGGTGTGGAACTATTAGTATAAAGTAAAAAAAAAAAAAACTGTCCCAAGATTTCTAGTCTGTTGTGACAGAACATGAAATGTAGATCAAAAACGTTTTTTCGATTATTTTGCAAAAATTATGAAATCAAAACACTGAAACAAAAACAGTGGATGTCCTGGTGGTATGCCATTATTTTTGCACTACTTTCAGCGTAGCAACTCTTTAAACTAGTGCACGCAGAATGAATGCCATGTTTCTTAATTTTTTCAGTGCATATTTTTGTAATGTCAGCCAAACAGATATAACACACATTAAAAAAAAACATTTCATAACAATCTGCGCTATTTTTATCTGTTCTGTTCCTCACCGTCCACAGCCATGAAGCTTTGAAGGGGATTTGTGTGGGCACGTCTGTGTGAGTGTGTGTGATGAACAGGGATATAGAGGACATCTGAGAACATGTGTGGATCAGTTGGACATTTTCAGGACTGTCACGTCCGCTCTGTATTAGTTTCTTCATTTCAATTCTTTGGTTTTCCATAGTGTGCAAAGCACACCTTGACAGTAACTTACAGTGTATTTACAGTTCAGTAAACATACGTCCATATACCTCTCAAATTACTGCCAGCACAATTACTAAAGCATGAATCACAGAAACCATGATTCATAATTTGTCTCATCATTATTGTCTGGCTTCAGCATATGGAAGACTTCAGACACTGTTCCTCAATACCTCTCTTTTATGCAGTCATTGTTACGACTGCTCATGACAAAACAAAGAGGAATAACAAGCAGAGGCAGACAAGGAAGGAAACAAATTACTTTAAAATACATACAGCTGACATCAGGCCTACAACATGTGTGTAGTGTTTGGACATAGAGTTGTTCCAACATCACATGAAAGGAATTGGGCAACTGTCAAGAGGTTTGAGTAAGCTGCAGGAGTCTGCCATTAAAGTGTACAGCAATCACCAGAAAAAAAATGTAAATAATGCTGTGTATTTTATTAAAAGATGTAGATGATGTGATAGTGATAAGTTGAAGCTAGTATAATTCCCGTGATTCAAATGCATGCTGTAGTTAGGCTATAACTGTATTGCCTGAAAGGTATTGTGTTTGTTGGGTAATACGTAAACAAGCATCCATTCCGGACTCTAACGGAGATAAATACTGTGTTCAAGAGCTGTTTATCCTAAATAAACATACATAGTCTGTCATCTAAAAAATGTTGGGCTACACATGAACAGGGCCTGGCAATTGTCAATTAGAACTGAAACAGTTTGATTCTGCTGCTGAGATTACATAAAATAATGATAATAGTCAGAGATAGAGGGTCTCTAAAAACCTCAAAGATAAAGCACTATGCACAAAAAGGTTTTGACAGACAAAAACATAATGTATTCTTAATGAATAAAGGTACAAGCTCTATTGAAATTACGATTCATTCACACAGTGTAGGCTATAGCACGGTGACAGCCTTTCTGGTTTTGTTATGAGGGGGGTAACTGAGACTGCAGAAAGAAAGAGGGTAATTCTCATACCTCATCAGTAGCCTTTGTGCTGCGGTCATGATGCCAAGCAACGTTTCAAGGAGGCGCCTCTTCAAGTTGTTGAAACTCAATCATTGCCATACCTTTCCAGCTCCTGCCTCGGCGTCTTCGTTTCATTATCTTGATTTCGTGTGACTTAGCTGTAGCCTATTGTGAATTGGACACGTGCATGTCTTGGACACGTGTTTGTATTAAAAGCAAATAAACATTTACCCGCATACTTTGGATACTGTTTTGTGAAAAGTTGTTTGCTAAGCCCCGTGCAGGCTACAGCGTAGGGCAGTTAATTGAATGCAGGATATCAAGTGAAGCTAGGATCTGTCGTAAGTGTCGCTTTTTTAGATAAAGCATGTAATACCTTAACATTTATGATTTTCTTAAAAGTATATTTATCACTATCACTATCACGTGCTTTAAATTCTCTGTGAGCACACAATTTTAATCAGACGCTAAGTAAAATAATGAATAAGATGTCTTAAACTAAACTAAATATTATAAACTAAGCAGGTTTATAAATATTTTAAAGAAATATTTTGGCCTCTTATTCGCCGGACGTGCAAAACAGACAGTGGCCTGCTCTGCTGGCTCGACTGTTTTGAGCGCCCGCAAGTTTTAAGCGTATCTTGTAGTGACATCTAGTGGCCTTGATCAAACCTAGGATCCATTGATGCATAATCTCATTCCTCTACTAAAGACATGTTCTTATTCCTTTAGACGCGAGGGCAGGCTGTTGGTTACAAACGAATGCCAATAGCCTATAAACTTAGAAATAAGGAGAAAAACACACGATGCATATGTGAGCGAATATGTAGCCCAATTTGAACAAGTGCCACCAAGTCCTAAGAAGCTCGACCCTCTTATTTTCAAACAAATCCATTATTGTCAGTAAACTGGGGTCAGACCTGACCATATGAACATGTTTTCGATGTTCTTATGGCGGTTCACAAGCACTTTATGTTCTGCTGATATACTTCTGTTCATTGTTCATTGCGTTTTCCAACTTTATGCGTACTGGTTTCTATTTCTGGTAGTAGGCTATCATTTTACCCAGTAGAATCTAGTTTGTATTTACGAGTCACCGTTAATACATTCAAACTAATGGCTCCGCTGTTTACTCTTATCCCACATCTCTAGTCAACGCTGTTGTTATTACAGATTGATTAAAAAACAACAAAGACTGACAATGTGCGATTTCATAATTTGCTCAAACAAAAACAGCGGCAAATCAAGAGGAGCACGAGGGCCTTGGGCTGACGAGACAGCTAGCGCCGCACGGCTCTGATGTCGTCTAATTGATGCTTTGTCGCCAGGATCCAGAGGAGGTGTTTCAAAGGCGCTGTTTTCCTGAAGAACATTGTTTCATTAGCATCCTATGCTAAAGCCTTTGATGTGAGCCACTCGTGCAGCACCTGTAGCTTTGATACGAGGGCCAGGAGAAGAGACCGACCTCCTGCACACCAAGAGACAAGAGCAGAGAGGACAGACTGAAGAGGAGGCCTCCATATTCATATACACGACCTGTTCTTCTTCTTTATGACACATCAACTCGCTCTGTTTGGGAAATTGTCTGGTGTTTCATCTCCTGTGGGTGAAAGAAACTATTGGGCCTCCTCTCTCCATTGTTTTGTATTTTTGTGTGTGTGTGTGTGTGTAGCTTTATTTAGGCCTATACTATGATAATCTGTAAACTCACATTTGTTGAAGTTCTTTCTTGAGAGTGCAGATAAAACACCACATTTTTAATTTTAGATAACTCGACAACTTAAATCTTTGTAAATGACAAAGGCTCTTGTCAAGTTGTGGAGGGGCTATTCAAGGCAACTTGGTCTCAGAGACCATGGAACAGGGAAGAGAGAAAGAAAAGACCTTTTTAAGATGGTTATCACTGCTGTAATGAGGCTCTCAGGCACTACAGACACTTATTTATGGATATTTCCTTTGACACAAAGTCAAACCAGCATTTGGCATTGTCCTCCTCATCAATTGGCTCAAGTGACAAGCTTTTCTTTCACTAAAACAGATGAAGCTGGAAAGAAAGGAGTTCCACAGAAGAGATGGGACATGTTATATATGGTACAGATCAATAGTCCGCAACTGACACATAAGAGGGGTTGAATACAGGAACTCTCAGTCTTGTACAAGACGTCAGTACCCCACTAATCATTCCCTCAATGAAAACTCCGGATTGAGCCACCTGGGAATGATGCGCCTCAGACTTTACACACTATTCTCTAAACCCTGTGCTCTGTCAGTGTTTACAGCTGCTGTGATGTAGTGAGACTCTCGTCATTTGTCAGGTAAGTTACCATGCACCACCACCAATGCCAGGCTCTCATCTAGAGCACAACACACTCACAACATGGTGTGGTTAGACAGAAATTCTCAATCTGAACAGTTCTACCGCTACCAAGTCAGGAACAGACTAATTGAGGACCGTGGACACTTAAGGCCACTGGCCAATACGGAAGATGTATGTGTGTGGAGGGAAAGTTGTGTTTGTCATGTAAGAACCCATATCTAAATGACATAGATGAATTGTACAAAACGTGTATACATTTTATCTTAAACTTGCAAGCAAAATATATATGGCAGTGAACCACATATGAGATTCTTAGTACATTTCTACAAAGGGATACTAATGTAATTTGTATTACTCATATAAAACATACAAGCTTTATACTTTTGTTGTTTAAGAGATACCCCATTCTGATCCACGGTTTGAACATCAGCAAGTGGTCTTGACCACCTCTAAATGCCTAAATGCGCTGAATTATTAGCTATTTGTGTTAGTAGGCAAATAAACAAGTGTACCTAATAAAGTGGCAGGTGAGTATATGTGACAGTGTCCATAATCATGAGTCATATGTTATTGTATAAGTCATATATGAGGCAGTGAACATTCTTGTGAGGCTTTTCTATTTCTTTTTTACATGGGAAGAGTGAGCAATCAGAACAAAGTCTCACATGATCCACGCACCAGAAAGCTTTCTTATGAATTTTATTTACATGACGTTTCAAGCCATGCAACTCCTCCTTAGACTTGTAAGAAGGGAAGCGTCATTGTCATTAAGTGCTTCTTTCATTTTACTCCCTGATGATCAACATTACAGGCAAGATTGTTGTTGCTAATTCCTCCCGCTAACAACCAGACAGAGTAATCACATACTCTAATTAGCCACCCCTTCTCCCTAGCTCTGCCCAGTCTCTTCCTGCGCGGTCGTCTTTTTGCAGTGCTTTGTAATTATAGTTCACCTGTCACAGAGGAATGGGGGAAACGAGGAGAGCAGTACTTCTTACTGATAAGTATGGTGTAGGTATGACAGATGAGATTTTTCAGTCTTTTAATTTCTCAGAGATGTAAGTTGACGTGATTTGTTTAATCAGACTTTCCATACATATAGAATCTCTCTCTCACACACACACATACACATACACACAGACATACACGCACGCACGCACACACACACACACACACATGCACACACGCACAGGCGCATGCACGCGCGCACACACACACACACACACACACACACACACACATACATACACACACACACACACACACACATACACACAGATACAGATATAATTAAACATTGGTGCTTACAGTACCCATAGAGTAGCTGTTTACATGCTGATGAACTATTCTCTGATGTGTGGCTGTTCTGCTCTCAGGCAAAGCAAATAAAAAAATATTATTAAAAATAATTTTAATAGAAATGTCAATAAAAGACATTATGTGACATTATGTTACAATAAAGTGCAGTAAAGCAATTGTAAAATCATAGCTGGACCATCACATTTTTGGTGACATGGTTTCCTTTTTATTGTGCGATCTTTTGAAAGGTGAAATATACAATGCGTAGCAACCTACTGAGCCTAAGGCAACATCTAACTAACTTTAATGAAGGGAGACAAGGGTATTTGAAAGACACTTTCCTGTGGAGAACAATTATACAAACATTACAGGCTTTAGTGAAAGGAGTTTAAACAGGATAAAAGTCGATAAAATCACAAAACAGAGTAGCATCCCACAAAGCCAATTGGTATCTAAAATACTATTCATAATCATAGCTTGTCTGCTTCATTTCGAGACTTGTGATCAGACAAAAAAAAATGGATTTGTACTAACCAGAATTTGTCATCATAAAGACTGTATGACTCAAACAGGACTTTAATACAACATTAAACCAAACCATAAATACTGCCCCCATGTTCCCATAAAAGCTACAGTCATTCTCTGGATTCATGGCAGAAGACATTCAGATCAGTACTGTCATTTCAGTGTTTTACAATAGAAGCTCTTTTGGTCAGAAGATTGCAGGTTGCCTGATCGTAAAAGAGCGAAGCAGAGAGAGGGATGTACAGAAGAATGGCAGGGGGAGAGGAGGAGAGCAGACTCGCCGCATCAGTATGCCTCCCCCACCTCCCTGCCTCATCGCCTATTTGTTCTCTTATCTCAGCGTCTCCCGAACCAATCGATGAGATGCTCGTTAGCGCACGGCTGCTCGCGAGAGGCTGCCGGCTCAGCAGCGAGGGAAGGCCAGATCTGTCGGAGAACAGGCCTGACAGATTCATCTGTCAGTAGGACGTCTAGCGCCACTCAGCTGGCCCTCCACAGACGCAGCATCGCTGTAGCAGCAAACTAGCCTCATGGACCAGTCGCTTTCACTTCATTTCACTTAATGCAAAGAGGCTGGCTACTCTATAGACATAGGTTTACTTCTTGATGGGCAGATACTTTTTGTGGACTTAAAGACTATTTACCCTGCATGCGTCCAATCACAGCTGTCTAAATGTAGCATAGTCAAGCTTAAAGTTTAAAGGTGTCACTGCATCGTTTTTTCATTAATTTTGCGGTGGTCTCTAGTATTAATGAATGCCCTGTGATGTCCCATGATTTTCACGTGCAGCATGCATATGCAACTTGGAGGGACCTATCGTATTTCAAAAAGAGCAAGTACTAAACGGTTTCTCGCTGAATAAGACCTTTAAAGCTTCACACCGAGCAACAGAGCCCTCCCTTTGTTCAGTGACTGGTAACTCAAAAAATTCAAAAAAGGCAAACCTCTACTGAAGCCTCAGTGGAGTTGCCTGATGGAGTACTGTAGTGGCATACACTATAAAGCGTAGGTACTACGGCGGTGCTAGCGATCCAGAGATATATTCCTGGCTTCCCATCATCAGGCCAGAACTGAAAAAGCCTTTTGGATGAAAGGTGAAACATCTTCAAGCTCCAAAAAGAAGTCGAGTTGCTTACAACTTAGCTCCTTTGACCAGTTCTAGCCTGGCTATCCACAAACAGCAATTCTGAGACCAAGCAGCCTCAGCTCTGCCAACCCCACTATACTTTCACACCTACACTCTATAAGCCTGCCTATGCACTTACATTCTTGTATTTTCTACCTACAGTGGTAGTCTGGGTTTGCTTCCATTGACATAGTTGACTCCGGTAGAATCTTTACCAGGCCAATCAGCGAACAGAGAAAGTGTTTGTGAGCGATGATATCGAGTTTGTGCTACATTTGAATTGTAGTCTGTAGGCAGGCTTATAGCCAGTCTAATTGCATGGGTCACAACCACACATCAGCAAATGGGTAAAGGCAGATCCAATCATTTTAAACTTCAGCAGAGTCTACACCTCCAGGCAGCAATCATTTCTCAATGCAGCACTGCCAGATCCTCTGTACGAAATGAAATGTAGTAGGAGGAGCTGATTTACCAGGCTATAGAATCCTGGCAACACTACCTTCACATTGCAACTAAAGCATCTAATGGCCAAGTCCCTGCAGACTACAGTTTGACATAAGATTAAAGTGGAAATGTGGTAGCTATTGGTAATACACCATATAACTCGGTTACTGTGCAGTTACATTACATTGCATTATGTTACACTTAGCAGATGCTTTTATCCAAAGCAACTTACAAAAGGAGGATACAACAAGCTAACTGAGGAGGAATTAAAGAATAGCAGTGAATAGGGAAATCTATAAATTTGGCTTCAAAATAATGTGTGGCTTAAAAATTCATACAATAAAGTTTTCTGAAGTTGTGTACTTCGTCTGTACAGGGCAACACATCATTACAAAGTCAAACAGTAAAGTCATCAAGTAATAACAAAACTGATCATGTGGTAATGATATGCTAATATGAGCCGCTCTAGGCAACCAAGATCATGGTTCTCTGAGTACAAGCCCATCGCTCTCATTTGAGACTGAACTGGGTGAAATGGGGCAGGAGACATTTATGACTTTTCATAACATGAATATGCATTTGGTCACTGGAGAAAATATTATAAATTACTTGTTTGTTTGTACAGTTTTGTGCATGCATATTTTTCCATGTACAATCAAGTATCAAGAATTGTGGCACCTAAAATAGCCTAATTATTGGAATGAACAAAAACACCAAAATCCTTACACTGGAGTATATATATATATATATACGCATCTCTCATTAAATAACTACATGTGCAATAAACTTTATTATTTTAAAAGCTAAACCAAATTGTTCATACTAAGCATAAACCTCCAATGTTAAATTGAACACAGGCCGAGGCATCTGAAACATTTCTACGGACAGTCCTTTTACAAATCCGTCCTTCATTTGGGGTAATTATCACCACAGCTTTTTCAAGAGTCGCCTGGTTTTTCACAACTCTGATGAGTATCCATACAGCGTATAATTATGGTGGTGTCATCCAGCCAAATCCATAGGAAAGAGAGGAAAGAGCCTGTCACAAAGCAGTGACAAATTAATTGCCTTCCACAATGATGCTTAACGACCAGGTCCACACTGAACATAAGTGATCCCAGTCATTTACATGATGATATATATATATATATATATATATATATATATATATATATATATATATATTCTCCACAGGTTATCTAACAATGATCATGCAATCGTGCATATTTTAATGTTTGGTCTGCATGGTTTATGATATTATGGCTTATCGTAAATGATTTGCTTGACAACGAGAGGGACAAATGACATACAATATAAAGGCTTGAGCCTCTTTTTGAAATCTGAATAGCCTGCAAACTGTTGCTGGAACAGTAAAAGCACCGTTGCTAAAAGCTGGGACGGTGACCATATGATTTAGAAGTTTCATAAGTTATCCCAGTGTCACGCAGATGAGGCTCACATCCTGCCTCTGTTGTTATTGTTTTTAAATTCAAGTGTTTTTTATTTATAATATGGTGTTTTAGGGTTGTATGTCACTGTGGGGAAACGTGTCTGCTAAATACCGTAATTGTAACCTAACCATATTTGGTGCTGCTCAGAATGTGTGAAAATGATTGGCTCGTTTACACATATGTGGTGAGGTGAGGTGCTTCACTTTCCTATTCAGACAAATGTGTTAGGGTGTACAATTTGGTGTACTCTGCCCATCCGCCTTGCTCACTATCACAGGAGTCTTTTTTTGGGGGGGTGGGGGGCCCGCCACTTTAAAAACTATGACAGGAAATTTTCTTTAAATAAGCTACAAAGCCTTCCTGTCACCAATTTATGTATGCCATTGTCGTATATTGTCCCCACCACTTTTCAAAGCAAACTGCCATGGTCACTATCATGGTTCTGACGATCAGTATGTTATTTTGTATCAGCCATGCCAAAACAACAAAAGATGAAAACTCAAAAAGAAACGGAAGGGCAGTCTAATATGTGTCATCTGTAATAACCAAAATGTTGCCATGGAGAGAAGAGCCCTGGGGTCCGTTTCCCAAAACCGTAGTTGCTAACTAAGTTAGCTACTTTGTTGGTTGCAATGCAATTTCCCATTGCCAACCAACTAAGTTGCTAACTGGTTAGCAACTATGGTGTTGGGAAACGCATCCCTGGTTGGTTGGTTGGTTGGTTGGTTGCACGTCAGGCAGCAGTGCACCTGCGAATGGGTCTGCGTTAGCCCACTCAAATACATAGGGGAATGCCCCTGCCCCTCTGTCTTCATGGGTACAGTGTGTGAAGGGAGGCTTATCCTCTTTAATAAATAAACCTTGAGCAGGGAATGAGGAAACACCAAGATCAGTCTTGGATCCAGCTGGCATGCTGCTCCACAGAGGGGGGATTATCCTTTTCTCTTAGCAGCACTGCTAATTTCTCCTGCCAGGTTCAACTTCCAGAATCCATCTGGGGGATTGGCTATCTCCTTTTTTTATTTTTTTTTCTGACAATCTTTTCTGCTCTTCCTGTCATAGTCATGAGAACGAGACAAGCCTGCCTTTGATCCCTTTTTCTTAATATTCTCCACACAGCTTGTGTGAAGGTTCTAGGCCCTCAGTTGGGGTCTTACTTTTATGTCCTGTGAATTTCTGGTAACAATTCCATGGTGTCAATATGGGATCATATGCTAAATTGTGTGCAATATATGTATGCATAATGTTTTTATTGAAGAAATTAAAGCTGAATGGTCATTAAAAAATAACGTCTCCTGTCTCAGGGCAGTGACACTAAAGACACTATGTACTGATGTCAATTGATATTAGGCTCACTAACCATTGTCTTCATATTATTACCTATAAGTGAGTTCAATTTCTCCATGATTGCATATCTAAGTGATTAAAATTAGTTCTGTCAGACCTGAGATGCTCTTAAATGCATGTGAAGCTGAAATTAATGATTGGCAAAAAAAATGTCATTTTCACTGTTTCAGCTTGCCTTTGGGGTAAGTCGCACCCCAATCTGAGTACCTACCCGATTTGAGTTGCACATGCCCTGTAAAAGTGTGAAAGACGTAAAAGTGAAGCACATGTGAGGATTTCCGAGAGGGTGGATTGAGAGAAAACTGGCAAAATGGCTGACAGCTCTAATGATAGCAGCTTTGAATCCTTTTCTGAATTGCAGATTTATTTGGAAAGGGGGAGATGTGCTGCCTCATTGGGGGAAACAAGAGAGGTGACTTGTAAATACACTGTCATAAATGGGGAAATACCGTAAAACATTTGTGAATCAAAAAAGCACATATGCACATACGCAACTCACATCGGATAGATCCTCAGATCAGGTTGTGACAGGGTCTTCAATTAGCTTGGGCCTGTCTATACTGCCTGTGACACTACATAGAATTTCGCGTTTGAGTCAGTCATAGTCAATCTGCCTATTCTCGGCTGTCCCTTTGCCTAAGAAATCGGGCACCAATGACAAACGAACGCTACGCATACGTCATCAGAATCGGTGGTCTGATTGGTTGTAGCTCTGTTTGATAGTATACTGAAGCATTTGATAGACGACCGTTGATCCCATTGATCTTCGCCAGACCAAGCTCCATCTACGAGCTTGGTGACACTGAAAAAGGGAGATCCGAAACGGTTGACGAGTTATAAAAACAAACCATGAAGTACTTTGAAGTAAACACTACATTGCATTATGTATTAGAATGATACATCATGGTTTGAACCCTATCCGGTCATAGACAGCAATTTAAGCACACTAAGACCTCAATGGAAAAAAATAGATATAAAACCATTCCCCATACCCAAGAAGCTATATGATTTTGCATGAGGAAGTCAATTTCACACTATAAAAAAATAGACTCACAGAATTAATGCCAGTCAAATAAATCAAATTTCACACTTGAGGCTTCATGATTATGTTGCTAAACAGAGACACGAAGCCCTATTTTAATGGCACAGTGTTTCTGGTGCATGTACACATGTCATTTCGAAAGTGTGACCTCAGAGGAAGGCTATGACAATATCTGCTACTTTCACAAGATTCCCTCACTGCTTCATGATATTATGGGATAGATAGAATATCACTTCAGGTACTTTTTTGGTAATGTTGAAATCCTAGCCAGGCACAGCTATGGACATTTCAAGAGCAGAGAGATTAAGGCTACATTTACACGATGACGGTCTGAACAGAAGACGCAAAAGTGGCGTCGCGTCTTCACTTTTTATTCCACGTTCAGACGAGCGTTTTCAGGACGAAATCTGTGTGCATACGATGACGCAAAAGTGTGTGGAATTCGATGGGGGTATGCATGCCAGGCGGCTAGGTAGACATTCTCCTAGGTCTCGTCTCAGTCTGGCTCGCCCGCAACGAACCAGTGCATCCAGAATTTGACAGAGGTGGTTGCAGATTCTCCTCTGTTCAGTAATAGTATATATACAAATTCTGTACATTTGTTGGAATGCCTCTTGCAAGTTTATTAGAGCTGCTAGAGCAGCTTGAAGGTCCGACGCATGGAAATCGCATGGATCAATTTGGTTCCCTGCACTGTCTCATGTATGTGACGTAAACACGTACACAGCGTGAGCTGATCTGACCAGAGTTTTGTGTCTTGGGCCGTGTAGACGGAAACGCTACGGCGGAGCGTATTCAACTTTTCCACTCTGGAGGGTGGTTTCAAATTTTTTTGTTTTTAGGCCCCGAAAACGGCGTCACCGTGTACACGAAAGGCACTTCCGATAAAATATTTTGTCGTTTTTACCCGTAATCGTTCTTGTGTAAACAGGCCCTAAAGATAGATTCAAGTACAGATAAAGGAACAAATGAAAACAGAGAAATGAAAAGTTTTACAATGCATGAGCATGGCTGGTGGGAAGTCACTGTTTTGTAAAGGTTACTATGCATTAGGAAATGACGAGGCAGCTGTGGCCTAGTGGTTAGGGAGTTGGTCTTGCGATTGGAAGGTTGCCGGTTCGAATCGCGCCCTACCCATAGTTGAGATGCCCTTGAGCAAGACATCTAATCCCACACTGCTCCAGGGACTGTAACTAAAACCCTGTAAATATCTGTAAGTCACTCTGGATAAGAGTGTCAGCTAAGTGTAATGTAAAAAAAAAAAAAAAAGGAAATGTTTTGCAACAAGTTAACAAAAGTTAATTCTGTCTAATCTACGACAGACAGACTCAATGTGTGAAAATATTTGCTGTGTGTTCACCAAACCAGACAATGATAATATCTCACATATTATATTCCCAACAACATGCAAGCAAATTTATTCATTAAGGAGAGGACATTTTAAGGCCCTGTACGTATTGAAATACAAGCGTAGTATCACATGACTACTGTAAGTTTGAGGACCAAACAAGGTCCCACACACTCCTGCTGATCCTGGTGACATTTACCTCTGCACACATCATTCACACACAGAGCCTTTGGGCACACACACACAGGACTTCTTTTTACTCTGGTCACCAACACACACCCAGCATGTGACAAACTCTCCACTAGGCAAGGGTATTATTGGTTTCCATTAGAAACATGCTCCTTCCTCCCCACAACTACAAAGGTTTAATCTGACCAAAGAAACAAATCTGGAATGTGTCACTGGAGAGAACTTAATGTTTTCATTTGGGGGGGGGGGGGGCGCAGTTGGCTAAGGCGTCCTTACCATAATTCCGGGGACACAAGTGCGAGTCCAACCTGAGGTCACTTCCTGATCCTACCCCATATCTCTCACCCACTCACTCTCTCTACTGTTGTATCAAAAGGCAATAACAGCCAAAAAAGAAAATGATTTTCAAACTGTATCCATTGATGTTATGCCATTTGTGTAACCCAAGAAATGTTCCTGCTGCCTTTTATAAGATGTCGTGTGCTTACCAGAGAGGTCTTCTCATCAACACTTGCTGTAAAGTTCACACTGTTTTTGCCACTATCTAAAGGCAATGTAACAGGTTCTGTTCTATGGGTAATGTGAATTAACGCTAGGTCTATGCCACTGAGCTGTCAGGCACAGAATGTGTGGCATCTTAATCAATTCAACACCGCTGAGGAGTTTCGTCTACTTTTCTTGCACCTTAACATCAATAAAAGGAGGAAAGGTTTGGCAGCCTTACAAGGCATAAGGTTTGAATTTGCTACTTTTTATTAATCCTAGAAAGAAATAGAAATACATATAAAGACAGCAGTAATTAATCAGGCCACAACGTTTTATCAGAAATCAAAACAACATTAATCAATAAATCACGTACGATAACCGAACGTCCTTTGGTACCTTTGAACATCGTTCAGACAAGACAGTCTTTTGGCTGAAACTCAGGACGTTCTTTCACTCTGGTCACCAAAAACGCAGCCAGCATGTCAAAAACCTGTGCTGACTACGCCTCCCCCAAGCTAGTTGCTGAGCTGTTTGTTTAGGAATCTCTGCCTGAAAATTGTATTCCATCGACCATGCTCACTATCAACACACAATTATCTGGGTTAATCATGTGGAACAGTGGCAAATTCACCTGGGGCTTAGGAACTAATGACATTCTCGTCTGGCCTGCTTTAGTGAAATAGCCTAGCACCTGCAGCAGGAACAGGGAGATTGCCAAAGAAAATTTGGTCTCATTTTGCCCTCCCTCCTCTGTATTCTCTCTCCCTCACTCCATCTCTCTCTCTCTCTCTCTGTCTCTCTCTCTCTCACACACACACACACACTCTCTCTCTCTCTCTCTCTCTCACACACACACACAAACACTCACACACGCACACACACACACACTCTCTCTCTCTCTCTCTCTCTCTCACAGACACACAAACACACACACACACACTCTCTCTCTATCTCTCTCACACACACACAAACACACACACTCTCTCACACACACACACATTTTCTCACCCCCTCTCCCTTGTTCTCTTTTTGCCCCCACCCCCACTCCCACTCCACCTCCATTCCCATACTTGTTCTGTCTCCTCCCCACTATCTCTTGCTCTCCCTCTGTTTGCTTTCTCTCTCTCCCTCTCTCTCTCCCTCTCTCTCTCTGTCTGTCTCTGTCTCTCTCTCTCTCTCTCTCTCTCTCTCTCTCTCTCTCCCTCTCTCTCTCCCTCTCTCTCTCTGTCTGTCTCTGTCTCTCTCTCTCTCTCCTCTCTCTCTCTCCTCTCTCTCTCTCTCTCTCTCTCTCTCTCTCTCTCTCTGTCTCTCTCTCCCTCTCTCTCTCTCTCTCTCTCTACCTTCCTCTATCAGTCTCTCGCCCTCAGACACTTTATCTTCACCTTTGGCTCTTTTATTGATTCTGTACGCGTCTAGTTCAGAGGGCACTGTTTTGCTTTCGACGTTGTCTCTTCTCAGCATCAGCCTTTTTTTTTTTGATATGTCATATTTTAATATCATTTTTACACCTTTTTGGATTTTTTTAGAGAGGGAATATCAACAGGCAGAAAATCAGATTGAGGTCGGGCAGAAGTAGCGTTAGAGTTTGTGTGCCTGAGAGGGAGCTGCAGCTCTTGCAGCTCCACCATTCCCAGTAAACAGTATTCACACTGCATAATTACCCAGAGATTTTTGCACTTTTAGCCAGGCCTCTCCTGCTCTCTCTCTCTCTCTCTCTCTCTCTCTCTCTCTCTCTCTCTCTCTCTCTCTCTCTCTCTCTTTCTTTCTCTCTATCTCTCTCTTTCATTTGTTCTTTCTCTCTACTTCGCTGTCTTTTCGATTTTCTCTCTCTCTCTTCTCTCTCTCATTTTTCTTTCGCTATCTCTGTCTCTCTCTCTTTCATTCTCTCTCTCTCTCTCTCTCTCTCTCTCTCTCTCTCTCTCTCTCTGTCTCTGTCTCCCTCTCTCTCTCTTTCCAGCTCCTTCACTTTCTCTGCCACCTCTACCCTGCATATGAAGTCTTTCCACTGAGCCATATGCTGTACGTACAGGAATGTGTGCCCCCATTGTTCATAATTATTTATCAATATCCAGCGCATATACTTTCCCCCATCACTGATCTCAGTCATGTGTGAAATGGCAGCGCGGGCCCCGTCGAGCTTATTGCCTCTTTGAAGTTGCGGACACCTCAGTGTGTGTGCACACACTGATTAGCGTTAGCTTTCCACTGTTGCTGCCTCCACCACCATCACCGCCACCGCCGCCGCCGCTGCTGTTCCAGGTACAGCTCGGCTCCTGCTGACATACGTGACTGATATCACACTTCATTAATTATGTCGGTGTGAGGAAATTTGATTTTTCTGTCTCCATGGCACATTTGCTTATGATATTATGTGCAAATACCTTTCCCAGGCCAACTGTCTCTGTGTGACCCCCCCCCCCCGTCTTGTTGGTGTTAAGTCACGGGGACCATGTGCTCTGGTGCGTGCCTCACACCTATTGTTATAATGGAGTTATGTGATAGCTGTGAGTTAAATATGATAACACACTGACTCACGACGGCAACACAGAGGGAATTCACTGAAGGGAAGGGAAGGAGACGAACCGAGCGCCCGCTTGGCTCAGAGATGCGATCATGTGTACTGCGTAGAAATCCTGTCTGCAAAGACAGTGCACTGAGACCTTGTGTGTGACACACAACCTCGCACTGATGTGGCCTATTTGTGCTTTACAGTAATTGAAAACGGCTGCTAAAATAATAATCAATTTTATGGGCTTATGGATGCATTTTGGGCCAGGAGAGGGTGCTCACAGAGGAATCACTGTCATGTTTCTGCAAAGTTAAATAGTCTCAGAGAACTCATCAAACACCCCTCAAGGCATTTATAATCTCCCCGTTTTTTCCAGCTTAATAGGAGATAATGCAAGAGTGTGCCCCGATGAATCAATATGCAACAGCGGCTTTGGTTTGATAATTAATACCGACGTTGGAAATAGATTTGAGATTTGGCAGCATAGGTCTCTATGTCTAACACTGTACGCTCTCTCTCTCTCTCTCTCTCTCTCTCTCTCTCTCTCCTCTCTCTCTCTCTCTCTCTCTCTCTCTTTCTCTCTGTCTCTATCTATCTATCTTGCTCTTTCTCTCCCTCCCTCATCATTTGCCTTCACTCTCTCTCTCTCTCTCTCTCTCTCTCTATCTCACTCTCTCTCCCTTTTTCTCGCCGTCTCTGTCTTACTTTCACTCTCTTTCTCTCTGTCTCTCTCTCTCACTCTCTCTCTTTCTCTCTCTCTCTCTCTCTCTCTCTCTCTCTCTCTCTCTCTCTCTCTCTGTCTCTCTCTCTCTCTCTCTCTCTCTCTCTCTCTCTCCACACAGTGAAGCTCTAATTCTAGTTCTGTATCCGCAGCCATTCAGCTAATCTGTTTTTTTTTCAGTGGCGTTAATTCTTTAACTAAAGCTTGTTATCTCATTAAAGAGCCCTGCGATGGGATTTGATGGCTTCCTGACATCTGTATTCATTCCTCTGGAAATTAGCCTCGACACAGATTTAATGGAAAAACACCCAGAACGTCGCAGATTAGACAGGCAGGCCAAGAATATTTGGGGGAAATCATTTTATTTTAGTTACATTTTTTATACAGGGTGGATTATTAATTAATGCTTTTTTTTAAAATAAGGTTTTTATATGAACAGACAATTCATTGGTTTCTATTTTGATTTCATTTAAAGGGATTCGTTCAGTGTCAACCATTCATCAGTTTATGGCCTGTCCAAAATCACACCAATAGCAAGCTCCTGTTTTATTAGGTCGCTAGCACCAACAAGATTTGATTTCAAGCATGGAGAAAGGGGCTTCCTTTCAGAATCATGTGCAATTTTAGCATCAATTCATTTTCAGGTAGCAAAGGCAAAAAAAAGAAAAGATTTTATAAGAAGAACCAAACCAATTGAGAGATGATGGAAGAGGAGGATGGGTGAGTTAATACTCCTTGCTGCTTGCCACAAACTAACTTTCAACCCAGCGAGCTCCTACTCGCACCCCTCCCCTAGTGATGTCTGCCTCAGTTGCAGTAGTGATAATTCCTCCTCTTGAAAAAATCGAGATGAAAGCAGTCATGGATGAAAGAAACTTGGATCTAATCTTTCTATGACACTCTCTCTCTACCTCCCTCTCTCTCTCTCTCTCTCTCTCTCTCTCTTCATCCCTTACACCCTCACACTCTCTTACAGTCTCTGCCTCACACTTTTTCTTACACTCTTTCTCTGTTGCAGTACTATGTTGTCTTTCTTCACTAAGAAAAAGCAGAAAGATATGAACATAAGAGGAGATGGAAGAATTAAACCATATAGTCTTTAGCAACTACAGTACATTGTACAGACATGTTAGAAATTGTTTCCTTTATTTCACTATCTTCAGTGTACACTCAATTCAAGCTGTGAATAGACGAGTAACTCATTTCCCAGGCAATGACAGGAGTTTTGTTTTATTTATTTCTTTCACTGCTTGATGTATTGAAAAAGATATCACTGTTTTAGATCCTGATGTGTTATGGACTTATTTTAAAAA
>CM050220.1:9627500-9655000 GCA_027475355.1 Coilia nasus | reverse complement strand
TTCCCTCCTCTTTCTCTCAGCTGCCTGTATACATACAGAAATAGGGCTATTTAAAGTATTAGATAGATAGATGCCTTAGAGCAGAAGAGAGCAGCTTGTGGGTCATGCAGGACCTTGTAGTCCCGCTTCTGCACTTTACCGGGCATGACGCGCCGAGGGCTGGCCTGTTTGTTCCTCCGACCTTTGCTCTTACTGCTCCCCACATGACCACTGGTGTCCCTCGGCTGGGTATTGACTCCAGACCTGGAGATGCTCTGGCTCCGGTGCCCTGCCTGTGGGACATGCAGATCCTTGATATCCTGTGTCTGCAGTTTACTGGGCATGATGTGGCGAGGACTGGCCTGTTTGTTCCTCCAACCTTTGCTCTCGCAGCTGCCCACAAGACAAGTTCTTTAAAAGTTGTTTTAATGCAAAGGTGGCCTACCCAAAGAGGACACAGAAATGACATAATGGGAAAGAAAGTTTTCTTAGTTGACAGGCTGAAAAAATAGCAGTCACCATCAGGTGTTTAGCCAGACTGTGTTAAAGTGATCTAAGTGGTCTCACTGGAGTATATTGGTGTATAAACCTTTATAAGGGCTGGAGATACAGCAGAGGTTGCAGACATGCAGACAGGTCGTAAAGGGTGTCCAAATAAATATGAATAAAAATACATTTTATTTGTTTTCACATCTCTCAAGGTCACTTTGAAACAGATGAATCGGTCTCAATATTAAAAACAAACCCAATAATAAAAGAAGTATAAAAAATCGAAGGTCAATAAGGTAATGTGGATTATAGGCTTATTTTAACAGCTGAGTTTTGCATGTGAATTAGATAAAAATTGAAGGGCAAGGGCGAGGCCAATCTGAAGGTATGAGAGGGTGGCAAAATGGAGGAATATGTCTGTGTAGATTCTCCTTCATCCAGGTTATGGTAGTCAAAAGAGCTACGTCATAAGCAACTGGACTGCGGGAGGTTAGATATGGATAGGCAATGTTGTGAATGACGCTGAAGATTAACAGACGATTTTAAAATGGATGTAGAACTTAGCCAGTGTGGTTGCTGCAGGATAAGAGTGATGTGGTGGACAGAGGAAGGTTGACCCTTGAGGTCTGACCTTTGGCGAGTTTTTTGTATTTTTTCAGTGAAGTAAACTATTTTCAAATAAACCTTTTCAAGTATTCTGACTTATAAACCTTACATTCTTTCAGGTTTATATCCAAAAGTACTAGCATGTTTCTTGCTCCTTGTAATGGTGGTCAAAACAACATAATCCAATTATATTGTTCCATTGAACCAACTGTTCCATGCTTTTCTATAATTTCACACATTTATTTGGTACAATATAAAGTGATAGGGTATTGGAAATAAGCCATCAGACATTTTATTTTATGTCTACTATGAATTAGATCAATATGCTCATATTAATAATTATAATCATAGAGCGATACACTGGACTAATTGTTTTGACTCTTTTTTTTTACACATTTTACAAAGTCCAGAGAATGTTAACTTTCAGGCCTTTCAAAGAAAGGATAGACAAAGTGTCTATTTAGCCTAAAGCTTGTGTTTTAATTTGATGAACCAAGGCAATACATCGACAGTGAGCAGTCTTGTAAACATAGTGCTGGGCATAGGATCGGTTATCTAGAAGACAGTCAGGATCTATGTCCACCAGGGCAAAGTCCAAATATAAACAAGCTCATTCACACAAACAACATTAACACAAAATTGTCACAGAGTGCTGGCAGGACAAATTTTCTACACAGGGAAGAAGGAGAACAGCAGATGGTAGGTGCAATGAGTAGTAATGGCCAGCAGGTGGAGAACATGGCCACAAAAACCAACAAACAAAAGCACGTGGTACCGTAAAATAACCACATGGTAAAGAAAAGAAAATATGACACATGACATGCAAGATATTGACTGTTACTATCCTGACATTCCTTGAAACAAATTATATTCATATATTGCATATTATATTATTATTTATATCATTATAAATTATATTTATATATTGCATATTATATTATTATTTATATCATTATAAATTATATTTATATAATGCATATTATATTATTATTTATATCATTATAAATTATATTTATATATTGCATATTATATTATTATTTATATCATTATAAATTATATTTATATATTGCATATTATATTATTATTTATATCATTATAAATTATATTTATATAATGCATAAAATGCTAAATAGACAATTGTCTGGCTGCACACCCAAAACTTTCATAGGAATGTACATGGACAAGGGCGCAGCTAAGGAGGGTAGCTCAGGGGGCCCAGAGCTTCACAGGGGCCCACAGAGGACAGTGATATGGCTGGGATAGGGGCCCAAAATTATTTTCTTTCAGGGGGCCCACTATTTCTAACAGCGCCCCTGTACATGGGTAACTGCCTCAGTCCTCACAATCATCTTCATGAAGAACTGGCTCTTCTCTCAGTCTCCTCTCTAAAACCAGGTGGAGTGACCCACTGAGCAGGCAGAAGAACACCCCCACGGGGGCCATCATGAAGGAGGGGCCGTGGTGCGCGCTGAGATGGAACCCTGGGCACACTCTTCCCGCCTGCTGCACAGCATACTGCTCTAGCGTGCTCGTCCCGTGGAACCACACAATATGCAACACCAGAACACACAGCATTAGAAGACCTGTGGAGAGAGAGAGAGAGAGAGAGAGAGAGAGAGAGAGAGAGAGAGAGAGAGAGAGAGAGAGAGAGAGAGAGAGAAAGAGAGAGACAGAGAGAGAGAAAGAAAGAGAGAGAGACATAGAGAGAAAGGGAGAAAGGGAGAGAGAGAGAGAGAGAGAGAGAGAGGGAGAGAGAGAGAGAGAGAGAAAGAAAGAGAGAGAGAGAGAGAGAGAGAGAGAGAGACAGAGAGAGAGAAAGAAAGAGAGAGAGACATAGAGAGAAAGGGAGAAAGGGAGAGAGAGAGAGAGAGAGAGAGAGAGAGAGAGAGAAAGAGAAAGAGAGAGAGAAAGAGAGAGACAGAGAGAGAGAAAGAAAGAGAGAGAGACATAGAGAGAAAGGGAGAGAGGGGGAGAGAGAGAGAGTGAGAGAGAGAAAGACAGAGAGAGAGAGAGAAAAAGAGAGAGGGGGGGGGAGTGGAGAAAAAGACACTGCATGAACCCATATGATCTTTCTGGTCATGGACCCAAAATTAAACTGGGTTGAAAGACTTTGGTACAGAATTAAGTGCACCATTATTGTATTATTGTGAAATAAATTATACAAAACCCATGAATAGATGCTAATAATAGTGGTTAAAGAGCCTGGCTAGCACATGCTAGTTGCCTGAAAGTTGTAGATCCAAATATCGTCTGCCACCAATGATCCCTTAAGCGAGGCACTTAACCCTAAGTTGCTGTAGGGGAGACTGGTCCTGAAGTAATTGATGAATGTAAGCCACTTTGGATAAAAAAAACATCAGCTAAATGGCCAAAATAAATAAATAAATAATATCTCTGTAGACTTACCACCTGTGAGGAACAAGCCTCCCGCAGCTTTGCACAGTGAGGCTTTGCCTGATGAGCTGGCCCCAATGCTCAGGAACCCTGCCAACACCACCATGCTGATGCCCAGAGATATGAACACAATCCACAGCCCCCTGTAGACTAATAATGAACAATATACTTATGTGCATCACTGTGTCACAAGGATACAAGGACACAAGGATTCAAGGATTCAAGGATACAAGGATACAAGGATACAAGGATACAAGGATACAAGGATATTTATTTGTCACATGCATAGACATACTGGGTACTAGGACATGCAGTGAAACTGTTGATTGTGAGTCTAGACTGTGCATGGGGAGTGGGGAGTAAAGTGCGTAGAATGCAGTTGGGGGGGATGACTACCAGATGAAGGGCAGAGGTAGAAAAGGTGATAGGGGGGTGGGATAAAGTAGCCTGGCAAACCAGCCCCTCGTACTTCATTTCATTTTGTACAGAAGGTCTGGAACAGAGACCGTCAGAAACCATTTGCTGGAGGTGGGGACTCTGCTGAAGTTTTTAAAAAGTTTCTTTAAGGGGGTAGGTGACTTGAAGACAGGAGACACTATAAAGAGATATATTAACTAAGAAGCATTATTCCACCACTGTGATCTGTGTTACAGGAGTTAATAAGGGTACGAGCAGGCTTCACTCACATAACTTCTACCCACTTTTAGTGAATGCTGGCCAAACATCAACACGACTAAGAGAGAGGAGAAGAAGGCTGCACTATACACATTTATTTACACAGACGCGTTTCAGCATTCTGCCTTTGAACACAATGCGTCTGTGTGAATAAATGCTTAGCCTGGTAAACCAGCCCCTCGTACTTTATTTGACTTTGTACAGAGGGTCTGGAGCGGGGCCGTGAGAAACGATTTCTTCCTGGAGGTGTGGACTCTGCTGAAGTTTAAACCAAGCGGCTCTGCCTTCAATCCAATCGCTAACGCCTGGTCGTCACGTATGCAATTAGCCTACCTACGCACTACAATTCAAATGTAGCACACAAGGTCAACGTCACAGCTAACCAACACACCCTCTGTTCGCTGATTGGACCGTACTTTCTGGAACATCGCAAATGTATCTCAAGAGATTCCGGTCCAGACCCTCTGCACGAAATGAAATGAAGTACAAGGGGCGGGTTTACCAGGCTAGGGATAAAGTGCATAAAGAGCAGTTATGGTTGGGAGGCAGGACTGGCTGTGGTGGCAGATGATGTGTGGGGTCGGGGGTGGATATTTATTGTCACATACATAGACATACTGGGTAGAGTAAGACATGCTGTGAAACTGCTGATTCACATGAGATATGATAAAACAGCAGACTTAATGAAAAAGATAGACCTCTACAAACTATAATAATTTTGATGGCCATTGATGCCAGTCCAGCTGCATCAGACAAGGAATATGAAAGTGGCTGTGGGCATCTTTAAAGCAATACTAAGTAGTTTTCGCCCCTGGTCGCCATACAGGTTGGAAGTGGAATTGTCTCTCATAGAGAACTACAGAGAGACGGTCTGCTCCTCCAAACTTACTTGGTGTGGTTGTAGCCCACGGAAGGCAGCAGAGCAAATTCAGAAGTCACCCTTTCACAAGTTAATGAACCACTGAAACGATTTTGGAAACATTATTTTAAGGTTGACAAAACTACTCAGTGTTGCTTTAAAATGGCACCTTATGGGTGCTCACTTCTGGCCACAACTTTGCAAACAAGTCAGGTAGGTGCAAAAGTATGCTTTCTGTGTGGATCGGTGGAAGTTTCGAAGAAGCTGGCTGGACAAACAAAAAATGTGGCCATAACATTACTACAACATTACAGAGAGTCTAGTAACACATTACAACTTGGTCATTGCCATTCTGGTAACAACAAAATTATAATAGGAGGTGTCTCTTAAAGGGTTTAACATAATCAGGTCAATGTTGATGTTGAGGTTGCCCTCACCTTCAGCTGCCTCAGTGGCATTTGCAGTGGTAGTGAAAGCATCGTAGATGGGTGTGGGAAAAAGATATGCATGAGAACAAATCTCCGATGCTGACTGGACACCTTTGTGTGATAAGGTATAATATACTTGTTAAGACAATCAAGATGATGGGACATCAATGTAATCATTTCACTATTCCTATGAAATCAAGTGTAATTCAGGACATTATTTAAAGTCAATTTAATGATAACAAGTAGAGTTCATTGACCACGTCCACTTACCTTTCCAGAATATCCAGAGAGAATCTTCCTCAACAGTCCCCTTAAATCGGCATCTCCAAAACAAACCCTCATGACAGAATACCTGTAGGCCATTTTAACACATATCCAGAATTTAGTGAGTCTTCCTTCAGTCAGAGAAACTGAGCTATATTTCATAAGTATTCATTTCATGTTTGGGACGATGCTGTGGCAGAGAGGAACATATGGAAAACTCAAAAGTCAGTCAAAATACATTACCGGATGCTATAAGTTCAGTTCGATTTCATGTTCACTTCCTGAAGCACTAATTTATTAAGTAATATGTATGCCATCTTTTCAACACAAATAGAATCCGCTGGCAAGACAGGGCTTGAATGTTGGTGGAGCACTTTTAAAATAGAAAGTTTTTAAAATGAAAACTGAGATGGTTGGAGTATTAATAGTAACATTATATGAGAGACAGAATGACAGCAGCTCAATAGCCATAGTGGATCCTGAGGTTTTGTTTTGTGTTTTTTTATGATGAATAAGACACTGTTTTTTGTTTTAATTTCATCTAAATTCATTTTAAAGCTCCATAAAAACGTGTCTGTCAGTCTGTCAGTATCATAAATCTCCTTATGACACTGCAAATCTTCACTATGTAATTATACTGCACACATTTGAGATATGTCTGTGTAAATTCTCATTCATCCAAGTCATGGTAGTCAAAGAAGCTAAGTTGTAAGGAACTGGACTTCTTTTTGGAGCTAGAAGACGTTTCACCTTTCATGCAAAAGGCTTCTTCTGAACGATGAAACGTCTTCAAGCTCCAAAAAGAAGTCCAGTTGCGTACAACTTAGCTCCTTTGACATTTGGAACATGTTTTGTGAATGAGACACTTCATAGCAGTACCTGACAGAAATAGATTCAACATAAAAATTTAGACCATCGCTGTTGCTACCAAAGCACATATCTTAAGGAGTACTAGCAACCCTCTGTCAGAATCAGAATCAGAATTTGAATTCTGAATCAGAATTCTGACTCTGATTCTGATTCGAATTCTGATTTGGATCTTCAAAAGTACTGGCAACCCTCTCTGGCTTACCGGTGCAGTACCCTCTGAGGCACATGACTCTATGCTCAGCAGCCAGTAGTCTGTGGTAAAGGAGATAAGAAGAAACAGGGTTCCCACAGCCCCAGAGAACCCAGTGAAGAACCAGGTCACATCCAACATCACTCCAGAGAAACCCCACAGTGCCTCTGTCTTCATCCTGTCACATGATGAGGAGGAGCCAATTAAGAAAAAATATATATATAATTTGATCAGTCTTTGAATTTCAGCTGTAATGTCCTCATTTTATCTACAAAAGTCAAGCCAAAGGTGGACAAACAGAAAGCCTCTCTGGTGTCCAGCAGTGTGTGGTCACTGGTGTTGGGACGTGAGTGAGTGGAGAAACCCTGAGTAACAGCTGAAGCATGCCAACAGGCATGCGGAGAGATTTGTATGCAATGCGCATGACATCTCTTCTGTTACTATAATGAATAAGGGACGTCACGCCTCTATTTGTGTGTGTGTGTGTGTGTGTGTGTGTGTGTGTGTGTGTGTGTGTGTGTGTGTGTGTGTGTGTGTGTGTGTGTGTGTGTGTGTGTGTGTGTGTGTGTGTGTGTGTGTGTGTGTGTGTGTGTGTGTGTGTGTGTGTGTGTTTGAAAATAGAATCTGTCGTCATTTTGGGCATTTGGGTATGTCCAAAGATATAACGTTACAATGAGCTATATGACCGAAAATAGAAAGTTGATTGTAAATGGTTTATGTACAGGGTGAAAGGGATCTTCAGTGATCTTAGTGTAAAATAAAATGGTTCATAAATTATCTGAAATTATCCCTGATGTTTACAACACAAGTACAGCTAAATAGGAAATGGGGGCAAGCCAGGACACGGGACAGCCTTAGCTGATTCAAAGTGAAGTGTAGTTTCATGACTGCGTTCTTGTTTAACCACCACAGTCTTTAAGAACGTTTATAACCCTGCATGAGTAAGTCTATCTCTGCTTTTGCTTTTTTTTTTAACTGGCAATAGATATCAGGTGCTTGCACACTGCCCCAACCAACCACAACAACCTAAAGTTGGAAGTTTTTGGAACATGACAGGTGGCAGTCTCTAGAATGTTCTGTAAACCAACTGTCAGTTCCACACTGCCCAGACAATAACTGACAACAGTGACTTCTTCAGCTGGCTGCAACCCAACAAGAACAACAAGGTGTTTGCTGGTATTTTTTGAGGCAGTGTGGAGCACCATTAAAAAACAGAGTCTAATGTGTGTAGGCAAACTTTCCTTGTACTGTCACCAGTATCATAAATTAAATTGATGTGTTAATCTTCTACTTAAATGACAGAGTTCAGATTGGATCATGGGAAGATTATTTTTAGTCTTCAGGTTCACATGTCACCCTTAGAGGACCTCAGCCTCTCACCATTGTGTAAAAAAAATCATTTTTATTGAGTTCTCGCAAACATTTTGTTAACATTACAAGCAGTTTTGTGGCAATCTAGCCATTATTTAATCCTGTATTTACTCAACAGTTCATGGAATGGCTAAGTCGGAGGCAAATACATGGTCCTCTGCAAACAGGAGTGCTTTAAATATTCATTTCCACTAGGAGTCATTTCTGGCACAATTGTACAAAAGTGTTGGCATTCCGATGCTCTGAAGCCATGAGGCTATTTCCTGCAAAAGAGCAGTCTAACCTGATCGGTTTGAACTTGCCAGACGTGTTTGGGTGTCATTGTCATTGTTGGGTGTCATTGAGGTGGTTTGTTCAGAGTTTCTGCTGGCCACATTCCAAACAACACAACACATTCCAACAGTGCTAAATGTGAAGTAATGTTTCGATCTACAACCTTCCTAATCAGTGCGTTCACCTAAGGCCTCCAACGTAGTGTTTATGCTCCTCAGCTGCTTAATTCAGTCAGATAGAAGGGGGGGGGGGGGGGGGGGTGGCGATGACAACTAAGTAGGTCATGATGAGTGTTCCTGAGGCCACATGTCCACATAATTTTGTTTCTAAATAGAAACATAACAAAGCTTTTGCCCGTCGTCCACACTTGTACCTCGTTTTCAGGCTCTGGAATCATGACAGATTAATAACAGAGACAGTGATGGAGCCATTTGGAAACAGCAGCATAAGGAAGTAAAAATGGTGTGTGTGGGCAGGAATTGTTTTGGTTCTGAAACCGTACTCAAGTAGCAGTGGCTTATCTGCGCAGAAGACCCCGTGCCTGTGTCACCGCCGGCCAGCGGGGTGTTTAAGTAGTCTGGTAAACCAGCCCCTCGTACTTCATTTCATTTTGTACAGAGGGTCTTTAGTGGCAGCATTAAGAAATTATTTCTTCCTGGAGGTGTGGACTCTGCTGAAGTTTAAAACAAGTGTCTCTGCCTTTACCCAATCGCATACCATATATGCAATTAGCCTACCTACGCCCTACAATTCAAATGTAGCACACAAAGTCAGCGTCATGGCTCACAAACACTCCATCTGTTCACTCATTGGCTAGGAGTTGCTCAGTCCTCATACATGAATGTCAACAGCAGCAAGGCCAGACCCTCTGTGGAAAATGAGATGAAGTATGAGGGGCTGGTTTACCAGGCTAGTGTTTAAGGCCGATGTTGCCCTTCCTGCTCCTCCAAATCGACCTCCACCTCCACCTCCTCTTCAGTCTCCCAGTCGGGGTCCTTGCGGCGGGCAGAGCTGCTGCTGGTGCTGGTGGGGCGCCCCCGTGGGGTGGGGACCGGAGCTGGTCTCGAGGCGCCAGGGGCCACCGCCGCACGGAAGGGAGAGCGGGAGTAGGAGGATGAAGCGGACGAGAGACGCCCACTGTCCCGCTCGTGTAGGAAGTCCACGGCCGTAGCGCGGGCCATACTGCTCTCGCCCAGTGGGATCTCCTGCAGGGTGCCCAGCCTCCTGGTGGGCCTCGTGGGCGTGGAACGCATCGACTGCACCAACCTGGTTCTGGCGAAAGGGTGGTCCGCCTGAGGTCTTGTGTCGCCTAAAAAAGAAGCACACCAAAAATGGGTGTGGATCAGTGTATTGATACGCCTTGAGCACTGAATTGAAAATGTTTGTCTCAAGGACTGATTTCTCACCGTGTGATATTAAGGGGAAATGAGCATCAAGACTTTCTCCTGGAGGAAGTGATAAGTACTTGTGTGATCTGGCCTGGGGGAATAAAAATCATTTATGAAATCAACAAGGTTAGATGTCTGTGTAGATTCTCATTCATCTAGATCATGGCAGTCAAAGGAGCTAAGTTGTTTTTTATTTTTTTGTTTTTTTTTTTATGTTTGTCCTGCCTTGTCTTCACATGGGATAGTAACAAACGTAAGTTTGATTGCTTGTATGTCTAGCACATGGAAAGAATTGACAGTAAAGCTGACTTGACATGTAAGCAACTGGAACTTAGCTCCTTTGACCAATAAGATTAGATGTATATACCTGATTTTCATGGTAAATACATACAGAAGAGTAGCAATATTATTTTTCATTCATATTGTTTATAAACCTTACCAGTCCAGTTATTAGTTAAGAGCATGAGATCGCTGATTTGAGATCAGTATAATATTATAACTGCCTCTTACCGGCTCACGGAAATTCCCGGGCCTTAGGCTGCGTCGGATGCTTGAGTGTCGCCGGATCAAGATCTCTTTGGTCCTGCTGTTGTCAGGCAAAGCGTGCTTGCTGGTGTACTCCGCTGTCTAATGGAAAGTTTCAAGAATGTAGAATACTGAGCAGATCTGGCTAGACCACTTTGACCTGACAGCTCGTACAGCTCTGGAGCTGTATAGGGGTAGTTAAGCCTGTTTACAACTGCACATTTCATAAAAGCAAATAAACTGTTGCCATTACCTACATTAGCTAAACTGTTGTCATTACCTGCCATTACATAGTGTTTAATACATGTTTAAACAGGAAGGGAAGGAAGGGAAGGGACAGGAGGGGTTAGGCACTCGTACTTTTTTGTAGGCAGTAATTAATGAGAGGATACGATCAAGTCAAAACCAATTGTTGTCAGTTGATTTCAACATCTTGATTGAAAACCATCCTAGCACACCAATAATCTGGTCCATCATATCTAGGCTATAACCTTCAGAAATCAATTTAATATGCATACATCAATAGGATATAGGACTGTTCATTATATTTTGATGTAAATACTTCTAGAGCTTCGACACTGCATTCAAGTACTTTTTGGTCAGAAAAGAGAAGACGAAGGTCCAAAGAAATTGACACATAACACATACTCACCCTCTGTCTAATTTTATACATGTTCTTGCTCAGAATATCATGCATATTTTTCAGGTCACTGGCCAGGAACTTCTTCTTTGGCTTGTAAGATGCTTTCTTCTCATCACTGGAAAATTGAATATGGTTAGAGATGTTGTGAAAAAACACAATTAATAAAACATATGAAAGAATGTCATTAGAATGAAACCCTACTCCACCCCATAACATTATAGAGCAGCTGCCCCCCCCCCCCCCCCCCCCCCCCCGCCCCATGTCTTTTCCTTTTGTCTAAGACGCCACAGAGAGAACAGGCCTTAGGGGTTTCTTGTGTTATACTGACTTCTCGGTTCTAATGGATGGTGCGGTCTGTACAGAGCTGTGTCATGTTAATCTACAATTGAGTTGGTCGGATAAAATTAATCAATCAATCAATCAGTCAATCAATCAAATCAACATACTGTAGCGAGACGATGGAGGGAGCAGCGCTGATGTCAGCATTGTGTGTGTCCAGGAGCTCCATGGCGTTTAGCAGCTCCATCCGCTTGTAAAGAGCCACGATGCTGGACTCGGCACGGTTGTCCCTGAGCAGAATCCTCCTGAAAACCTTGTCATTGAACCTCTTGAACCTGCAAGGGATAAAGATTTGTCAGCAATGAACATGGAATATCACAACATGGAATGCCATACACAACAACAGAGTATGCATAAAACATTAACCGAACTGCTGAAATATACAGTGAAATGTTTTTGTCCTATCCTGTAGTCCTTACTTGTCTTTCCAGTAGTGATGGCTCCATTGCCCACAGATATCCTCAATTCCAGCAACAGTGTGTTCCATCAACTATTGGTAGAGCAGGAACAAATGTTTGGTGTTAAAAATGAAGTAGTGGGAATTCAGCTGAAGATAATTCAAGTTGTCGTATAGAAAAAGAGGAAGGCATAGACACTTTTACACGAGTGGGAGACACACTGAGAAATGTGCACATCATACCCTCTTATGGATCTCCACACTGATGGTTTCCTGTTTGTGGGTTCTCCTAATGTTGATTAGGTATTCTATAAGGGGTCGAATACTGATACCCTGTGTTAAAAACAATGATACCACTTGAGCATCATTCATTTTTTTTTCGTACCACATGATTTTATTAGATATGTTTTGAGTAAGCCTTGAGTTGCACAGCCGCCTACCTGGATGAAGACAGTGAAGATGATGATGGCGATGGAGGCGGTGACAAAAAGCTTGCGACGGACAATAGTGTCAGGCAGCAGGAAGACAAGAGCGAAGCAAATCGCCCCTCTTAACCCCCCGTAGGCCATGCCAAACTGGTCCTGGTAGGTAAATGGGACAGTACGGAACGGATTGATGATTTGGGTCAACACCAGGATACCTGTCCGAGAGGGGAGACATTGAAATGAATGACACCTGACAGGAAGGGTTAGGCACTCTCGTACTTTTTTGTAGGCAGTAATTAATGAGAGGATACCATCAAGTCAAAACCAATTGTTGTCAGTTGATTTCAACATCTTGATTGAAAACCATCCTAGCACAACAATAATCTGGTCCATCATATAGAGGACCTAGTATGTGTTTTGTCTGAGATCAATTTAGACAGTTCAAGGAATGAAATCGTTAGAAGCTAATGAATTGAAATGTCTCTCATTCACTGGCTTAATGAACTGACTAATCTGTGAATAATAGTCAAGCTAATGCAGTATGTCATCTACCCAGGCCCCTCCAGATGAAGGCGAAGATTAGGGTGCCCAGGATGTACCCCCAGTTCCACTCGTGCTCCGTGGTGACGGTCACCACCCCCAGGAAGAAGAAGATGAGGGTCTCGGAGATGGTGGCCAGCATCTTGATGACGTGACGTATGGTGGTGCACGAGCGCTGGGCCACATTGGCCTCCACGTAGTAACGCATAGTAAGGGCACAGACCACAATACTGTGGGGGGACAAGAGCCACCATCATCATCCCGGGCATTATCATCATCATCATCATCATCATCATCATCATCATCATAATTCATGAATGGTTTACACATAGTCAAAGCACACACCACAATACTGTGGTGGAACAAGAGCCACCATCATCATCTATTCCCATCATCATCATCTTCAACATCATCATCATCATCATAATCATCATCATTATCGTCATCATAATTCATGAAAAGGTTTACACATAGGGTGCACACCACAATGCTGTGGCGGAACAAAAGACATGTTTTTATCATAAATCATGCATGGGTAATGCAAGGTACATAAGTGGGTTGAATGTGTCTTATCAAGGTATGTGCATTATGTGGAGGTCAATGAAGGGCAATGTAGTACAACATATTCCAAATCATCTGATTGGTTAATACAGGTGATATGTAAGGGATAATGTTCTGCAAGGTGGTCATTGTCATGGAATAAGTCCCGACAGAGTGATGCAGGACCCTAACGTGAGGCGAATAATAACACCAATTAATCAGCTTACTCTAGTTAACGCAACTCTTTTTAGCCAGATAGAGTAGTTAAGTGAATGGCTGGAGCAAATGTGTGGCTTTTGATTGTTGCCTCTAAAGCCAGGTTGCCCATCACTGGTGTGTGTGTGTGTGTGTGTGTGTGTGTGTGTGTGTGTGTGTGTGTGTGTGTGTGTGTGTGTGTGTGTGTGTGTGTGTGTCTGTGTGTGCAAGTGTTGGTGTCTGCTTGGAGTCTCACTTACGCCATAATACTAGAGATGGCAAAAAGCTCTGCCACCAGGTAGGCCAGATAGCTGTACATGAGCACAAAGAGGGGCTCGATCTCGCGCACGTTGGAAGTGAACCGTGACGTGAAAGCTGCGGCGATGCCAAACAGGAAGCCGAAGAGCACGCCACCCAGCCCCACCACAAAGAAGCGCGCTACGCCCAGGAACACATCCACCGACTCCACCACCTCCATGTCCGCCACAAAGACAAACATGTTGTACAGCACCTGCATGAAAGAGAGAAATATATCTTAACCATTTGCTCAACTCATGGCATGGAAGTGTTGTTTTGCTTTTGATGACTTATTAAATGGTTTGTTCATTTCAATGGCTAGCAGGTTTCAGGCCAAAACCTAAATCTAGATGCAGAGAAGAATTGTTGCACTCTGAATTGAATCGGTTGATTCAGGTGCATGGAACCATAACAGGTCCAAGTAAAGTACAAGTGGCTCTCACACTGAAAAAGGAGACACAAGGTCTACAAAGAAGTTTTTTTAAAAGCAGAGCAGAGCAGAGCAGACATTTCAGCATTGCTTTTTCAGTGCCCTTTGTGCTCACAGTGAGCCAAACTACTGAAACTGGAAACCTATTGTATAAAACCTAATATACCATATATACCACAAAACCAAATATATAAAATAATAATATATAATATACAATATATTTCATTGCTAAACTTGTGTATACTTTATACTATAACTTCAGCATGCCTTACAGCAGCACTAAGCAAGTGACCAAATGGACATCTCTGTTTAGACACAAATGTCATCCAATGAGGTAAGCACTACTGTTTACTTCAGCTACACTCAAGAGAAGAAGGAATCCAATCTAATGGCATCTGTGCCTTTAAGGAGGGAAGTGGCGTGGTTTCGCTACAGGTAACAGTGAAACTGACAGCTCTGAAAAACAAACACTTTTCAAAGTGACGCATCACATGATGATGAGGTAACAGCTGGAGGAATACACACTTTCTTTGTGATTGAATACCTAAGTGCTTTACACATACTGGACTATACCATGGGACTACATTAGATACTGTATGTAGTCTACTACATGACTCAAATTTGTACACCGTAACCACCTAAAGAGTTCCTAGATTTGTGTTAATCCATCAAAAATATGTAAAGCCATATATCAACAGGTTTGTGTAGTACAAGTGCTCTCTGTTGGTTGCATGTGTAGGAAGTGAAGGGGAGTAGGACTGATGACAGCACATCTACTTTCACAAGTTAGACTACAGCACTGTTTCAGTTACAGTCCCTGGAGCAGTGTGGGGTTAGGTGCCTTGCTCAAGGGCATCTCAACCATGGGTAGGGTGGGATTCGAACCGGCAACCTTCCGATTACTACCAGGAGGACATGCTCTTACACAGAAATAGAAACAGTACAGTAAAACTGGGTCAGTGGACTGTGTACTCATCTCTAGGGGCACTGGCAGTAGGGGTGGGAGGGCTGTTTGGGGGTGGGAGGGGGTTTAGGAGGATTCTAAGGGCCACTGACAGGGGCCCTTTGGGAACCCTATCTAAATTATCATTATGGTCGACGAGTGGACACTTCAGATATGGCCTCACACACTTACCACAGTAACAGCATCGTTAAACAGGCCTTCTCCAAAAATGACAATAAAGAGCTGCTCGTTGACACTGATGTCCTGGAAGACGTTGATGACAGCCACAGGGTCCACGGCCGAGATTATGGAGGCGAACAGCAGGTTCTCCTGCAGATTGATGTCCAGAACGCCAAAGGCCTCGATCTGGCAAATGGCGTACAGGGACAGGCCGATGCCTATGGAGTTCCACAGGGAGCCCACCACGGCGTACCAGAGGACCGTGCCGGCGTTCTCGAAGAAGGGGCGCGTGGGCATGAAGTACCCGTTCTCCAGCACGATAGGGGGCAGCATGTACAGGAAGAAGACGTTAGACTCCAGCACGGCCGGCGGGTCCTCCTTGACAGCGTGCATTATGCCGCCGACGATCAGGCCAATGGTGATCAGCAGACAGGATTCCGGGATCCAGATGGTGATCTTGTGGTACACATGAAACCCTGTGGGAAACATTAGAATAAAGGACAAAATGGGAAAATAAGTATCATTATTTTTTTCCACACCACAGCACAACACAGATGACAAAAACAGGGACAAAACAAACAACCGAGAAAGATTAGAACAAATAGTGCACTCCACTAGTAAACTTTATAAGATCTAAAGTTCTGTGGACACTAAATGGTATCTTTAGAAAGGGGAGCTCAAATTCTCTAAATATCAGTGCCGGTAGCTTTCCCTGAGCCCAGCGACTCTTGGCTTGCTGAAACTTACATACACATCATCAAATTCAGTGTGAATATGTGATGGCTATCAGGCCAGTCACAGGGCAGAGGAGGTAAACAACAGGATTGCCTAATGACAGAGATGGAGATCCTTGCGAGAGAAAAACCCTGACACACATTTAATCCAACTTTGTTTTAATCAACTAATCCTAATGAGTACACAAATCATCAGACAGGTAGATCAGCTAATTAGTGAAATCACCTGTGTAAAGTGCATAAACAAAATTAATACCTGGCAAAATTTTGACTTTCTGAAGCCAAGATCTTCACCTCTGATTAAGGATGAGACTGAAATAATAACTAACTCATAGCATTTGTTGAATAGGATCTCTTCTTACCGATTTTGGCAAAACATGCCAGTAAAATCCATAAAGTGATTTCGAAAGGCAACTGAATGCGTGGGTAATCCATTGTAAAAACGGGCAAACTAGTCTTCTCGTCCTCTGGATATGCCTGCTCGACATTATCCACAGGTTCCGGCAGGAGTGGGGTTGCTGGGGTATCACGGCCTGATGCAATTTCCCCATTTGACTTACAGACACAGCAGACAAATAAATAAATAACTATAGCTTGTGCTAAACAACTGAAGTTCCTCATCTTGTAACAAGTTCCTTGTCAGTGTAGTTATTGTTGTTTCGGGTCAACACTGAAATATTGTTAAAGCTTAAACTACTCTGAAAATATCACATTGTTAAAAGCATATTGATTTCTGTTTTGGCACCAATACTGAACTGCTGTCCTTATCATCATTGTAAGTGCCTAATGAAGCAGGTAACTTCTCTCAGACGGCAGGACAGTCCAAATGTAACAAGGTTTGCTCTGTCACCTAAAATATGTTTGACTGTACTAGGAGGAGTGTCAAACGTGCCTTGAAATCAGGTTTGTCAGGTTGTGGATACTGGATAAGTAGCATCCCACCTCGTCACCAGCTAGGCCTTTTATTTTTCTCACCCATATTAGGCCTACTTCAGTAATTAACATATAATTTTCTTAACTCGTCATATGTTCTGAAATGTACAACAAAGGCAGTGCTTTACTTTCAGTAAAAAATGTGTGCAACCTGCTGTAACTTCAGTATGGTGGTCATTCACAATGCTACCATATGTCCACATGATGGCGGTAAAGGCTACAAAATCAGGTACTACATGTTATGCCTTCATGTTATGGCTAGATAATATTATTGTGCTGCATGGCTGTCATGAATGCCCATGGAAGAGTTCATATATTACATTATCATATCCTAGGCCTATATGTCATTTTGACTTGTTGTTGTTTTTTTTGTTTTTTTCTCCTCTAGTGTGTTTTGTAAAAGCTGGAGGTACCCTACTATGTGGGACTTGTAATTTATGATGGCTGTTTAGATCTTGGGATGGCTGATCATAAAACATCATGCAGGATTTTTGTTTACCAGTAGGCCTACAAACAATGTCGTCTACAGGCAGTTATTGACTCTGCCGAAAATGACTCCGTCATTTGGTGCTCTTTGAAAAAAAAAAAAAAAATAACCCATGTGTGCCATCAAAAGAGGTTACGTTTTAGCACCCTACAACATCCCTAGTGGTTAACAAAATATGTGACATTTTTCAGATTTACATAGCCTGCTAGGCTATTGACTGATACTCGTGCATTTGCCTATTACAGTGGATCTGGTGAACTGTCAAGTCATGAGAAGGGATAGGCCGAGGAAGCTCTTAAGATGCTTGTTAAACAACTGCAACAATAAACAAACGGGCCTGCCCGAATGTCATAATTTGAAAGGCCTAATCAGACCAGACTGTGACGTTAAATTCCGTTTGGAATCACCTATTGCCACATATTTCCATTAGGATGGTGAGTGCAGCATTCCCAGTCTGAGACCTGGGCATCCTCATCTCCAAATAAATAGTCACATTTAACTGCTTCAGAGGCTATGGGATCTGTTTATGGTTTGCACTGTCACGTGTTAGTTGATGCGAATTGCTCACACACGGGTGACCGTATGCTGTTTCATGCTGTTCTGAATCTGATGTCCATAGTTTTCTCGCTGGAGAGATATTTCACTCGGGCACGTGCTGTTGCAGGCACAACGTGCTGAAGTGGGAGGATCCAAGCAGCGACACCTCTACGTCACCGAAAGGCAGGGCGAGTCTGTACTGCAGAGAGACTTACCAAGCAGCGGGCGAAATTATGTTGCTGTTCGTATGAAAGATTCAAGAAGTACTTGGACACTAAGACATGGATTAATATTGTGCCTTGTTGATACGTAAGTATGTGTCTGATATATATTGCAGATTTGGCAGCAGGAAACTGCTTCGTTGTTGTATAACAACTGGTAGTCACATTTGCTCTCAAGCTTTGTTTACTGTAGCAAAAGCTGGCAAGTGTCTTACCGCAACAAAGAGAAGTTAGTATGTTCAAGTTACTAGCCTTGTCTTTACTTCACTCGAAGTCAACGGTTGTTGTCGCGACCACCAAATAGTGGCAAGGGCTATGTAATCGAAATACCATGAATCCATCGGCACTCGAAGAGTCCCGTGCTAAGTTAACTGCTACCTAGGTTCTTATCATCTGGCCAGGGTTATTTGTGTGTTCGATAACTTAGCTCCTAGTGTAAGAGCTGACATGTAAAAGACATGGTAGGTAGATCAACCTTTTGGGAGTAGCCTTCAAGATGTATGTTACGAGTTAGAGTATGCCGCAGTTTCTACTCGAGTATACACTTCAAAACATAACTGACTGGGCAACCCTTTTAGTCAGCTTTGGGCCCCAAGTTAAATAGCTCATTTGTGTGACTAGGCTTGTGCATTAAAATGAAGATTGATGCCACAAGTTGGTCAATTATGCCATTATAACTGAGAAAAACATGAGGTAGCAAAGTGGGATAGTCGGTGGTACTTGAGCAGACATAAGTCCTAGCCCCATTCAGCCTGGAAAGAGACAGTTCTGTGCCAAGTCCACTGAGCACAGCAGAGAGGAGCTGGACTGATGCTCCAAGACCCCCATTCTGAATGGGGTCAGAATGTAGTAGAATCAGTTGCATGTTGTGTGAATCATGGGATGTGGTTAACGCTGCTTGGTGACAGCACCAGAAGTGTAGTTGGTGTAATATTGAAGGAAACTGAAATTAAATTTATCAGTAAAACTAACAGGCCTAGGTAAGGTCTTACAGACTGTGAAGTGTGGAGTGCAGCGCTGTAGTGGAGTACTACACAGATGAGGTGAAGTATGACATGGATGACAGTTTTTTTGTTATTTTTTTGTAAATAAATAACACCATTGAATGCCTGAGCTCAAGGTAGCCATAATGCTCCTACTTTGATGACAAGAGATGTCTCTGAGCCAGTATGAAACGAACCGTGTTTATGGACTCGACTGATGCATGTCAACAAAGACTTGCACTTGAGCATGGCAGATTATACGGTCTTCTTGCCCATTGCTATGCTGATGAGGTATAAACAGAGCTAAGCTCTGCTCTTTGGCCTTCATATGCACCTACTTGTATAGCATTGCCTATATTAGGTGCCTGTATATACATCGTTGTCTCTATTGTGCAATATGCACACATATTTCGATTGGTCTATTGTATTTATTGTATTGTGTATTGTATTACGTATATACTACTACTTGTCATATGTTGGCTATGCAAAAAGCTAACATCTGTGGGAGTCAAATCCCTTGTACGTAAGTGTACTTGGCCAAGAAAACCAATTCTGATCTACAATAACTAAGCTTGTTTATCATCAACCTACAGATCATAAGCATGAATGGAGCCATCACGATGGACAGATTTATAACAGGACTCTTGGGTTGTTTTCTGATTATGTAATAGCTATTAATTATGAATTGTGTCAGTGGAAATGGGGAATGGACATGGCCTCTGTGTTGATCTGTCCGAGAGCTTCAGGAGCCGGAAGGCCGGGACAGCAGCTAGGAAGTGGAGTGTGGTTCTGCATGTGATGAAGTCAAAAGCGTCTCACAGTTGCACTCCTGGTTGAATTATGAATCATCGTTGCATAACTGTTGTTGTCTAGGCTATGCTTTTGGTGGTTGAGGTGCTATAACTGGAGATCTCTTCAATGATGGGTCCTGAATCTTTTATTATCCATGTCAAAAGTTTTGATCTGAGCTATTAGTATGGATCAGTGGGTTTTTGTTTAACGCACCATAGTTGACCATGCAACTGGTGCAGTGTAGAATTTAGGTTTAGACTTTAAAAAACAAACTGAGCTCTATCAGTGTTGTCAAGAAGGATATTGCTTTGTACACTCGAAGCCAGATTCCCTTGTTTGCTCTGGCCTGCCGGAGTTAGTATTTTAAATGTAATATTCCCCTCCTGGCTCTCACTTATTGTATCAGTGTCTGATCTGCCTTCTGCACATTGTACTTTTGTCTCCATTTGTCTCCCTGCTGCACATAGGCCTAGCCACTGTCCAAAACGTGCAATAATTTCAGATCGATCAGCCGGGCCAAATGTAGACCTTGGGAGAATATGAGACAGCACAGCACAGCAGCAAGGCTGCAGCAGCTTTAGCCTACTACCTCAATATGAGGTTTCACTGCGTGTGAGACTGTACAACGATAACAGCACAGAGAGAAAGCGACCACCTAGCCCACTATCCTAGTCTACTGGTTAACCCAAGCCCCATCATAGTGTCGCTTACTGTAAGACGGTAGATGTTTGAAGAGCAGCACTGTGAAGATGAGGTGGGAGAAGCCCATGGCTTTTTTTTAGGCTGTTGGTTTTGTGTGATAATGTTGTCTGAGTGGGCAAATGAACATTAGAAAAGCAGAACTAGGCCAAGAGTCGCAGCATAGCTCTGCACATGTGTGCTCAGAAGGAAGAAGTGATCTAATGGCAAGCTCTTACTATTTCAAAATCGGTGACACTTCAGCTGTGTAGATTTTATGACTGCATCTGAATCTGCTAGGTTTGAATACATGCTGCTTATCAACTAGCCTAAAACTTTGGCCTGCTGTTTTGATGTGTGTCAGATTTTTGTCAGATTCAACAAAGGCTTTTGGGCCTTTAGTGAGTAGTGCCAATGTGCTTCCTTAAATAGGTTAGTGTTACCAGAGAGGCCTTTTCAGAATGTGTGAAGTTCACTCACACTGCTCTGTTAAATTGCAGATTGCGTGTTAATTTGCCCTTCCAGATTTCCTATAATAGAGCATTGGTCATGCATACATGATGCATCACGAAAATGCTCTCAAAATTTGTTGGAGGGGATTCCAGAATTTTTGAGGAACTGGTACTTGGTTTTCAAAGGAGCTAAGTTGTAAGCAACGGGACTTCTTTTTGGAGCTTGAAGACATTTCACCTTTCATACAAAAGGCTTCTTCAGTTCAGTTCAGAATTGAAAAAAACCTTTTGGATGAAAGGTGAAATGTCTGACATCTGGTACTTGGTTTGTATAATGTTCTCTGCATGGTCACAAAGTGCTGTAGATTTTTTTGGTGAAATTCATTGATTTGTGACAGATGAGGAATCTGAATTCCAATTACTATCTCACTACATCCTGCATGAAGACATGAGGATTTTAATGTCTGTTGATTTTAATCTGCTGCTGTTGCTCTTTTTATAACCAAAATGCTAAAAATGTTGTGTTGACATGGATCTCTTCCATAAAGCCTTTTCCTGTTTGTGTTGCCTCACCCAGTGTCCTGGTAGGGTTAATGTAACTTGAGGAAGAATGTTTACGTAAATTGACCTTTTTTAACAAGTTGTAAAAGACATTGCTACTAAAATTAACAAATTGTTTTCTTGCAGACTCAAGCACGGTTGAGTCACTTCCTGTTTTGTTCACAGTATAGGAAATGCTGCAGACCTTCAAAGAGACTCCTCACCCTGAACTTGATAATGCAGGATATGGTGCTGAAGAATGAAGAGTTATCAAGTAGTGTATAGTTACTTTTTATTGGTAAGGTATTGTGAAGGTCATAATAGTACAAACAGACCTTGTCACTTTCTGACTTTGTCACATTATGGTGTTTACAGAAATCACTTTAAGGTCACCTGCTATAACTTCCTCTACATGGTAATGCTGGTAGCTTTTCAGTTGAGCAGGCAGAGGTGATCCTTTTGATAGATTAATGATTACATTTAGCCTACGTTGAATTTCATTACATTTGGAATTCTGTGGAAATAGAGTGCTGTTGCTAAGTGACTAGTAGACCAGTGTGGCTTTCTTCAGAATCTTAGAGGTGGTCAGCTGAGTTCTCACAGGGATACGTCTAGACAAGGGGGAAGCCAGAATAAATAGATGAAGTTATCTTCTTATACTGTTAGTTTCATAAAGGGGGGCAGTGTGTCCTCTGTGCTGAACAACACTGGACTGGAGGTGCTGTGTGTCTGAGTCTGTGTCCATTAGCACAAGGCGTGCATAGATACATAGTGTCTCGGGGGGAAGGGAAGGGAAGGGTCCTTATTTCCATATGAAAAGGTTACATCTGTTGTTGCTTTCTAAGGAAATTATTTATGCCCCAGTCTGAGTAATCCTCCCCTTGCGAAGCTGTGTTTTTTTAGCAGCCGTTATTGTACAAAAAAACACAAATGCTTGCAAGTGGCATGAACACATACTATTTTTCCACGCTGGCTGTAAGCTCAAATGGCTACTCTTTCACTAGGTCTACCTTTAAACTGAAGTACTTCTTCATATACTTACATGACTGAAGACTTAAAAATGGTGACAAAGCGAGACATTTTAGTGCTGGAAAAGACAGCAGTTATACTCGCTTGTGAATGTGCACATGGAGAACAGCAGACATCACAGTTTTCTAATAGCTGTTGTTGTAATACTTTGCCAAGTAGTCCATGCAGTTTTAGCCTAAAGGTCACTAAAGGTCTTTAGTCCAAAGCATCACCAAAAAATTGGAAGGTAGGCTACTTAGTTGTTCAAACAGAGCCTTGCTTAGACCTTTTAATGACAAAGGCCGGGTTTCCCAGTTAAGAACCTTCTTAACAAACCTTCTAATCTTTGGTAATATGCTCCCACCTGAAGTTCTGGTATAACATGTGGCGTCCGACTGAACTCATCAATGCTAAGAAGCATTTTGGGAAACGTGGTTGCTTCTTACAGGAGCCTTAACAAGGGTCTAAAGAAGATCTTAACGCTAAGAACTTCTTAACTGCATCTGGGAAACCCGGCCAACACCTATTGTACCTTTTAATACCATGTATAACATTGGTCCAGGGAAGACTGTCCCCTGGGGCAGAGTCTGGCTAAAAGGCTGCCTAATGAGGAGAGGTGAGAGTAAAAGCAGGGAGATTAGCTTAGGAGACTGTCATCATGAGTCAGACAGATTTTAGCCATTAAACTCAAGTCTTTATAAAGACACTCCTGAGTAAGACTCTAAATATAATATACATGTATCTTGACATGAAGACGGTGCAAAAAGCCCAGAGCAGCTACTACCATAGTTAGCATTATGAAAAGTTAAAAATTTTTCTGTGACATATCTATTCAAATATGTCCATTTAAATATGAAAACCGATAATGCTACCTGATACAAATGCCATCTAATTTATGGGTTATTTGTTCATAGCACTAGTGACAAATTGAACTCCTGTGGCCTCCTGTGACACAGAGAAAGAAGGCAGCACTATGCATACACAGCATTTATTCACACAGACGTGTTCCTCAGCATTTATTAGCCTGGTAAACCCGCCCCTCGTACTTCATTTTATTTTGTACAGAGGGTCTGGACCGGAGGCCGTTGAAGTTCATGTAAGAGGACCGAGCAACTCCTATCCAGTCAGCGAACAGAGGGTGTGTTCGTGAGCCATGACGTGGACTTTGTGTGCTACATTTGAATTGTAGTGCGTAGGTAGGCTAATTGCATACGTGACGACCAGGCGTTAGCGATTGGGTAAAGGCAGAGCCGCTTGTTTTAAACTTCAGCAGAGTCCACACCCCCAGGAAGAAATCGTTTCTCACGGCCCCCACTCCAGACCCTCTGTACAAAATCAAATGAAGTACGAGGGGCTGGTTTACCAGGCTAAGCATTTATTCACACAGACGCATTGTGTTCAAAGGCAGAATGCTGAAACGTGTCTGTGTAAATAAATGTGCATAGTGTAGCCTTCTTTTCCTCTCTCTCTTAGTCGTGTTGATGTTTGGCCAGTATTCACTAAAAGTGGGTATACGTTATGTGAGTGAAGCCTGGTCGTACCCTCATTAACTCCTGTAACACAGATCACAGTGGTGGAATAATGCTTCTTAGTTAATATATTTCTTTATAGTGTCTCCTGTCTTCAAGTCACCTACCCCCTTAAAGAAACCCAGCAGGAAGTTGAGCAGGAAGGCTAATGTATTTCATGCATTGCTCGCTGGGTTGCTCAGTGGTTATGTAATGTGGGTCAGTTTCCAGTCAGTAACACTGTAGCAGCTACCCTTGTTTTGGAGGCTTTAGCAGGTGTTGGAATAAACCTATACCCCAAGACCTTGCATCTATTACCAGTTTACAGTAATTGTTTATGTCCTGGAGTGTTTTGCAAATATGCACAGAATATGTCGAGAAGGCTGGGCCGCTGCTGTAACAGGAGAAATGTTCTTTCAACATTATTTGTCAATCTAAGGTTGATGTTTTAGTTTTACATGAGAGTCACATGTCAATAACACCTTCTGTATGTATCATCATTGCACAGACAACATTACAGTCTAAGCCTTTTTGCTGTGTGTTGTAAAACAACAGTTCAGACCTATAGTTGAATGCAGTTATAGACAATGTGATTAGATTGCCTTGCAGTTCTCCCAAAAGATGAAACATCCCAGTCTGTTAGCACTTCCCTGTAAGCTCTGCTGCATCAGCTTAGCTGAAGTTATTAGACCTGCTTGGGTGAGAACTGTTGCCATAAAAAGCACCACGTAGGTAGAGAGAGCAAGCAGCAAGCAAAAGGACGTGCTGTGGAAACACTGATGCAGTGCCCGACGCTGCTGTGGTTGTTGCCGTGTGGGTGTCGTGCGTTTGATGAGAGAGTCAGTGTCAAATCTGAGGGTGCTGGCTACCATGGTTACGCACCCCCCCGCCACCATCCCCAACCCCCATGCTGTTGTGTGAGGTTGAGAAGCAGTGGGATGGCTCCAGCATAAAGTTTTAAACACTGTCGAGTCGGCTGCCCGTCAGTAGGAGAGTAAGTTAGCGTCGAAGAGAAATGTCAAATCTGAGGGTGCTGGCTACCATGGTTACGCACCCCCCCCCCACCATCCCCACCCCCCCATGCTGATGCTGTTGTGTGAGGCTGAGAATCAGTGGGATGGCTCCTGCATAAAGTTTTAAACGCTGTCGAGTCGACTGCCCGTGAGTAGGACAGTAAGTTAGCGTCGAAGGGAAATGTCAAATCTGGGGGTGCTGGCTACCATGGTTACGCACCCCCCACTGATGATGCTGTTGTGTGAGGCTGAGAAGCAGTGGGATGCCTCCTGCATAAAGTTTTAAACGCTGTCGAGTCGGCTGCCCGTCAGTAGGAGAGTAAGTTAGCGTCGAAGAGAAGAGGAGAGGAGAGGAGCCTGTCCTTTTATGGTCAATGAGGGGTCCCTACAGGGCCCCTTCTCCCTTCGTCCTGCGCCACGCCGGCGGTGTTTAGGACAAAGTGACGACTTCAGACGAATGCCCGCCCTTTTTCCACTTGCCCTTTGAGATGCGCTGCCACTCGGCGGCCCTCTGATGAGTGTTAATGAATCAGAGCAAGAGGGGAGCAGGAGGCAGCCATCTGTCCTGTAGTTATTTCTTTAATTAACAAAAGACTTTAAGGGGGACGCAAACATCACTGTCTACAGTTCAGAGAAGGTTGACAATATAATGATGCAGATATCTCATGAAGTTGTATGTATGTATGAAAGTATGAACTAAGCTGGCCAAGGACAGGGAGATTTGTCTCTGCACAGAATTCAGAAATGAGCTGAAAGTTGTTATTTATTTAATTAACAAAAGTCTTTAAGGAGGATACAAATCATCACTATCTACAGTTCAGAGAAGGTTGACAATATAATTATGGAAATGTCATAGAAAGTTGTAGTTATGAAAGCATGAACTGGGCTACCCACTGACAGTGATAATTTGTCTCTGCACAGAATTCAGAAATGATCTGAAAATTGTTATTTTTTAATTATTAAAAGACTTTAAGGAGGATACAAACATCACTGTCTACATGTTAGAGCAGGTTGACAGTATAAGGATGCAAATGTCATAGAAAATTGTAGTTATGAAAGTACAGGATGAGCTAGGCTACCCACTGACAGTGAGATTTGTCTCTGCCCAGAATTAAGAAATGAACTGAAAGTTGTTTTATGCACAGGCGTTGGCCTGGCTGCCCACAAGGTGCTGTTTCCCTGTTCAGTTTCCATGCATGAAAGCCATCAAAACATTACCAGAAAAGAAGTGAAACTAGTTTGGATCATGTTAAACTTGTGTCAGAGAAAACTGTTGTCAAAATCATTAGTGTCTGTCCCACTGAAAGCCTTGCGTCAGATGTTAGTCACATCAGTTGGCAGGCACTTGCCTTTTTTTTGCTGAAATGAGTGCAACAGCCTTATTTGGAGGAAATGCAAACCAGTGTGCAAATGTGTGTGTGTGTGTGTGAGAGAGAGAGAGAGAGAAAAAGAGTGAAAAACTGTGTCAGCATCCCGGTGGGGTTTAGCTGGGAAAGCTAACCCTGTCTCCGTGCTCCAGTTCATGTGACTCTGAAATCTTAAGGGCTTTCTGAAGCAGAGGCCTAGCCTATATCTGGCACTCTCATTGTTCTCTCTGTGTCGCGTCTCTGTCCACAGAGGACTGAGATTTGAGCAGGAGTTCCAGTTTAATGTAATGGAAATGATGGGAATAGCTGTCCTCCCACCACGCTGTGTCAAAGCTGAGTGCAGTTGTGTGGTTTTATATAGAAGGTAATAACATTTTTATGGATTAGTTTCATATTTTCGTTATGTAATTGATCATTATTGGATCGAGATGCCTCCTCTGATCTCAGTGTCAGTGTCAAGCATTATCAAATCCATCCATCGCATTTTCTTCTGAAATCATGTTAGGTCATAGTTGCAGGGTTTCCTGTTTAAGTAAGGTATTAGTAAAGTTCTCACAGCGTGAATTAGTCCGGTCATTTCTCCTTATGGTGAAGAAAGCAGCGTTTGTGTTCACTTTGGGCGCGACCGCGAGCCTAATCTTTTCAGGCCTGGAGTACTCTGCCAACAGGAGGTGTTGCATTATTGTAGACTACAAGCTACATGACACAAATTATTATTATTTTGTACTGCTGTGCTAAAAAATCGATACAGCAATATATATTGATATTTTTTAAAATGATATAATATCGATACACTCCCCAGTAGCTACTGCACAGAGAAATGCGCTATTGATTCTAAACCGAAATGTAGTAAATGAACTTTGTTCAGTACAAATGTACATTAGCCATATTGTATTCTTTTGCACAAATAGTTTCTATAAGTTGACTACAGGTACCTAGTGAGACTGGGCACCTTTCTGTGACATGTTTAGTAAAAAGCATTAAAAAAATACACTTTATTTTCCTGT
>CM050220.1:9587500-9622500 GCA_027475355.1 Coilia nasus | reverse complement strand
ACACGTATTTTGGCTGAGGATTACTTCTGTAAAAATATAAAAGACATTACAATGTTAAAGAAAGGTTTAAAAAATGTGTCCCAGTGCGAAGTACTGTCTTTACCATATTACCATATATGGTAACCCTTTCATCTGAAAATTTGAAGTAAAGTAGTTGAAGTAGTTTGAAGTAGTTTTTAGGTTATATGTGTGGACACAAAAATGTATTCAAGGTAGAAAGTGTGTGTGTGTGTGTGTGTGTGTGTGTGTGAGAGAGAGAGAGAGAGAGAGAGAGTAAGAACAATACGAACAATAGTAACAATCCACTCAGATTGTTTTGCTCCCCCAGATTAGCAGTCTCTGGCTGTCACTTCGCTACATGTAAACAAAGCTGTGAGAAAGTAAAGCAGCCCATGGCATTCTTACTTCCTTGCACTGTAATTGTCTGAACAGAAAAGAGACCTTGCCAATGCTAACAGCCTGAAGTTAAACCCCTGAGGCTTCCCCCTTGTAGACCCAACGTTGTTAACGCAAGAGCTCCTTTTCTGTGTCCCCTTGCGTCACGCCGTCTCCTGTTCTGTGCTCTCTCCTTCTCCTCACAGCCAGCTTCGGAGGGAGCAACCCGACACTTGTGTGGCTCACCCACTGGGTCACTCACACACAAGGGTGTGTGTGTGTGTGTCTGTGTGAGTGTGTGCATGTGTGTCTGTGTTTGTGCATGAGTTCAGCCTGCTAATCAGTGGATCCCCTAAAGTGCCCGTCCAACCAGGATGTCGGAGAGAGGCAGAGGCCAGCGTGGCCAGCGGCCGTGGTCGGTCTGCACGTCGGAGATGCTGGGGCTCGCCCTGGCAGGTACAGTATTCATGGTGTAGAGGAACACAGATTAAACAAACTACAGAACAGCTGGACGCACAGCTGTCCAGAGCAGCTGGGTGCAAAATGTACTGGGTGCTTTGGTCTCCTTGAGTCTCGTGCAGGGGCAGTGCTAGAAATGTTTAGCCTGGTAAACTAGCCCTTCATACCTAATTTCATTTTGTACTGTGGGTCTGGCAGTGCTGTATTGAGAAATGATTTCTTCCTGGAGGTGTGGACTCCAGGAAGAAGTTTAAAACAAGTGGCTCCACCTTTACCCAATCTCTAACGTCTGGTCGTCACATATGCAATTAGTCTGCCTACGCAATACAATTCAAATGTAGCACACAAAGTCAGCATCATTGCTCACGAACACTCCATCTGTTCACTCATTGGCTAGGAGTTGCTCAGTCCTCATACATGAATGTCAACAGCAGCAAGGCCAGACCCTCTGTGGAAAATGAGATGAAGTATGAGGGGCTGGTTTACCAGGCCAGTGTTTAAGGCCGATGTTGCCCTTCCTGCTCCTCCAAATCGACTGATCGCTGATTGGCTAGGACTGGCTGGTACCTAATACAGCAATGTCAGTGGCAATACGGCCAGACCCTCTGTACAAAATGACATGAAGTATGAGGGGCTTGTTTACCACAGTAAGTTAAACTCAAAATGGCCAGACAGTAATGGTAATATTGTCCTTAAGGGGTGCCCTGCTTATGTGTTTAATTTTTTCTAGAGTTTTTTTTTGTTTTTGCGTTTTTTATGAAGAGATCACTTACATTTGTTTTTGTTCTTGTTAATGTTCTGTCAAGGGGCAAACAGAAACAATGAAAGTAAATTCACTTCGTGCTAACTTGTTCCTACATTCGCTTAATTGTTGCCCACTGAAACTAAATGGCATCTTGTATTTTCAACTTTTTTTCAGGAAATGGTCTCGACCCAGATGAACCTGTTCTGGAGTTCAGCCTTGGTGAGTTAGCGGGGTGATGCGCGGTGTGTTCTGTTCTGTGCAAACCCATGACTGTGTGAAAAAGCCACTTCCTTCACCTTTGATGAACTTTGGATGCTGGACCTCTTACCTACACGAACGCTGATACTAGGCGTGTTATGCTGAATTCCAGTATCCATAATCACCTATCTACGGCATCAGCCATGGCTTGTGGACTCTACAGGTAGTAGAAAGTGACCAGCTTCACAGCAGTGTTTTCTTTTTATCCCTGCCCCTGCAGTCACCAGCAGATGTGGTTGATGTATAAAGTTAGTCATGGTTCATCGTGAACAGGTCTACTGGAGTGCTGTGTTGCAATAAAACGGCCTTAGGCCTCATTTCCACAGGCTTGAGTGTGAACAGCGCGTATCCGCGTACAATAGGTTTGTATAGGAGCAGAATACGCTCAGATCATGCCTGCGGTGGACATGGCCTAATCTGTTAACGTGCATTCTAAACGAATACGGACAGAAAACGGGCACGCGCTGAATACGCAGAGAGTTTGGTGGAAATGAGCCCTTAAAGGGATACCGAGGTGTAAAATGAACTGTGGCTGGCATTTGACCAAGGTAGGCTACTACCTGTAAAAACAATCTCTTTAATAAACGATTTGTACACTCTGCCTCGTTTGAATGCCAGGGCCCTTGTTAGACTGCCATGGAGGTGTGGAGCAACTCCGTGCTGTTTTAATGGTTTAAAAATGGCTACTTCTTCAAGCTTTCGTCATGGCCCAATCACCAGCATTGTGAGCCTATTCTACACAAACGGTAAAAATAGTTTAGTTCTGAATGCAACGGGCTAGCCTAGTTTTGCTCCTCAGCAAACAAACCAACTTATTATGATGTTTCAACAGACCCAAAGTTTATTCTACACCGTAGTATCCCTTTAAGTCTGGGCCTCCAGGAGATGTAGATGATCACAGGGAGTTCAACAGCACGTGTATCCGCTCCCTGTAGACGCATGCTGCAATGAAGCAGCAGCAGTTGGCTCCATGTTTATCTGAGCAAGCATGTAGTAGCCCGAGGGGGTTTGCTGCTGATGCTTGCTAGTGGACACTGGGGAACTATTAAATATTTCAGACGTTGCCAATAACTCAGAAAGAGGGAACAAAAGGGAGGCCGTATAACAGGCAGGGAAGGCTTTTTGTCTCTAAAGGTAATAATATTAAGGTAAACGTTTTTGAGCAGTATTGCTAGGCAGTGTTACTAACAGACGTTTTTTGGGCACTTTCCTACTAATATTTGGTAGCACGTACTTGTCAAGAGAACTTCAATCACATGCAGGCAACTTGTCATGATTACATTTACTGTTATAAACCACTTACCACTTTTAGTCTTTAATATCTAACTCATCGGTCGTATCCATAATACTGTGTTGCTGTAGTTGATTGGCATTTTGCTATGGTCCTGTTAACACTGTGTAATGTGTCGTGTATCAAGTGGTGCTGCTAATATTGGACTAACAATTAACGGTTTCACTGCATGTCCTACTCTACCCAGTATCTCTATGCATTTGACAATAAAATATCCTTGTATCCTTGTATATTGACTTGTTGTGTGGTCGATGGAACATCTGCAAATGGAACACATCCAGCTCTGTCTTGACCGCACCTCAACCTCAGAATCTCGGCTCCTGAGGCAAATAGAACAAACTATTAGAACACACTATAAGGCAGCTCTGACAGTAGAATTCTATTATATTGCAATATAGCTTTGGACTCCTCTTTGATATGTCAAAGGTTGGTTGAAATGAAAAGCCTGTAATGTGTGTGTGTGTGTGTGTGTGTGTGTGTGTGTGTGTGTGTGTGTGTGTGTGTGTCTGTGTGTGTCTGTGTGTGTGTGTGTTTACAGCCTGCAGTGATCTCATTACACCATCCCTCGACCGTAAGCCCAACACCTTTGTGGCGGTGAGCTGCAACACGTCTGAGCCTTTCTGGACCAAACACGCTCAGACAGAGATCATCGAGGTAAGATTGCACTCCTGACCCTTGACCCTTGACCCTTGACCCACGGAATAAACTGCCAACTCTTGCACCACAACTTGCTACCACCTCATCAATGCAGCAGGAAGTTTAATTGATGAAAAAACAAATGCCAAAACCAAAAAGTTCTCACGAAAATGGCATAAGCAATGATTTATTTGTCAGTAAAGTCACTGTACATGTAATAAATACCTCCTCCAGTGGAGGTTATGTAATCATCGCCATTTGTTTGTTTGTTAGTTAGCAACACAACTCAAAAAGTTATGGATGGATTTTGAGAACATTTCCAGGGTAGGTCGAACATGGGCTAACTTAAAAGTGATTCGATTTTGGTGGTGATCTAAGCTGCCCTGGCGGAGGTCTGCGCTCTCTGAGTGCTCTTCTAGTTTTTAATGTGCTCACATTGCTATAATGAAAGTAAAAATGAACTTAACGTCTTAAAGTTTGATGTGACATCATTTACATCCGCTCAGATAATTTGATTGGTTCTTTAACATACAGCACAGGACTTCAAGTGATATCTACCATTGTTTGCACTATGGTCCGGACAACTATTTTTTCCCAAAATAATTTGTCTCATGTCACTAATGGTTCATAACCCACATGACTATTCTTATTAAATGTTTATCTACCCTTCAAATAACCATACTTTTCAAGACTCTCTTAAGGCAATAATGGGCTAGCGGTTAAGGAATTGGATTTTGCAGCCTAAAAGTCACAGGTTCAATTCCCAACACCAACAGGTGGGTGGGTGGAGTGATTGACCAGCTCTGTCCTCCACCCCCCCATGACTGAGGTGTCCTGAGAATTGCACCATCCCCACACTCTGCTCCCTGGGTGCCGTTGTCATGGCTGCCCCCTGCTCAGGTGTGATGGGTTAAATGCAGAGGTTGAATTTCGTTGTGTGCACTGTCTGCTGTGATGTGCTGTGTGATCACGATGACCAATGGGTGGGACTGACTTTCACAACTTTCTTTCATTAACAAATTTCTCTCTCTCTCTCTGTCTCTCTCTTTCTCTATCTGTCTTTGTCTCTCTTTCTTTCTCTCTTTGTCTCTCTCTCTCTCTCTGTCTGCCTTTCTTCTTCAGGGCACCAGTAACCCAATGTTCCTGAGCAGCATTGCCTTCTTCCAAGACTCCCACATCAATCAGCAAACGCAGGTCAAGCTGTCAGTGTATGACGTGAAGGACCGTTCTCAGGGCACAGTGAGAATCCCGGATTTTTTACTTTGTGACACACAGTGGAAATCCAGACTTAATGCAAATGCTAAAACTCTTAAGCACATTAAACTTTGCTGTAAATATGTGACAATAAGGCTTTATTGCATAAAGCATTCTGCATGCTTCTACACAGCAAATATTGATAATGGTCATATCAAAAAGTCTAATGTCAATGCAGCATTTTAGCTTTACTGTGTTAGCAGCTTAACTGTGTTTTGGTTTCTTTCCCTCTCTTGTCTCTTAGATGTATTTATTGGGCTCAGCGCTGTTTACTGTTAAAGAACTTCTACAAGATAAGGACCACAAATTACACCTGACGCTCAGGTAAAGGAACCCTTCTCTCTCAGGGAAGCTGGATTTCTCTACATAAAGTGTATAAAAATAATAATAATAATAATAATAATACATACATATTGTGTATTCTTATAAACATTATCGTCTGCACTCGGTTTGACATCATATTTTATACTGCCTGTTTTTTTTTTTTTACCTGAGTGTAATTATTCATTAATGGGGACCTCAGGAAGACTAGCAAACTGCAATATGGGTGCTAATGGGGACCTCAGGAAGACTAGCAAATTGCAATATAGGAGCTAATGGGGACCTCAGGAAGACTAGCAAACTACAGTATGGGAGCTAATGGGGACCTCAGAGAGACTAGCAAACTACAATATGGGAGCTAAAGGGGACCTCAGGAAGACTAGCCAACTACAAGCTAATGGGGACCTCAGGAAGACTAGCAAACTACTAGCTAATGGGGACCCTAGACTTTAATTCAGCCCTGAGTAACTTCCTGCCTGTTCTCAGATCTGCCGAGAACGAGCGCGTGGGCACCATCACCCTCGTTGCCTGGCAGATGGAGGAGCGGCGGGATCAGAGGACTCCGGTGTCACGGTTACCAGACACCATAAACGGCAGGGTGAGTTTCCCCATTGCTGTGGGAATTATAATTGTAATGGGGAAGTCATGCCGAGGACCTTAATCATAGTTTACTCGACTGTTACATCAAGAGTTTAGTGAAATAGATTAAAGCTGGCTGAATGTCATATTTAAATACTATGTAAAAGAAAAGGAGACAGACATGCGGTGTCCTATGACCAGACACCAAACATTGTTGCGTCAAGGCAGTAACATGGTCATTTTTGTTTGTGCTTTTTTTGGTGTTGTCGTAGACGGTTCTTTCTGTGGATGAGAGCTTGACCGAGTCCTTGGGAGTCAGAGCAAAATATGCATCATTGTGCAAAGACACATTCCTGCGGTCAGGTAAAGAATTTATCGAAGACCCCTGTGTGCTTTGTTTGTATCACTTTGCTGGGCGTATTCCACGATAATGGTGCTGAATTCTCGCTGAACATCATTCCTGTCATAATTTACAACTCATACTAAATGATCAGTACCAGAGCAGATGTCATTATTACCTCCGCCAGCAGAGGTGATGTAATCATCGGCGTTTGTTTGTTTGTTAGTTTCTTTGTTAGTTGGCAACATAACTCAAAATGTTCTGGATGTATTTTAATAACATTTTCAGGGTAGGTCAAAAATGGGCTAAAAAGTGACTAGACTGGACTAAAAAGTGATTAGATTTTTGGTGGTGATCAGGATCACCATCTGGATCCAGGATTTTTTTATAGGATTCTTCACCATTGCGAGATAGGGCCAATTTGAACTGAGCTGCCCTGGCAGAGGTCTGCACTCTCTGAATGCTTCTCTAGTTTCAAATCAAATACTAAGAAGTGAGTGTGTTCATGTGATGTTTTGGTCAGCGTTTGGAGGCACCATGTCGCGTATGTATCGTTTCCCAACCACGGACGGCAACAACCTGCGCATCCTGGAGCAAATGGCCGAGAGCGTGCTGTCGCTGAACGTCCCACGGCAGTTTGTCAAACTTCTGCTGGAGGAGGACACTGCCAGGTGAGAGTCTTAGTGCTTATCTGCACTTAATAATATAATGATAATAATCTTTACTTGTATAGCACAATTTATACAAGATGCAGCTCAAAGTGTACTGTACTTATGTTTCACAGGGGCAGCTGTGGCATAGTGGTTACAGGGTTGGTCTTTGGATCAGAGGGTTGCAGGTTCAAATCCCATTCCAGTAGGAAGAATGGGGGTGGGGGAGTAAACAACCAGTGCTCTCCTGCACCCTCATCCATGAGCCAGGCATCTCACCCCTCATTGCTCCAGGGTCTGTAACTGAAACCCTGTAAAATAACTGGAAGTCGCTCTGGATAAGAGCGTCAGCTAAGTGTAATGTAAAAAAAAAAAAAAGACATGTTGTCATGGTTCCATGATACCTGAGGAGAAAGGAGTTTTTTTAGTCATATGAAACTAGAATCCCATCTTAAATCATGATTACTATGCCTTGAGCGAGTATCCACATTTACATTACACTTAGCTGATACTCTTATCCAGAGCAACTCACTGTTATTTTACAGGGTACAGCTCCTGGGTACAGGCCCTGGAGCATTGTGGGGTTAGATGCCTTGCTCAAGGACACTAGTGCAGGAGATTTACTCCCCCACTCATGTTCTTCCTACTGGTACAGGATTTTAACCTGCGTCCCTTCAATCTCAAGGTAAACTCCCTAACCATTAAGCCACAGCTGCCCTAATTTAGATTTAAGCACTGTAGCCCTGCATGTCTAAAAAAGAGAGAAGAGAGAGAAAAGTCAAATTCTTCTTTTATGTGCCTCATAAGAGCACAGAATGCATGTTTATGAACCTTCATATGAATATTTGTATCTCTGCATAAGTCTGATGTGACTACATATCCTTCTTGTTGTTGTTTTTTTTAATTATCTTTCTCTGATCCTATGTTTTCATTATGACTGTATATTATTATATACTTTGTATTATTATTATTTTATTAAGATTGTAAATTGTTTGATATACCCTTGTGTATTTATATATATACTTTTTGTTTGTTTGTTTTTTCATCTTTAATTTTTACCACTATTATTTTATTTTATTTTATTTTATTTAGGTTTTAATTTCATGTTATTTTATTTTTATTGATGCACATTGGTCAGCTTCTGTTGGTTAAATTGTGCTATATAAATAAATTGAACTTGAACTTGAACATATGTCTTATGTATATATGCCCAACAGAGTGATTGAACTTGAAGAGCTGGGCGAGCTCTCGCCTTGCTGGGAGAGCCTTCGAAGGCAAATAGTCACGCAGTATCAGACCATCATTCTGACCTACCAAGACACACTCAACAACCTACACAACTACAAAGGTAGGAAGCAGCAAACCCACACTGCCCTACAAAGCCAAAAGGCAGTAACTACACATTTTGTCAAAACTAGAAATTCGACTTTATAACACCTCTTCTGTCTTGTGACTAAATGTCTTCCTATTAAGAAAGTACAAAAAAGCATGAGCCCTATTATAGCTACTACATGTTGTGCTGGGCACTATGACAATTTTGAAGGCCTCTTTCTCAGTTTCGGTGCATAGTTACTGCACTTTGCCTTTGTACGACCACCAGGTATGCCACCCTTAGTTCATTACACCGGTTGCACACAGCTCAATGATGCCAGGGTCCATCTGCCCCTGGCACCAGGTATGCCACCCTTAGTTCATTACACCGGTTGCACACAGCTCAATGATGCCAGGGTCCATCTGCCCCATGAACACTCGGGCCCTTAAGTGGACGGAATGCTGCTGCTTTGCACCCCTCACATCTGACCTTTGACCTCTGTGTATGTGTATGTCCTCAAGGTCCCTCCTTCAAGGCCAGCAGCCTAAAGGCCGAGAGGAAGCTGGAGTTCATGCCCACGAACCTGCACGTGCAGCGAATGAGAGTGCAGGACGTGTCTGGATTTGGTAAGACCTCACTTTCTCCCCCTGCCTGTCTCTGTGTGTCTCTATGTGTTTCTGTGTGTCTCTGTCTTTCTGTGTGTCCCTGCCTGTCTCTGTGTGTCTCTATGTGTTTCTGTGTGTCTCTGTCTGTCTCTGTCTGTCTCCATCTGTCCCTGTCTGTCCCTGTTTGTCCCTGTTTGTCTCTATGTGTTTCTGTGTGTCTCTGTCTGTGTCCCTGTCTGTCTCCATCTGTCCCTGTCTGTCTCTGTCTGTCTCTGTCTGTCTCTATCTGTCCCTGTCTGTCCCTGTCTGTCTCTGTCTGTCTCTATCTGTCCCTGTCTGTCCCTGTCTGTCTCTGTCTGTCACTGTCTGTCTCTATCTGTCTCTATCTGTTTCTGTCTGACTCTGTCTGTCCCTGTCTGTCTGTCTGTATCTGTCTGTCTCTGTCTCTTTCTGTATGTCTCTGTATGTCTCTGTCTGTTTCTCTCTGTCCCTGTTTGTCTCTGTCTGTCCCTGTCTGTCTCTGTCTGTATCTGTCTGTCTCTGTCTCTTTCTGTATGTCTCTGTCTGTCTCTGTCTGTCCCTGTCTGTCCCTGTCTGTCTCTGTTTGTCTCTGTCTGTCCCTGTCTGTCCCTGTCTGTCTCTGTATGTCTCTGTCTGTACCTGTCTGTCTCTGTCTGTATCTGTCTGTCTCTGTCTGTATCTGTCTGTACCTGTCTGTCTCTGTCTGTATCTGTCTGTCCCTGTCTGTCCCTGTCTGTCTCTGTCTGTCCCTGTCTGTATCTGTCTGTATCTGTCTGTACCTGTCTGTCTCTGTCTGTATCTGTCTGTCTCTGTCTGTATCTGTCTGTACCTGTCTGTCTCTGTCTGTATCTGTCTGTCCCTGTCTGTCTCTGTCTGTCTCTGTCTGTCCCTGTCTGTCTATGTCTGTACCTGTCTGTCCCTGTCTGTACCTGTCTGTCTCTGTCTGTCCCTGTCTGTATCTGTGCATCTCTCTTTCACATGGTATGTACTCCATGTACTCCATCTATCTCCCCACCATCTCTGTGCTCTTCCACGTTTATGTGGCCTGCCCTGTTGGCCCAGATAGAAATGGATGGGCGCTTGTGATTTATGATGAACTCCTCCAGCGCTGACCTTTTTTCCTTCGTCTCCAACCCTTAATAAGACGAATATAAACAGGAGAGCGAGAGGGACAGTCACTTTTTCCACACATACGTATACACTGTTCTAGTCTCTAAATCTCTTCATCTCTCCATCTCTTTATTTATCTCTCTCTCTCTCTCTCTCTCTCTCGCTCACCCCCCTCTCTCTTTTCATCTGTCTATCTATCTGTCTACCTGTCCGTGTATGTGCGTGTACGAATGTGATACAGTGCTGCAGGCTGAGCGGTTAAATGTGGTCTTCTCTCCCTGACCCTGTAAAAAGTGAAAACAGTGTTTCTGGCCGAGAGCCATGGGGCCAGGAGCTCCATATTAGGGCTTTAGCTCAGCACATCTCTCCTTTGTCCCAGCTCCCCACAACAGCCTCTGACCTATATTGGGCCATGGCGTTTACTGTAGGTGCCTGCGTATGAATAGAATAGAATAGAATAGAATAGAATAGAATAGAATAGAATAGAATAGAATAGAATAGAATGCCTTTATTGTCATTATACAAGTATAAAGAGAGTGTGTGTGTGTGTGTGTTAGTTTTTTTTTTGTGTGTGTGTGTGTGTGTGTGCCCAGTGTGGCCTTTGAGTGTGTGGGTCTGTGCCTGTGTATGAGAGTGGGTGTGAGTATGCCCAGTGAGGGCTTTGAGTGTGTGTTTGTGCCTGTAGTGTGGGCTTTGAGTGTGTGTTTGGGCCTGTAGTGTGGGCTTTGAGTGTGTGCATGTGCGTGTGTGTTTGTAGTTGTGTGTGGGTGTGTGTGCGCCGGTGTATAACAGTGTATGTGTATGAACAGTGTGGGCTTTGAGTTTGTGTGTGTGCCCAGTGTGGCCTTTGAGTGTGTGTGTCCATAGTGTGGGCTGTGTGCATGTGTGTTTGTAGTGTGTGTATGTGTGTGTGTGTGTATGTGTGTGTGTGTGTGTGTGTGTGCGCAGTGGGTGTGTGTGCGTGCGTGTCCAGTGTGGGCTTTAAGTGTGTGTGCTAGCATGCCAGGGTATGAGAGTGGATTTATGTGTGCCCAGTGTGGGCTATACGTATGTGTGTGTGTGTGTGTAGTGTGGGCTGTAACTGTACGTTCACACCAGAAGCGACCAAAGCGACCAGGTCGCCGAGGTCGCTGAAGAAGCTTTGCCGTTGAGTTTGCTTAGTTCGCTTTTTTCGCTCATGACGTATCATTTGGAATGTTCGTTATTTAAAGGGCCGCAGCAAAAAAAAAAAGCTTCCCTGACCCCGTTGTGAAAGCGGCAATACATGTATATGCGTAGGGCAAAACATCGATGTACTTCAACTTTGACATGTTTGGTTAATAAACGAATAAAAAGTATAAAACGTCTACATGCACTGACTGCTGAAAAATATTCATATTCATATTCATACAGTAATTCATGAATTTGAGCCGCTGACTGAGAACATCAATTAACTTTGTTAGAATTGTTTGCATCCCTGTAGCAAAACAGGGCTGGGTCGTAGAGGACCAGATAGCCTACCACTGCTGTGATGAGCTTCTCTGTTGAGATTTTTTAATACAAACTAGGAACTAGGTACTAAAATTACACCGTTTGTTTCCTCGAACCCACCTGATTGTCGGACGTTGGTAAATCTATGTATTCTGATTGGTATTCGCGGTATTCGCCGAACCGCGTCATAGCTCATTACCATAAAGTTAACTGACTTTTAACTTCTCTTTTTCGCTCTGGTCGCCCAGTTCGCTTCGCTCCCGGCGAATTCGCTTTGTTCGCCCAATTCGCCGACTCTCCATAGAGAAATAATGACTTCCGTCGCTCTGGTCGCTTTGGTCGCTTCTGGTGTGAACGTACAGTAAGTATGTGTTCAGTGTGTGTGTCGGTGTAATGTGTGGTGTGTGTGTGTGTGTCTATAGTGTGGGCTATGAGTGTGCGTTCAGTGTGTGTTTCTCTGTAATGTGGGCTGTGTGGTGTGTTTGTGTGTGTATCTGTAGTGTGGGCTGTGAGTGTGTGTTCAGTGTGTGTCGTTGTAATGTAGGCTGTGGGTGTGTGTGTGTGCCTGTGCATGAGAGTGGGTGCCCCCATCTCCTCACTCATCCAAACTGGAGCACTTTTGTTTATTGGGGCAGTGGTGACTGAGCGTTTAAGGTATCGGACCTGTGGCGGCAGTATTGCAGGTTCGAATCCCGGGTCCCTGGTCATGGCTGCTCACGTGTGTGATGGGTTAAATGCAGAGGTTGAATTTCGATGCGTGTGCACTGTGCACTGCGATGTGCCATGTGATCACAATGACAGATGGGACTTTCACTGACTTTCACTTTCACTTTATTTAGGGTTCCCACAGTCATGGAAATCCTGGAAAAGTCATGAAAATTGAGAATGTAATTTTCCAGGCCTGGAAATGGAATTTTGTAAATTCACTGAAAGTTTTGGAAAAGTCATGGAATTCTAGTTTCTTCCTAACACAGCTACAGAGTTCTGTTATCATTAGGCCTTTAGAGTCAACAATAAATGCATTGACAGTATTTTGAATGTTAAACATTTCATATTTATCCCTGAAAGTATCCTAAATTCTACACACTTGTGCCGTGAAGTCATGGAAAATTCACTTTAGGTCATAAAATGTCCTGGATAAGTTTAGAAATGTTGTCAGTGAAAAAGAGTGGGAACCCTGTTTATTCTCCCCGCAGACCACACGTATGACCTGGTGACGATCGGGGCTCCTGCGGCCCACTGCCAGGGGTTCAAGAGCAGCGGCCTGAGGAAACTCATCCAGAAGTTCGAGGAGGCCAAGAAAATGTGAGTGTGTGTCACTGGATGCGCCTGCATACCGAATGTCCGCTTGGTTCTACAGCTGTAGACCGTTTCAAAAACCGTAAACAATAACCACGCTTTCGCTTGCCAAGGGGATTTGCACCTAACAGCTGAACTTGGGTGCCAAACCGTGGGGTTTCACCTGTGTGACCTCTGTCCAGTGGAGGTCTAACAGTACTCCCACGCTCACACTGTGCTTGCTAGCTATAATATCGGCTGCATCTCCATGCTCCAGGTGGAGGAGTGATAAGTTAGCGTAACATGAAGCATTTGCTGGTCTAGACCAAGGATGTAAGTTCAAGTTCGTGTAAGCGGTGTGCATGTCTGTCAATACACTGGTCAGCTGTCCCTTGAGCTCATTTCTGTGCAGACAGAAAAATGTAATGGCGTTTAAAAACAACAGTAATTAAACCTATGCTTGAAGATATAGTGCAAGCTTACATTTGCCAAAATAGTTGTGTAATTATTTTACACCTTATTCTGCCATACTCCATTGTATTTGCTAGCTCTGCCAACAAATATGCAGGAGCAATGCCAGTCGGCATTGTGGTTATTGCATGTTTTATTTATTTATTTATTTATTTATTTATTTATTTATTTATTTTAGCATTTCAACTTCATAATCCAAGGCCTATCATTTTAGTGCTTGCTTTGTTGCCTGTATTTAGTCGATTAAGGGTATAATTTCTTTTTGTAAAGTATTCCTTAATTATGCTAAGATGCACAATTGTTTTTTTCTGGCTTTTGAAATATGGATTTTTGTTTTCTGGTCAGCATTTATGAGGAAGAATGGTGAGTTCATTTTTACCTAAATGTTTTTCTTTGGTTGTTACTTTCCCCACTGTTCTGTTCCAGCATGGCAGATTCATCTGATTCTACCTGTCACATATATACGTTGCTCATACATCTAAATGTATGCACCTGTACGTGTGTGTGTGTGTGTGTCTTTGTGTGTTCACATGTGTGCATTAAACCACTCTGTTGTGTTTATGCACCCTTTCACATCACTGAATCACAGAATCGGGTCTCGGCACACCACTTCACTGGTTACAATCTCGCAACCTGATGTCATTACGACTACTGTCTGTCTATCCTGCATTTTTATCTGTGTGTTAGTCCCAGTCAGAGCCAGTTCAGATGGAGAAAGAGGGCCAAATAGGAGATTTACTTCCTTTGAGTTAGTCTCGCAACCTGATGTCATTACGACTACTGTCTGTCTATCCTGCATTTTTATCTGTGTGTTAGTCCCAGTCAGAGCCAGTTCAGATGGAGAAAGAGGGCCAAATAGGAGATTTACTTCCTTTGAGTTAGTCTCGCAACCTGATGTCATTACGTCTACTGTCTGTCTATCCTGCATTTTTATCTGTGTGTTAGTCCCAGTCAGAGCCAGTTCAGATGGAGAAAGACTGATCTGACTTAGGAGCTACTGCTTAAGAAGAAAGAGGACCAAATAAGAGATTTACTTATTTTGAGTTAGTCTCGCAACCTGATGTCGTTACAACTACTCTCTGTCCATCCTACATTTCCATCTGTTTGTTAGTCCCAGTCAGAGTCAGTTCAGATGCACTCTCCCCCGTACACTAACGTCTGTTTACTGCAAGAACAAGAAGTGATCTGATTTAGGAGCTACTGCTCATGGATAAAGAGGGCCAAATAGGCAATGTGGCCCCTTTCCATGTTACTGTAATGCATCACTAGCTTGGTAAACCAGCCCCTCGTACTTCATTTCATTTTGTACAGAGGGTCTGGACCAGACACCGTCAGAAACGATATCTTCCTGGAGGTGTGGACTCTGCTGAAGTTTAAAACAAGTGGCTCTGCCTTTACCGAATCGCTAACGCCTGGTCGTCACGTATGCAATTAGCCTACCTACGCACTGCAATTCAAATGTAGCACACAAGATCAACGTCATGGCTAACGAACACACCCTCTGTTCGCTGATTGGATCGGTCTTGCTGGGGCCGACTACATGACCCTCAAGAGATTTCGGTCCAGACCCTCTGTACAAAATGAAATGAAGTACGAGGGGCGGGTTTACCAGGCTAATGCATCACTGCAGGGCCGACATCAGTGGTCACAGTGAATAGCAGACAGGGCCAGCATGTGAGCGAGGAGTTTGCAAATCCAGCCTGACTGATGCTCTGTCCTTTTCCTCCATCTCTGTCTGTTTACACTCTCTTTCTTTCTCTGTCTCACTCTCTTTCTTTCTCTGTCTCAGTCTGTCTGTCTCTGTGCCTGCCTTTGCTCTCTCTCTCTGTCTGTCTGTCTGTCTCTCTGTCTCTCTCTCCCTCTCCCTCCCTCCCTCTCTCTCTGTCTCTCTCTCTATATCTTTTTCTTTCTTTCTCTCTCTCTTACACACACACACACACACACACACACACACACACACACACACACACACACACACACACACACACACACACACACACACACACACACACACACACACACATACACACACAGCACAGCACAGCATAACACAGCACAGAAGTTTCTGCATGTTATGTTAGGCTGCCCCTAGTTTCAACCAATGTTCTCCATAGCTGCTGCATTGAGTCATGAGGTTGAATCTGAGTGAGTGAGTGTGTGTGCAGTGTGTGGGGCATGCCTATGAATCATGTTGCATAGCACAGCACTGTGGCCATGGACGGGCCTCCTCTGCGTGGGGGTGAAGGCAGGAGAGAGAGAGAGAGACAGAGAGAGAGAGAGAGAGAGAGAGAGTGGGACTAGCCTGGAGGAGGAGGAGGAGGAGGAGGGATGGAGGAGGAGGCTGTTGATGTGAAGCACCATAGGTTGTTACAGTATGTAAACACAAGCGCCCGCTCACATACATACGACTATGGTGCTGTTCACCACAGCATTATGTGTGTACACACTGTATGTGTGTTTGCATTTGAGGGTGTGAGTCGCAGATAAAGTGTGATTGTGTGTGTGTGTGTGTGTGTGTGTGTGTGAGAGAGAGAGAGTGTGTTTGTGTGTGTGTGTGTGTGTGTTTGTGTGTGTGTGTGTATGTGTGTCTGTGTATGTGTGGGTAGGTGTGAGAGAGAAAGTGTGTGTGTGTGTGTGTGTTTGGGTGTGTGTGTCTGTTTACTGCTGTGCCTTTGAGTGATGGTTGAAGGATAGAGAGCTTTGTTTGCTAACACATTATGTGTGTGTGTGTGTGTGTGTGTGTGTGTGTGTGTGTGTGTGTGTGTGTGGGTGGGTGTGAGAGAGAAAGTGTGTGTGTGTGTGTGTGTTTGTGTGTGTCTGTTGGTACTGCTGTGCCTTTGAGTGATGGTTGTAAGATAGAGAGCTTTGTATGCTAACACATTATGTGTGTGTGTACGTGTGTGTGTGTGTGTGTGTGTGTGTGTGTGTGTGTGTGTTTGTTTGTTTGTTTGTGTGCATAGATTGTGCATAGATTTCACACATTGGTGAACCACATTAATAGCCATTGCCCAGTTGTGGTGAAGCGCAGAGCCCTCTGTGTTTGTGTGTACAGTCTGTCTGTGTGTGTGTGTGTGTACAGTCTGTCTGTGTGTGTGTGTACAGTCTGTCTGTGTGTGTGTACAGTCTGTCTGTGTGTGTGTGTACAGTCTGTCTGTGTGTGTGTGTGTGTGTACAGTCTGTCTCTGTGTGTGTGTACAGTCTGTGTGTGTGTGTGTGTGTGTACAGTCTGTCTGTGTGTGTGTGTACAGTCTGTCTGTACAGAAGTACTTGCAGCACTGCTTCTGTTAACGTTTTTAGAAGAAGTGTCTTTCGTATGTAATCAGACTTAATCTCAGGATGCATAGGAAAGGGACACTGGTCAAAACATTGAAAAGGGTACTTACCTGGCTTTTCTAAGGACATGACAACTAGGATAATACAAGCCTGGTCTCTGGTGTTAGATGTGAAAAAGACTCTTCAGGTGGAAACTCATTTTTGAAAACTTTTGATGCTCAGTTCTTACACCTGCATGGTGCTGGCCTTACATGTCAGTGGGCTATATTTCTGTATGGAGGCAGTGTGTGTGAGTGTGTGTGCGTGCGTACGTATATGCGTGCGTGTGTGCGTATGTGCATGTGTGTGTGCGTGTGTGTGTATGTGCATGTGTGTGTGTGTGTGTGTGTGAAGTAGGACTGGGGCACCTATATTTTTTCCTGTTAAACCCCCCTGACTTCTATTCCTCTCTCACTCCCTGCAGCAGCGCACTGTCCAGCTCCCAGTCCATAGTCTACATTCCCCAGGACATCGTCCGTGCCAAAGAAATCATCGCCCACATCAACACGCTGAAGACGCAGGTCAGCTACTACACCGAGCGCCTGTCCCGCGCCGCCAAGGAGCGCTCCTCCAACGGCCTGGAGAGGACGCTCGCCATCCTGGCCGACAAGGTGAGCGCTGCAGTCAGACATCCATATGAGACGTTGGGTGCACAGTGTTTACTGCTGTGTAGAATTCGGTGTTTCCTGCTGTGTAGAATTCATTACATTACACTACATTACACTTACACTTAGCTGACGCTCTTATCCAGAGCGACTTACAGATATTTACAGGGTTTCAGTTACAGTCCCTGGAGCAATCATGGGTAGGATGGGATTCGAACTGACAACCTTCTGATTGCAAGTCCAACTCCCTTACCACTAGTCCACAGCTGCACCAAGAATTCTGTGTAGATTCTCATTCATCGAGGTCATGGTCCTTTGCTGCGGGGAATTTGTTAGTTAAGGTGGTGGTTGTCCAAACAGGCAGGAGGTTATGGTAGAGAAATCTGTCAAACTTAAACTTAAAACTTGTATTCATGGCTAAATGTCAAAACAAGTAAGGTTTTGCCACCAAATGTTATATAGGCTCATGATATTTTTCATTTAATTCTGAATATTTAGTGAAAAGAGAGCTTTTTGTGAAAGAGGCTACTTTACTGACTCTCAACACTGAGTTGCTGTGCAGTGTGCACTGTATGCATTCATGACTAAACATCTACAGCAATGAGCATTATTGCTGGTCAGTAAGATCACGATTGAACTGATGGAAAATTGTATTTTACTGATCCTCAACACTGAGCTGCTGTGCAGTATGCACTGTGTGTGCATATTTACTGTGGTTCGTTCTTGTTATGTGTTGCTTCTCTCCTGGTTCCTGCCATTTAATCAAGCTTGGCTTTTATTCCTCTACACCCAGTGGAGTATTGATCACATGGCTGGTTGCAAGAGCCATTATTGATCGCCCTAGAGGATAATTGATAGTTCTTTCTTTGCTCCATGTTGCTCCTTCATTAAACTGTGTCCTTTAAATCAGTTTTATGTTGAATGGTATATAGCCTTATAATCAGCAAGTGTAGCATTGTTGAGTTTCTGGGCTGGCTGTTTAACAGATTGAGAAGGGTCTGAGATAGGGACTCGAGACTTAACAAAAAATAACTTACAACTTGACTTGAGATTGCCCAATAAGAACTTGAGACTTGACTTGGACTTGAGTGCAAAGACTTAAAGAAACACTAGGTAACTTTTTCAACCTTAAAATAACGTTTCCAAAATCATTTCTGTGGTTCATCAACTTGTAACTGGGTGAAATCTGAATTCGTTTTGCTACCCTCCATGGGCTATAACCGTAAGTTTGTAAGGTAAGTTTGGAGGAGCGGGCCGTCTCTCTGTAGTTTGAATTAGTCAATTCTGCTTCCAACCTGCAAGGCAACCAAAGATGAAAACTAGCTAGTATTGCTTTAAGATTTGGAAAAAAAATGACCTGTGAACATGTCACATGAGGCGATTTAAAAACATAAAATAAACTACTACTAAGTACTCACTGTATTCACTAACTCTTGATTGATGTCCAAAAAGTTTGAGCACCCAGTTCTCTAATCTGTGGAAGGATGTTGATTGCACTTTTTTACGTTTGTTTGGCTGTTTTATTTAATTTCTACTGACCGCCAGAGGAGGTGCTTTCAGCATCTGAATGTGCACCACATACCTTACGTTACATTACATTATATTACACTTGGCAGACGCTTTTATCCAAAGCGACATGTGTGTAGGTCGAGTGTTTGTACCAACAAAGTCACCTGTGACCGGGGTGACGTATGGCGCTACACCATGCACTTAAGGTGCTTTCACCCCGAAAGTGACCTCTTAGCAATCTTCTCGTCCCTCCTGCGGGGACTGCCGAGCTCTGGCGGTCATCCGAAATTCATAGAACCGCAGTTGCATGCGTAAAAACATCGTTTTACGTTATCGTCCTCAGACGCGGCAGCTGGTGATGGTGTGCGACTGCAAACTGCTGGCTTCAGCCATCCGTTAAATAAACTAATAAGTGCTGACTGTATTCACTAACTCTTTTGATTGATGTCCAGGAAATTTGAGCACCCAGTTCTGTAATATGTGGAAGGATGTTGAGTGCGCTTTTTCACGTTTGTTTGTCTGTTTTCGTCACCGTCCTCAGACGCGGCAGCTGGTGACGGTGTGCGACTGCAAGCTGCTGGCCTCGGCCATCCAGGCCCTGAACGCGGCGCGGCCCGAGTACATCGCCTCCAAGGTGTCTCCCTCGGCCGACGCGGAGCAGGTGGTGCTGCGCAACGACCAGGACACGCTGCTGGCCAAGTGGAGCGGCAGCAACAGCCGGACCTCGCTGCACGTGGACTGGCACGAGGAGGAGTGGGTAAGGGCCGCCGACACCAACGCCAGAGGACCAGAGGGCCACGGTCACCGACCAGCCTACTGGCCAAGTAGCCCCCTGTGGTATTTTTCTTCTCTGTGAAGTGGGGAGTGTGGTGTGGCTGATGGCATTTGGGCAGGAAGGACACACACACACACACATACACATACACACACACACACACACACACACACACACACACACACACACATGTATATACCTACACACACCTACACACACACACACACATACACACACACGCACACACACACACACACACACACGTATATACCTACACACACATACACATACACACACACACACACACACACTCAGCTGAAATTGGATTTGGACAGGGAGGACACTGATGAGGAACGACAGCATGCATCTAAAAGAGGAGTGGGTGAGGGGCCCGACACCACTGCCAGGGCCAGAGGGCCACAGTCACAGGCCAACCTACCAGCCAACCTACTGGCCAAATAGTCCCTGTAGGGGTGTTTACACAGAATATGCTGTTATGTACCGGCCTGGTAAACCAGCCCCTCATCCTTCACTTCATTTTGTACAGAGGGTCTGGCAGTGCTGTATTGAGAAATGATTCCTTCTTGGAGGAAACACGTGGCTCTGCCTTTACCCAACCGCTAACGTCTGGTTGTGACATACGCAATTAGCCTGCCTACGCACTACAATTCAAATGTAGCACATGTTATCGCTCATGAACACTCCCTCGCTGATTGGCCAGACAAAATTTTGCCTAAGACAGCAATGTCAACGGAAGCACTGCCAGACCCTCTGTACAAAATGAAATGAAGTACTGTACCAAGACCTGGCTTACCAGGCTCGGTGTTATGTACAGTATGCCCCTGTGTTATACTGTGTAATAAATGTTCTCTGTCAGCTACATTTCTCAACTTAATCACCTTTGTGCATTGTATATATTTGCCAGTGTGTGGATTCCCTGATGTGGATACTGAAGTAGATGTTTCTGTCTTGTACAAAAGTAACTGGCTGAAGGCTTTTGTATTCTGTAATTCCTCAGTGTTAGCTGTGCTGTTGCCAACAGAGACTAAAGCTGATTACTTGTGAACAGAAATTTTAGTCTGAGGTGTCACTCTCACCTAAAACTTGTTAGAATTTACTGTGAAAAAAGAGCTTGCCATGTGATGGTTCAAGACAACCATACTTTACCTAGTTACTTAATGTGTGTGTGTGTGTGTGTGTTTGTTTCGTATGTGTATGTATGTGTGTGTGTGTGTGTTGTGTGTATGTGTATGTGATGTGTGTTGTGTGTGTGTGTGTATACGTGTATGTGTGTTCATGTGTTCTATATGTGTGTGTCTGTGTTTTTGTTGTATATGTGTTTGTGTATGTATGTGTATGTGTGTGTGTATGTATGTATCTGTGTGTGTGTGTGTGTGTATGTATGTATCTGTGTGTGTGTGTGTGTGTGTGTAGGAGAAGGTGTGGCTGAACGTGGACAAGAGTCTGGAGTGCATCATCCAGCGCGTGGACAAGCTCCTTCAGAAGGAGCGCCTGCACAGCGACAGCAGCGAGGACATGGCGCAGAACGACCAGCAGGGCGGCAGCACCCCTAAGAAAGGTAACGAGAGGACGCGAGCCTTCTGGATAAACCCGGCCTCCGCAGAGGACTCTTCCTCATCCTCGTCCTCGTCTTCATCTTCATCCTCGTCTTCATCTTCATCCTCATCGCTACCTTCCTGCCAGCATGTGCAGCCATCATCGTCTTCATCACCATCATCACCAACGCCACCATCATCATCATCACTGCCTGTTGCATGCCATGCAGGCTCTAATAGAAATTCTGCTAATTGTAGGTTTTATTTTCACTGCTATTTTTATTTTTATTTTTTATTGTTTTTGCTGTTTTCTGAATAGTTTTGTTCTATTGTTTTGACAGTGTCATATAGCAGATTTTTTTACTGCATCGTAGACCTGTAGTCATTACTTAGTTAGCATGTTGCATAAATATAGTCCTTAGCAACAGATATCACCAAGTCACTTTGTGTGGTGTAAAATCACTTTAGAGCATGTCATATAGAGCATATGTCATTTAGAGCATGCCAACCATCTGCAAAAGGATAAATCAGGCATGATAGTTTGATTTGATGTTTTATATTTGATTTGAACTACCGGTCAGCTCCAGGTGCATGACTGATTTGCAGGTGCAGGTAGATAACAGTACATCAGCCACAGCATCATTAGTATTCTTAGCACTGCCTGTCTGATGCCACCACTCTGTCTGCCTCTCTCACAGCCTCTCGTCTTCTCTCTCTATCTCTCTCTCTCTCTCTCTCTCTCTCTCTCTCTCTCTCTGTCTGTCTTTTTCTCTGTCTCTCTCTCTCCCACTCTTTTTTTCTCTCTCTGGCTCTGTTACTCTCTCTCTTTCTCTCTCTCTCTCTTTCTTTCTCTTTCTTCCTCTCTTTTTCTCTCTCTCCCTCTTTCTCTCTCTTTCTCTCTATCTTTCCTTTCTTTCCTTCATTTTCTCTCTGTCTCTTTTTATCTCTGTCTCTCTGTCTCGGCCCTCTCTCTCTCCTCTCTCTTTCCCTCTCTCTTGTTTATAAAAAGCACGTCCTTGCTTTGAGGTGTTCAAGTGTAGAAAGCGTTTAGATCTCGTCCTCTGTTTGAGCCCCTCTGTCTCATCTCTGCTCATGTTGCCCATTCTGGCCTCTCCACTTCGCTTCAAGCTCATCAAATTTGCAATATTTGCACATCTGAGAAGTTCACGGACCTGCAGCATGTCGTTTACACACTTTGACATTTTAACATCCTGTTTGTTTATAATGTTGTCAGAATATCAAATGAAAAATCGTTTTCTCTCAACATTAGGCATAACTGTTTAAATGTGGATAGCCTACCTAGTTTGATCATTTTATCGGTGTCATGCAGTTGTGTTTGTTCCTCATGATATGTGTGTCATGATATGTTTGTTTGTGTGTTAGTCAGCGCAATGTGAATATCCACTGTCAAGTCAGTCTTCCATAGCAAAGGACCTCCACTAGATGCAATCGTACTAATGCAGAGCAGGTTTTTATGTAGTCTCTAGACTTTGCACGTTTGGTCAGCAAGGTCTTGCATCAGCTGCATCTCAGTTTACCCCATCTTAGCTCACGGTTTCAGTCTCAGTCAGTTTTAGCGATTAGCCTGGCCGCTCTGGCGAGTGCGTGCGTGCGTGCGTGCGTGCGTGTTATATCAGCCGTTTATCCGCTGTATGACAAGCCAGCTACGTATTTCCCCGGGAGGACTGCGTATTGATTCTGGCTCAGTGGTCTTTAGTCAGTGCAGGGGAGGGATTGCGAGCTGCCTCTCTGAGGTGCAGTATTGCTAAGCACGGAGAGCTCGGATGGCAGAGGTCAGTGTTGGGGGCGGCGAAAGAAGATCTGAAAAACCGGTGCTTCTCAGCTAAGCGCAGAATTCTCACCACTGCCCATGCAAGATACTTACTTACATGATTGTATAATGACAGGAAATATATTCTTAGGCTTAATAATGCATAAGGCTACAGTATCTGTGGCATCATAACTATAACAAAGTGTAGTGTTGATTCTATGGCTGTCCGTTTTAATTGTGATCACATGATTTTGTATAGCTAATCAAAGTACATTTTAAATCATAATTTAGTCTGTCAGAATTGTATGCCAGTGACAGATTTTGAATACAGGAATATGACAACACACACAAAAAAGCAAAGTTGTGGGCAAGTTGTTTGTTGCCGTGGCCTATGTTTTGGAAAAAAACTGTATAAATATAGTATAAAGTAGCAAGAGCAAGATCAGGATTGAGAGCATAGTATCCCCTTGATTTGACGGCTGCAGTGTAGCTTCCATGCACATGTTTGATAATATTGGTTGAAAGGAAACCACATTTACAGCACTGTTTCAGTTGAGATTGAACTGGCCTACAACCTAATTGGTCTAATTAATTATTCATTCACAGTGTTAAGTTTTTTGGTTAATAGAGATTTATGGGGAAATAATTGTTATCATTTCTATTTTTTTTATCCTTTGCTTTTTTTTCCACTGGGCCAGTTTTGAGCCAGTGTGTTCAGAGACTAAAGGTGCAATTCAGCTTACTATGCTTATTGCTTTTGATCAAAGTATTTTGTGTTAGTGGCTTTATTAAGAGTACAATTCAGCTTATTATGCTTATTGCTCTCAATATATATTTATTTTGTGTTAGTGGCTTCTCTGTGTGATCAGCAGGCCAGGCTAAGCTGTGCTGTTTGTGTTGCCATGTTTATCTGTCGCGTGTCTTAACGATGCATGATTGCACCTCCACCCCTCTAGATGGCAGTCCAGCAGGCGATGAGGCCTCTGCAGGTAAGAGTGCTTCCCCCTACCCCCCAACCCCCTCCTTCCTGCTTCTGTCTCTTTGCCCGCTAGTGCTTCTGCTAAATGTCTCTCTTCGTCCATTTCTTGTTCATTCTGTGTGTGTTTATAGAGTAATGTAGAGAATGACAACAGAGTAATACATTTTATATTTGAAAGGCTTGAAAAATGAGCTGGAAAGTGAACGTTTCCTAAGCGTGAGTGTGTGTGTGTGTCTGTGTGTGTGTTTGTTTGCACACAATTGTGTGTGTGTGTGTGTGTGTGTGTGTGTACATCTGTGTGTGTGTATGTCTGTGTGTGTTTGTGTGTGTCCGTACATCTGTGTGTGTGTGTGCGTGTGTATATCTGTGTGTGTGTGTGTATCAGGTGAGTGGAGCGAAGCCCTCTACCCACTGTTGACCACACTGATGGAGTGTGTGGCCATGATGAGTGACAAGGCCAAGAAGTCCATGGTGTTCCTGCTCATGCAGGACAGCGCCCCCACCATCGCCCTGGACCTCAGCCTGCAGTACCGCAGGGACGTGGTCTTCTGCCAGACGGTATGCACACTCACGCGTGCATGCTCATTTAAATACACTCACTCGTATGCATACAGAGTAATATGCACAGACACATATGCACGCTCATTTAAATACACTCCCTTGTATGCACACAGAATAATATGCACAGACACACATATGCACGCTCGTTTAAATACACTCCCTTGTATGCACACAGAGTAATGTGCACACTCACTCATGCACACTCACTTATATACACTCCCTCGTATGCACACAGAGTAATATGCAGACACACATATGCACACTCATTTAAATACACTCTTGCATGCAGAGTAATATGCAGACACACATATGCATGCTCATTTAAATACACTCACTCGTATGCACACAGAGTAATATGCACACTCACTCATGCACACTCATTAAATACACTCACTCGTATGCACACATACTCATATGCACACATACTCGTATACACACATACTCGTATGCACACACAGTCATATGCACACTTATATACACACACTTGTATGCACGCTACCTCATATACACACATGCTCGTATACACACATGCTCGTATGCACACACAGTCATATGCACACACACTCATATGCACGCCCACACATATGCACACACATACTGTATGTACACTTATATACACACACTCATATGCACACCCAGTCCTATGCACACTTATATACACACACTTGTATGCACGCTAACTCATATGCAAACATACTTGTATGCACACTCATATGCACACAGACTCAAACACACACTCACCTTTATGCATATTCACCCATATGCACACTCACTCACATGTACACCCACTTATATGCACACAGACTGAAACGCACACTCACCTTAATGCACACTCACTCATATGCACAGTCACTTATACACACACTAACCTTTATGCACACTCGTATGCAAACAGACAAACACTCAAGAAAAAAAACAACTTTAGTTTAAGCATGTGTACTTTTTATTGCAGAAATATTTAAAGGAGTATGCATACAGTCTAAGTTTAAAGACATCGCTTTAGTTTGCACCCAGTTGATATATTAGCGACCACTACAGACTTGTCTTTTTTTAAGGCCTGTTCGTTTTAAAGTATGAAGTTCTAATCATTTATTGTGTTATCACTGGCCTTCACAAGTTATGCTTATATTTTTCCTGTTTGTTAATTTTTCTTACTATTTATCTACATATTTCTTTTTATAATGTGGTGTTTTAGTATTGTACATTGCCTAGGGAGAAAGCGACTGCCAAGAATCACAAACGTAATCATGGCTACTTAAAATACAAAAAGCTAGGGTTAGGAATTTATTTTGGTAAAAAATCTTTTCTGCTTCTCAGGCACATTGTGCTTATGGAGTCACGAGCGATGTTACATTACATTACATTACACTGAGCAGACGCCTTTATCCAAAGCGACTTACAAAAGCAGGACATAATAAGCTAACAGATGTGTAGAGAACCTCGGAGGCATCTATTTAAAGAGATGGTTAGTAGAGATTAGTTTTGTTAGGAAAGGAAGCAGTCTCGGAAGAGAAGGGTTTTCATGAGCTTTTTGAAGGTCGAGAGGGATATTGCTGCTCTTGCGGCAACTGGTAGGTTGTTTCACCATTGATGGACAACGACAGAGAAAAGTTTGGAGTGACCTCGTTTTGTCTTAGGAGAGGGTACGGCCAGACGGTTTGTATTAGAGGATTGCAGCGCTCTGGACGGGATGTAAGCCTTTAGTATGACGTTGAGATAGGCAGGGGCAGATCCGGAAGTGACTTTGTAACTGAATGTAACTGCAGTGAAACTAAGCGATGTAACTGAAGTTTATTCCTATTTGTCTCTGTCTCTCTGTAGCTCACTGCACTGATCTGTGGGTTCATCCTGAAGCTGAGGAACTGTCTCCGTGACGATGGGTTTCTGCGCCAGCTCTACACCATTGGCCTTCTGGCTCAGTTTGAGAGCCTCCTTAGTACCTACGGTAGGCTATGAGTTATACACAGATAGGAAAGGATACACATTCACACTGAGGTGCAGGCTTGGGAAGATTTAGGGAAGTTTTAAAGAAAGGAGCCATACACTCTGTTGTACTTGTTTTTAGCTTCTTGCCAGGTTTTGGTGAAATGGCCTTTGTCAAGGCTGCATGATTCATGCAACCTTGACAAAGGCAATTTTGCTGAAACGTCGACAATGGACATGGACAATACAGGAAATGCAATGACTTCTACACAGAGGTGGAGATGCCAGCTTCTTAAAGTAAATATCAGGGGCGTTGTCAGACCTGGGCATTAGAGGCTATAGTCCCAGCCCTGGATCTCTGTGGCGTCAAAAAATAATGATGATGATGATGATGATGATGATGATGATGATGATGATGATGATGAAAATAGCCCCGTAGAGACTTTTGTGTTGGTGCGTTACCAACAGCCACAAATGCAACACTGTAGCCATGAAAACTGCAGGAAAATCTGACATGCTCATACAACATATAGGCAGATTTAGAATGATTTATCGCAAATGTTATAGTCCCAGACGGTTATAGCCCAGATGTTTTAAATAGCTAACTATGCCCCTGGTAAATACCCATGTATTCCTTCCACCTGTGCACTTTTTGACTGATTAGTTGATCTACCTGTCTGATGACTTGTGTGTTCAAAAAACGGTTGGGTCAAATATTTGCCAAGGTTTTTAATTTCTGAAGCCAGAAGCTCCACCTCTGCTTAAACGAGCAAACAAGCCATAAACAATCTCCCCATCAAGACTGTTGGGAACATCTTAAGGTTTGAGAAATGAAAAGAGTGTTTTCCAGCACCTTGTGCATTTGTCAAGTCAAGTCAGTTTACATATAAAGCACATTTAAAGGCAAAATGATTAACAAAACAAAATACCCCAAGAACTGTGCTAAATAACAAGGTAATGATAAACAACAACACTAATAATAATAGCAAATAGAATTATAAAAATACAACGATGACTAATAATAATTATGAGATGGAAAACATGCCTTCCAGGAGAGGAGCTCGCTATGCTGGAGGACATGAGTGTCGGCATCAACGACCTTCGGAACGTGACCTTCAAGGTCACCCAGGCCAGCTCCAGCTCGGCCCCCGACATGCTGCCCGTCATCACCGGCAACCGCGACGGTTTCAACGTCCGCATCCCGTTGCCAGGGACCTTGTTCGACGCACTGCCACGGGAGATCCAGAACGGCATGCTGCTGCGGGTGCAGCCGGTGCTGTTCAACGTTGGCATCAACGAGCAGCAGACTCTAGCCGAGAAGTGAGTATGAGGAAAGACGTTTACCATACCAGTGTGCATTTTTTTGACATTTTGGGCCAGTCACGGGCTAGCGGTTAAGGCTTTGGACTTGTGGCCAAAGGGTCACAGGTTCAATTCCCCACAACGACAGGTGGGTGGAGGGAGCGATTGACCAGCGCTCTACTCCATCCCCCACTGTGACTGAGGTGCCCTGATCATGGTACCGTCCCCACACACACACACACACATACACACTGAGGCACCCTGAGCATGGTACCGTGCCCACACACTGCTCTCCGGGGTGCCTGTCGGGTTGCCCCCCTGCTCACACGTGTGATGGGTTAAATGCAATGTGGAATATCGTTGTGTGTGCACTGTGCTGTGTGTTCACAATGACAAAAATGGGAATCACTTTCACTTTCATTTGAACTTTTATTGGGTAGAACAGTGAAGATGGGACAGGAAAGTCAGTGAGGAGAGAAAGATGGGAAGAGATTGGGAAATGAGCTAGATTTGAATCCAGGTGCCCGGATGTATGGTGCAGGCGCCTTAGCCAACTGCTCTCTGGCGCCCCCAGCAGTGCGCGAAGCTGAGTGATGTGTTTTTGTGGCACCCGAGGGTGAAATTATTGCTTCTTAGAAGTGTCTTCACTTCCTCTTTAAGAAACAAATTAGATCTTATATTAGGCTGATGTTTATCTTTTTTCTATTCAGGGGCCTTTATTGGAAACAGTTTGGAATTAAGTCAGGTCATACTTCTTAAATGAAACTCCCAGGAAACATTGTCAAAGTCAAAATGTACTTTATTGTCAATTCACTATGTAACAAGCATTACACAGAGGATTGAAATTGTGTTTCACCAGACACCAAATGTGCAATTTAAACTAAAACGTGCACAAACACACAGCCACACTCATGGACATGAAGTGTATACCGGCATCAACAATAAATAGACATAAGACGTACAGGTAGACATATACACTTCCAACGAGAAGGGGTGTGCAGAAGTGTCCAGTAAAGGCTGGCATAAGACCACTCTACGTTCAACCTAAGATCGTAAACCAGTTTTTTACTGTTCTTTTTCTCTAAGCGTGTTTTACGAGAAACTATTTAGACGTGAATAAGGTCTTGTTTATTTCTAAGAGACAAAGATAAGACTAATTAATATTTTTCCTCCGGGACATCATGTGTGCTCTGTAGTATGTAGTACCACTGGGAGGCATAAACATTACCATACCTGACCATACCTGACGTGCTGCCGATGGGTCCCCTCTGCCGGTGTTTTAAGAGCTGCTTCCCGCTGTGTGTTTATAGGTTTGGAGACACATCACTACAGGAGATCATAAACTTGGAGAGCCTGGCTCGCCTCAACTCCTACCATGAGCAGTTCAAAGAGGTCCTACCTGACGACTGTGAGTCACATTTCAGTGGTTTGTGAAGTACAGACGTATCTTGAGGAATTAGAATATCTGGGAAAGGTTCTTTTTTTTAATGCCAAAGAACATTTTAAATAAGACTGCCATTTCTCTATTAAAATCTCTTTTTTGGTCTGATATATTCTAGTTTTCTGAGATACTGAATTTTGGGTTTTCAGTAGCTGTAGCTTGTAATAGTCACAATTAAAGCAAGCAAAGGCTTGGCTTGAAATACTTTACTTTGTGTGTAAAGAATCAATATATCATGTATGAGTTTCACTTTTTGAACTGAACTAATGAAATAAATACACTTTTCTGTAATCCATATTTTTATTCATTGAGGTGTTGTCTGTAGCATTACAAAAGGATGTTCAACACCATTCAGCTTGGGCTCTGTGAGCTGGGTATCCGTGTCAGTCAGCTTTTTTATGTGGGTCCCGTAGGTTTGCCCCGGTCCCGGAGTCAGACGTGTCTCCCTGAACTGCTGCGGTTCCTCGGCCAGAACGTCCATGCCAGGAAGAACAAAAATGTGGACATCCTGTGGCAGGCGGCAGAGGTAGGCCACAGCTGAAGACACATACACACACACATACACGTACACACACCCTACCGGTCTCTCCATAAAGACACACACACTCTACTGGTCTCTCCATAAGTGTACCTTTGTCCTAAGGTCGCTATATGTTCTTAGTCATAAAATATATACAGTACATTTTTTCCGAGCACCAATTCTGCCCTACAGAGTCAAAAGGCAGTAACATTTTGTCAAAACTGAGTTTAGACTGGAAATTGACTTTATAACACCTCATTTGTCTTTTGACTAAATCTCTTGCTTCTTCCTATTAATAAAGTATATAAAAGCATCACCACTATTTTACCTACAACATGTTTGACTCGGCATATGATTACTTTAAAGGCTTTTTTCTCAGTTTCAGTGTTCATGTAGTTACTGTACTGGCAACAGGGAACATAGGACCCTGTAACTAAGCAACATAGCAGCCTGTTAATAGGGTATTGGGAACATAGGACCCTGTAACTAAGCAACAAAGCAGCCTGTTAATATGGTATTGGGAACATAGGACCCTGTAACTAAGCAACATAGAAGCCTGTTAATATGGTATTGGGAACATAGGACCCTGTAACTAAGCAACAAAGCAGCCTGTTAATATGGTATTGGGAACATAGGACACTGTAACTAAGCAACATAGCAGCCTGTTATAGGGCATTGGGAACATAGGACCCTGTAACTAAGCAACATAGCAGCCTGTTATAGGGTATTGGGAACCTAGGACCCTGTAACTAAGCAACATAGCAGCCTATTATAGGGCACTGGGAACATAGGACCCTGTAACTAAGCAACATAGCAGCCTGGGAACATAGGACCATTAGTCATGGCTGCCATAAGTAGCAGTAGTCCAAAACCATCAGTCATTAGTCAAAAACCATTACATTCTCTCTAACTAAACTAAGGCATATCAGTTGCAAGTATCGCTCTTCACTTATTTGACCCTTGTTACTGATTCACTATATGGGAATGTAATTGTGTGGAATATGTAACTGACATCATAAGACCATGTGGTTAGCTCTTGTTAGTGTTAACATCTGTCCTCCTCTTCTACCTCCTCTTTCCCCCCCCCCTCCACACCCCTCTTCCCCCCCTCCACACCCCTCTTTCCCCCCCTCCACACCCCTCCTCCCCTCAGATCTGTCGGCGGCTAAACGGCGTGCGCTTCACCAGCTGCAAGAGCGCCAAGGACCGCACGGCCATGTCGGTGACGCTGGAGCAGTGCCTCATCCTGCAGCACGAGCACGGCATGGCACCGCAGGTCTTCACCCAGGCCCTGGACTGTATGCGCAGGTACTCTCCTCTCCTCTCCTCTCCTCTCCTCTCCTCTCCTCTCCTCTCCTCTCCTTTCCTCTCCTCTCCTCTCTTCTCCTTTTCTGTCCTCTGCTCTCTTTTCCACTCCTCTCCTCTCCACTCCTCTCCTCTTTATTCCTCTCCTCTCTCCTGTCCTTTCCTCTCCTCTCTTCTCCTGTTCTCTCCTCTCCTCTCCTCTCCTCTCCTCTCCTCTCCTCTCCTCTCCTGTCCTCTCTTCTCCTGTTCTCTTCTCTCCTTTCCTCTCCTCTTCTTTCCTCTCCTCTCCTCTCTGCTCCTCTCCCCTCTACTCCTCTCCTCTCCTCTCTTCTCCTCTCCACTGCTCTCCTCTCCTCTCCTTTCCTTTCCTGTCCTCTCCTCTCCTGTCCTCTCTTCTCCTCTTCTCTCCGCTCTTCTTCTCTCCTCTCTTCTTCTCTTCTCTCCCCTCTGCTCCTCTCTTCTCCTCTCCTCTCCTCTCCTCTCCTCTCCTCTCCTCTCCTCTCCTCTATGACAGGGCAAAGAGCCAAACTGCAAGGGGATGCTCTATGAGACACACACTGGTGAACTCCAGAGATGGACAATGCCGGGTTCAGGAAGTAAAAAGTCCTGCCACACATATGTTTTAGGCAATACACTAAACCAGCTGATCCCTAAGTACAGTAGCTTTAAGTCACAATGTGTAGGAATGTGTCTAGATTTAGCTAATAAACAGCTGAAAACGCTGCACACTGTTCCTCTAACTCTTCAACCAAGTAGATAAGCTAATTTGGCTGTGTTGAGAGCACAGCCAGAAGGAATACATGGCAGAACTTGTTACTTTCTCAATCCGGTTTGTCCACCTCTGGTAGACTCTCTGCCCCTCGATGTCATTATTTTCTTAAAAAGACAAAAAACAATGAAACAATAAGAGTTCCATAAGCCTGTTAGGAGCACATGCCAAATGGTATAGATTAAACATACATTTTATTTAAGTATTGTTATTTAAAAATACAATATTATTATTATTATTATTATTTAAAAATGTATTTATTTCAGACACAGCCTGTCCCCAAAGCTGTGCTAGAGGGGCTTGTGGTAGTCTCTGCTTGTCCTCTGGAGTTAGCACTTGCTCCTTGTATCTGATGCCTTCAGTCTGTCTGTGCTGGCTCAGTGTGTGTGAATGTGTGTGTGTGTATGTGTGTGTGTGCAGCGCCCCCTGCTGCTGACAAATGCTTCTGCAGCCTCCTGTGTTGTTGACGTTCTACTCCATGATATAGCTACTTGTCATGTGCTGATTCATATCACTGTACACCCATCTCCCCCGCACCACAACCTAGTAGCTCCCACGTCCCAGGAATGATGAATAAGCCAATATGTCTGTGCACAGGCTTTGGGGGGGTGGTGGATGTTGTTGTTTTGGAAGGGGGTTGGGGTGGCCATAGAAGTAAGGACTGCCTCTTTTATGTCTTTAGGGGAATACCATGCATCCTAGCCAGTTCTACTGCATGTTTTACTGTTGAGACTCTCCTTATGTTGTGCACTGAGGAATACTGCATGACTGCAATACACACATCACTAGTACAGTGGAATGCGCACACAGAAAGACAAATCTTCACTCATAAAAATCTGTTTGTTCTGTTTCTATACACACACACACACACACACACACACACACACACACACACACACACATATACAACAAAAACACACACACACACACACACACATATATATAGAACATGCATACACATATACACACATGACCTGTCACATACACGTACACACAACACACACACAAAATACACATATAATACACATACAAAGACTCGCACTCCCACTCATACACATGCAAAAACACACACAGACCTGCATTGCTGTGGCTGTACTGCAGTTGTCCACCAGCCCTGCTCTCCCCTCCTGCTCTGGCCCTCTCTCTCTCTCTCTCCCTGGAGCATGCTCCGCATCAGTGCACCAGTGCTCCCATTCTGTCCAGTGCCTCCCCAGGGCTCCTCCTCAGGGCTCCTCCTCCTCCTCCTCCCCAGGGCTCCTCCCCAGGGCTCCTCCTCCTCCTCCTCCTCCTCCTCCTCCTCCTCCTCCGCAGGCAGGCAGGCAGGCAGGCTGTGTGTACTGTGTGGGGTGAGTGCGGGGAGAGGGCGGACGTCCCTTCTGTGGGAAAAGAGTGGTCGTCATCACCTGGGTTTTTCGTGAGGCTGTCACCACTCTCTCTCTCGCTCCCTCTGCCCCTGACCCCTGCCTTTGGACTGCCTATGGGGAGTCTGCACTGTCTGTTGGGAGCCTGTTGCATGCTGGGAAGGGAAAGACTCAGAGCAAAGCTTATGCTGCATGCCCTTGGCTGGGTTCCCCCCCTACTGCAAATTCTTTATTTCTTTTGGCATAAGGTATCTATCTATCTACCTATCCATCTATCTATCTATCTATCTATCCATCCATCCATCCATCCATCCATCCATCCATCCATCCATCCATCGTTCTATCTATCTATCTATCTATCTATCTATCTATCTATCCATCCATCCATCCATCCATCCATCGTTCTATCTATCTATCTATCTATCTATCTATCTATCTATCTATCTATCTATCTAACTATCTATCTATCTATCTATCTATCTATCTATCCATCCATCCATCCATCCATCCATCCATCCATCCATCGTTCTATCTATCTATCTATCTATCTATCTATCTATCTATCTATCTATCTATCTATCTATCTATCTATCTATCTATCCATCCATCCATCCATCCATCCATCCATCCATCGTTCTATCTATCTATCTATCTATCTATCTATCTATCTATCTATCTATCTATCTATCTATCGTTCTATCTATCGTTCTATCTATTGTTCTATCGTTCTATCTATCGTTCTATCTATCTATCTATCTATCCATCCATCCATCCATCCATCCATCCATCCATCCATCCATCCATCGTTCTATCTATCTATCTATCTATCTATCTATCTATCTATCGTTCTATCTATCGTTCTATCTATCGTTCTATCTATTGTTCTATCGTTCTATCTATCGTTCTATCTATCTATCTATCTATCTATCTATCTATCTATCTATCTATCTATCTATCTATCTATCATTCTACCTATCGTCCTATCTATCTATCGTTCTGTCTGTCTATCATTCTATCGTTCTATCATTCTATCTATGTATTTATGTGTCTATCTATGGATCTATCTATCTATCTATCTATCTATCTATCTATCTATCTATCTATCTATCTATCGTTCTATCTATCATTCTATCTATCTATCGTTCTATTTATCTATCTATCTATCATTCTACCTATCGTTCTATCTATCTATCGTTCTATCGTTCTATCATTCTATGTATGTATTTATGTGTCTATCTATGGATCTATCTATCTATCTATCTATCTATCTATCTATCTATCTATCTATCTATCTATCTATCTATCTATCTATCTATCTATCTATCTATCTATCTATCTATCTATCGTTTTGTCTATCTATCGTTTTGTCTATCTATCGTTTTGTCTATCTATCGTTCTATCGTTCTGTCATTCTATCTATGTGTCTATCTATGGATCTATCTATCATTCTATCATTCTATCGTTCTATCTATCTGTCTATCCTACCCATTCTATATATTTCCTCTCTCCTGTTCTTGGCTCTGTCTGAGTGGGTAAGGGGATGCATGCACCATGTTGTCAATGCTCTGTTCGCACAAACTGCTGCAGTTTCTTTCTTTTTTCTTTGTAGACGACTGAGATACAGACCACTTAATGCTTTTCTTTGATTCTCTCCTCTCTTCTTGTCTGTCATCTATGGTGTTTTGTGTGTTGCTCTTTGCTTTATTTATGATTTTGCCCTGTCATGTCTTTGTATCATTTTTTTTGTATTGTTTTTTGTCATACCATTGGTGACATGATCTTTTTTTTTTTTTTTTTTTTAACTATTCACCTCATGATTTTTCTTCTTTTTTCCAAAACTGTTGTTTCTGTACGCCACACACACCCCATACTTACCTTGCCATCTCCTTGCCATCTCCTCTCCTCGACCCCCTCCACTGCCACCATGGCTGCCACCACACTGCTTCTGTTGGTTTGCCCTTTTCCAATGGCACTCTCTCCCTCCCCCTGTGGGCATGTGTTCTCTCCATCTGTTTCTCCTTTCTTTTATTCCACCAATTCCCGCCCCCCCCCCCCTCTCTCTCTCTCTCTCTCTGTCTCTCTCGTTTTCCTCTTTCTGCCTCCTCCGCTTGCTATCCTGTCTTCTTCCACTCTTCT
>CM050220.1:9490000-9582500 GCA_027475355.1 Coilia nasus | reverse complement strand
AAGTTGTTAAAAAATATATTGTTGTGCAGTATACACATTTAAGTATTAAGTATAATATGTCTGCAATTGATATTTTTTTTCTGTGTATGTTATTACAAAGTATCCTCAGGCCACATTCATTAATGTGTTAGTCTGCACTGAGGTAAGGTGTGGAGGCTGGGATGCCAGTATCCTTGTGGCATGACTGATCCTCCTACTGATCCTGGAACTGTAGGGGGTTTTGGAATGGGAGTCTTGGGGAGGATAAAGCACAATGTGAACATCTTTCCTTCCACCCCTGTGTTATCGTGCAATAAAAATACAGCAAAGACACATCTGGGAAAAAAGAACTTGCATTTAGCTTCAATGATGTTCCTCTTACATCATACCTGCACATTACTGAAATTAAGATGGTCCTACCTGTTGATAAAGGCTTTATAATTACATGTGACAATAAGATCTTAGAAGAAATCATTGCGGCTGAAGTGTGTCATTTACACACACCTCCCTTGTCTACTTGATAAAAAATATTTATTATTACCCCCCCCCCCCCCCCAAACACACACACACTTCCCCTGCTGTCATTAAGCATCCTGCTTGCTTTTGCCCTCCATCGTATGTGTGTGTGTGTGTGTGTGTGTGTGTGTGTGAGGGTGAGCTTACCAGCCTAGGCATGTGTCCTCATTCCCATGTGATGCCGTATACTTTATGATTTCAGTTTTTTTTTTGTTTTTGTTTTGTTGGGTTTGTCATCTTTAACACTGCCCCTGTGTTGTCCTCTGTTCTGTCTCTTTTTTTCTGTTCCTCTTTCGATTGCCACCATCCCCTGTGCGTTCCTGATCTCCTTCTCCGCCCCTAGCGAGGGCTGTCGGCGCGAAAACACTGTGAAGAACGTGGGAGGTCGCAAGTACGCCTTTAACTCGCTCCAGCTCAAGGCCTTCCCCAGACATTACAGACCTCCAGAGGGCACCTACGGAAAAATAGAAACATGATGAGACACACACGTACTTCACACACACACACACACACACACATGTGTACATGTACAATTATTGTTATGCTAACCATACCATCACACACTCTTCATATGCCCAATGACATACGGACACGTGCACTTAAACAGATAACAGAAGAACAGTGTGTCCAACTTCGATGTGGTAGCTCATGCTGTAATCTAATCAATGAAGTCCTGTGTGCAGTGAGGAAAGTGCACTGGCTGACTTAAATGCATTTCTTTCTATTTGAGAAAATGTACATGTATGCAAGTGGATTCCCATAAATATTGCTTACTACTAAGTACATACCAATCAAAATATAGAGCACTGATAATGTGCCTCTTGCTCAGAGAGCATCACAGTCACAAGCAGTCATGTTTTATTGGATTTAAAATGTAGTAACTGAACTTTAGTTGGAGTATACTGCCAAATATCTGAGAGTGAAATACTAGGTATCTGAAATCAAACACGGTTTGTTGAAATGAAGTAAAGGACAATGATATTCACTTAAAAAACCTGGATGCAGGCTGTTAATTATGTTTTGCTTTTCACACAGTTATTAGCATTGTTCAACATAATGGAGTGAATGCAAAGTATTACTCAATCAATATAATGTCCTGCAGACCCTTCTGACTAGATGTCAGTGGGTAGACTACAAATGGAGTAGTTACAACAACAGTAGATCAGCTGTTTCAGAGACCGTAGACATTATGTAGTGTCCAGTAAAGTACATGGAACTGCAGATCATATGAAACGTAGCCTAACACAGTATACCTAAAGTAATAAAGTTGTTGTGGCTGTCACTGATTAGGGACTTCAAGGTTTTTTAGTGCCTGTGTAAAAGCTGGTTCTATTTCTTCACCTTACACCTTCACCCCACCCCACCCCCACCCCCATTACAGCAGCAAACTATTATCAATTTTGCCTTTTTCTGTAATGATAAACAATAATTATTTTGACTATTTTTTTCATAACTGGTGAGTCCACTGACAGGGGTTGATGTGAATAAAAGCAGAGACAGATTCAGTTTTAGAGAGTAGACCTTCCTCAGATGCTTAGCTTCATTCCTGACACATATTCAGGACATGGCATTATTATTACCTGATCACAGTATGTGATGTTTCCATGCAATTTCAGTACTTTTAAACCGCGACACAGTAATTCACAGTGCAGGTGAACAACCTTGTGTGAATCTGAACCCAAATCATGGGACTGCATCTTCAAATAAAAAGCAGCAGTGGGGGAAAGAAGTGTCTTACTCTTGTGCATTTAAGTTCATCATGTCCCACAATGCTCCAGGTGTGGTCATTCTCACCATCAACTGTGAAATGCAAACCGCCTACAGTATATGATGTTGTTGTGGTGCATCCACTTCTATGTTTATATTATTTTTATGCATAGATATCTTATTTTTGTCTTGAAAATTCTTTGGTTATCCATAGAGCATATTTTGCATTACAGTAATTATTATAGTGGTGAATAATTTAAGACACTTGCTAAAAAAAAGCATATTTAGATTGGAACTGTATTTTTATTTATTTCTTTTTATTGCACTGAACCATATTGTGTATTCTATTCTCTTACAAACCTGTATAAGTCTGAATTCTGCTGTAAAGTATGCTTCCGACTGTATGCAATTAAAAAGAGAAAATTATGAATGAATTGTAAATTGTGACTTGTCATACTGTTGTGTTTTTTGGGAAATGGTTAGTTTTTACTTAACAAAACACATTGTATTCAAAGAGGAACACCAGTTGGAAACAATAATTCATGTGGCAAAACATCAGTTCCTTACATGCAGTCCTCAGATCTCAGATTTCAACGCTAGCTTGCGATTTAGCCTACACGAGCACCACAGTGGCCTTTCACAGAGTTGGAGATTACACCTTCAGAGGGTAAAACCCTGCCACATATTTTAAATAGTCCAAATAGTCAAAATAGTCTGAGAGTCTGAAAAGTTAAATTAATACACACAGTCAAGATGTTGAGGTCGGCACACATTAAGGCCAGACCTTCATTGCATGCCTGGTTATCCTGAAGCTTAAAAACCATTATACACCTTGGCATACTACTAGTTACAGAGAAAACGGTGGGCATTGGGATAGCTTTCACAAAAGAATAATTCTGGTTAGTGACATACAGATTCAATAAAGGATAGGGGTGGGGGAAAGACGGGGAGATTTACTCCTGGTTTTCCTGTAGTCACAATACATTTCATTCTGTATCACTGAATAAAAAAAATGGAACACACCATTTTTCCATGGTCTGACGTGGGACCCGTCTAGAAGAAAAACAAGACCTGCATGATGATACTGACCTGGAAAAGGTTATGAGGTAAGGGGTTTTACAAGTGACAAACTGCTACAGTTAATATGTTTATGCCAATCAAAATTACTTCGCTGTAAGCCGGGCTACATTCTCTTGTCAAATGTCGTTTGCCGTCAGGAGACAAAATAATCATCTGTTAATGCACTACCTCTTAGGTATTAAGGTAAATTATAAATGATTGTTTTTAATTCGCTATCCAGTTTACTTATTTGTGGGCAAAGAAAGACGTATACCTACTACAAATCCCAGTGTTCACCAAGGCTGGTTTCCTTCAGAACGTTACTACGTCAGAGCCCGTTCCTGACTACGTGTTCACTTTGAAGTAGGAAGTTCGCCAGCTAGTGATAGGGTTAGCTAACGTTAGCAAAACTGCTGTCGGAGGGCCTGTTGGTCTTGCAGGTTGGTTGTTTGACTTCATCTTCATATTTGATGTTCTGGTCGTCACTGGATTATATTGGTCTCTGTGTCATGCGAAGATTCGGACACTCCCCGAGCTGTAAACCCAGATGTCAACAGCATGGGCTATTGCGTTAGTGACATAGGATAGGTTTCTAAGTCTGTCATCAGTTTCCTGCCTAACTTACTGCTACATTTCGTTAGAAGCTGTGGTTAGTATGTCTGATTATGGGTGCTAGCTTTGTAAAATGTACGTGATTTAATTGGATGAAGTAAACAGTTGCGTTGGTTAGTTCATGAGCTGTAGAAATTTATGATATCCCACCATAGCTAATTTAGCCATTCTAGCTAACAATAGTCGTAAAAATAAAGTCCTACGTACATGCTACGTATGTGTATATATGACAGCTAACACTGAATTTAACATTACACTGGTAATTATCCAAACTTTTGACTGGTACTGTTGGTTTGTATTGTTTTTATACCACCTGACTGACGACAATAGAAACCCTGTTGACATTTGGCAGAGTCTCAGATTGGAACCTAATCCCGTCGTCAACACACCTAATCTGTTAGCCTACTATCTATCTAACCAGCCATTTAGTCTTTGAAAAGCGGTCGTCGTTGACGTGCAAATACTGCAGCATGAACTGATTCTAGCTGTGAACAAGTTTGTCAAGACTGTATTAGCTCTGTCTGCATTCTCTCTCTCTCTCTCTGTGTGTTTTGCGTGTGTGTGTGTGTGTCTTGTGCATTGCTTCAAGACTTAAATAGTCATTGAACAGTTGCCTCAGGCCACTAAGGTGCGAGATGAAAGTAAAAAAGTGTCAAGTACAAAAAAAGGGCAAAGAGAACAAGGAAGGGGGGGGGGGGGGTATATACAAGGGCATAATAATTAATACAATATAGGTGGTGAAAGGGGCTAAGTATAGACTAGTATATGGTGTATATATATATAGTGATAATATTGCACTGTGTAGTAGAAAAGCTGAAATATTACACAACAGTATGACGGAGTATGGTATGGAGTATCACACAAGGTGCTTTACGTAGGTGCCTCGTGCTCGTATGAGTCTGTGTGTGCAGGGGGTGGGTGTGTCTGAAGTGTCCCTGCTCTGGGATACTTACCCAAGGCACATGTATCTCCTTGTGTTTATGTGTGTAGTCGATTTACTTTGTGTTCCTCCACACCTCTGTTAGCTTACCATGTCCTTCTTATGTAAGTTGCTTTGGATAAAAGCGTCTACTAAGTGAAGTGTTATAAAACAAGGGAAGAGATGTGCCTTAGGTAACACAGGGGCCTAGGGGCACTTTAAACTACAATTCTTCTTTTTGTGCAAACAGAACAATGGGAGAAGGGAGGATATGGAAGGGAATGGTGAACATTGAACAAGGCTCATGTAGGTGTTGCACATTATATTGTGGCTGTTGCACTGAGAAAGGTGGTGGGCCAAACTCAGATAGAGCATGGGCACCAGCAGCAGTGGGGTAACAACCAAAATTACACATATGTACACACACACACAGCTTAACACACACACATTTAAGTGACAATGACGTGAGGTGATCATATGAAAGGCAGTATCACTGTCCCAATGCATTTACAGTGCTAGGAAGAAGCATAAAGTATTCATTAACCTCCGCATCTAAAATGACAGCTAAAAAGGGTGTTAAACTATGAGGCTATGTGGATGAACTATGTTTACCTGCAAGGCTATGTGAATAATTGTTGACACTCATTTAGGTGGTTTGTACTCTGTCTATCTCTCTCTGTCCAGCAATATGTTGCCGACCACCTCCTACACCCCGCAGAGCCATGGCAACGGCAGCTTGAGCGCCCGCGATGCTGCTCGGCACACGGCCGGGGCCAAGCGCTACAAGTACCTGAGGAGGCTTCTGCACGTCAAACAGATGGACTTCGACTTCGCCGTGTGGCAGATGCTCTACCTGTTTACCTCACCGCAGCGGGTGTACCGCAACTTCCATTACCGCAAGCAGACCAAAGACCAGTGGGCGCGAGACGACCCTGCTTTCCTAGTGCTACTCAGCATCTGGCTCTGCGGTCAGTTCCTTCACTGTAGTGGTCGTGTCTTTTAAACATGTGGGGTAATGTAACACAGAATGCTTGGTATGATCATGTACTGCCCAAAAGGTTCAGTGGGCCTTTTAAATAGTCATCTTGTTGGACCCAGCATTGATTATAGACCAATGTTATTGGTTATACTGTAGACCAATATGCTTTTTATCAAGTGTCTTAAATTATTCACCACTATAATACTTACTGTAATGCAAAATATGCTCTATGGATAACCAAAGAATTTTCAAGACAAAAATAAGATATCTATGCATAAAAATAATATAAACATAGAAGTGAATGCACCACAACAACATCATAGAGAGTTGAATACATTTGATTTGTGATGATGATATTACTATGATTATTATTATGATTATTATTATTATTAGTAGTAGTAGTAGTAGTAGTATTGTAGTTCTTATTATTATTTATTACTGGAAATGTTAGTGTGTCTTCTCACAAGAAATACATAACACCATGATACCATACTGCGATATGGGCCGGTCTCACATAAAAATTGAGGTAAAACAGTTTGGTTTAAGTTTTTTTTTCTGTCCGGTCCTCTTCTGCAGTGTCCACTATGGGCTTTGGGTTTGTTCTGGACATGGGCATCCTGGACACCCTGAAGCTGCTTCTATGGGTGGTGTTCATCGACTGCATCGGCGTAGGGCTGCTGATCTCCACTCTAATGTGGTGAGTAAGCAAGAACTAGTCCATGTGTTTTTGTTGCCGAGCAGGTGACTCATTTACAGTTTCACTCTGTCAACAGAAACAATGAAGAGAGGGAGTCAGAGAGAGGGAGTCAGAGAGAGGGAGTCAGAGAGAGGGAGTCAGAGAGAGAGAGTCAGAGAGAGAGAGAGTCAGAGAGAGAGAGAGTCAGAGAGAGGGAGTCAGAGAGAGAGAGTCAGAGAGAGAGAGAGTCAGAGTGTGTGTGTTTGTTTATTAAGTTCTTCAGACCTCTATTTACTGGACTGCATCATATGGCCACAAACTGTCTGTCTGTCTCTGTTAGTGAATGCGTAAATCGGTCTGTGATGTGACTAGTGGTGGTTATTTGGTTTAAAGTTGCTATACAAATATATTTTTGGGATCATTTTATGCTTCAGTGGGCCTAATGATAATGGCTTGTAGTGAACAGACGTAATGTTGTTTGCCATTGGCAAGACAGTGACATTTTCAGCATATATTTGCTTGTCTGTCAAACTATTTACTCTCTAAAAAACCCTGTATTTTTTTTTAATTGTAGAGTGTGCCTTAGAGGGCATAAGTATGGCTGAGCTACCAGATTAGAATTACTAAGAATATTTGTATTTATTGATTTAAGCATGATATTCTACAAATTTATTGTGCAGTGAATGACATTCTTTTTTTTAACTATTACTAGTTATTCTAAGGCTAGAAAAATCATATTACATGTACTAGATACTCAATACTGAAAGTAGTATTTTGGGCGTATTTTACATTATTCATGCTTAATTTTTTTTTTTTTCATATTTGACATTTTAGCCAAGTTTTTGTGTATTATGTAATGTTTTTTGTATTGTACATTGCTTCAGAAAGAAAGGCATCTGCCAAAAAACAATGAACATATATCAAACAAAGTCAAACCAGGAAATGACAGAACTGATTTGGGGTCTGTTCCCTCAGGGTGGTGACCAATAAGTACCTCATGAAGCACCCCAACAAGGACTACGATGTGGAATGGGGCTACGCCTTCGACGTTCACCTGAATGCATTTTACCCTCTGCTCCTCATCCTACACTTTCTTCAGCTCTTCTTCATAAACCGTGAGCATAGATTCTAATATCCCTTATTTATGTAGAAATTGTTTTGTTCAAATCATACCACTACCCACAGTGCTCTGCTACAAGCCATGCCCTGTCGAGCGTGTTTGTTATATGTCACCTGTTAACTTTGACCTGCCTTTGTTTACTAACTTGTAATGTAATATATATACATACGTGTCCAAGAGTTTGTGTGATTGTGGTGTTTTGGTGTGTGTGAACAGGCATGTGTGTGAGAGTATGAATCTGTGTAGTCTGTCATGATTGTGTATGCACACTATGTGTGTATGTGGTCATAATACTGTATGTAGGCACTATTACATATCTGCCTTGTCCATACTGTGTTCTAACAGCTGCGTGTATCACCAATTGCTCCCGGTGAAATGTTGTCTCGTCTCACTATGTACTGTGTATATGGCTGAAACGACAATAAAAACCTACTTGACTTGACTGCAGAATCATGAGCATACATGAATCTTACTTGTTTCACAAAGACAAGGTCAAGACAATTCTAAGAAGCAATACTTTCCTATGTGAATGTGACCTGGATGTATGTTTTTCCCCCCACAGATATTGTAGTCATCAATTCAGACTGGTTCGTGGGCTACTTTGTGGGAAACACACTGTGGCTGGTGGCCATTGGATACTACATCTATATTACTTTTCTAGGATACAGTGGTAAGTCAGTCAGTCATGACAAATGTGAACATTTTGCCTTCAGAAAGTAAAGGAATTTTACCTTATAGCAACATTTATATTTACTCAAAATTGACAAGGTGATCAGTAACACCATTCCTTCGGTATAAGGAACTTAGAGACTAAAATTGTTGTGTTCATCCGCTCCGGCGTCACTGGACTGCAAGAAATGTTGTATTGTGTTGTTCTTGCCAAACTGTAAAGCACTTTGAGCTGCATCTTGTATGAATTGTGCTATACAAGTAAAGATGATTTATTATTATTATTATTATTATTATTATTATTGGGACTTTATCCCGCCTATAAGAACACTCTAGTCAGCGAGAGGCAGTGTGCTTCAAGTGTGTCTCATGACGTGTGTTTCCTGTCCTCAGCCCTGCCGTTCCTGAAGAACACCGTGGTGCTGCTGTACCCCTTCGCTCTGCTTGGGCTGCTCTACGTCCTCTCCCTCTGTCTGGGCTGGAACTTCACCAGGGGGCTTTGCTGGTTCTACAAGTACCGGGTCCAGTAGGAAAGGACGTACTGCCTCCAGGCCCAAGTAGGTCCAGTAGAGGGCAGGAGGGAGACTCCCAGCCCAGGCCACTAAGGCTGCCCCAGGCCATGGCTGGCCAGGCTACTCAAAGACTTTTGGGGGACGTGCAGAGAGACTGACTTGCTTTTGCCTTTTTTTTTTTTCCTCTGTTTTATTTCGTTTCATTTTTGTCTGAGAGGGCCTGTGTGTGCCGTGTTTTTGTATATCATGTAAATACTACTGTGGTTGTAGATAAGAAAAAAAGATGAAAAAGTTGATTGTGAATGGTTCATGGGGTTGCTTTTTTAAAACGTGTCAAGTTGTGACAGGACTGCTTGATGAGATGGGTCAGCAGATGGTCAGACTTCTTTGGTGACTTGCATATGATCAGGCACGGGCCGGTTGATTGTTCTTCAGACTGTACATTCCCAATTGTCTATTACACCACCTTCAATAAAGCGTTTCTTTTTACAGTAACCTATTAGAGCCTTTCGATTACATGTCTTTTATTGCCTGTCTCTGCAAACATGAAATGGCCTCAGCCGAATGGCACCATTCACAAAGTTTCATAAAATTTGCTACTTTCATTCACATTGGTCTTGTGCTGGCATCTAGTTTTGTGGTTCATGTGATTATAGTTTTAAATGGCTTCCTCATTTGACAATCATAATTGAGCTACAATTTTGTTCCTAAATATGAGATCACAACTACACTTTGTTCTAACTCGGCCATTTTTAGCACCTATTGAAGTTCAAGATTTACATATGAATGGCATATGTTTTACATTCATGCCACACTTTGGCCATGCGTAGTCCTTCCCATTTCAATAAAGCCACGGTAAAAAATGGTTTTCCATTCTATGACTCCTTTAACAAACCTTTACTTTATCTTCCTTGTTTCAATGTCAAGTTTAAATAACTGCTGATATTGCAAGTGTGTGTGAACGCAAAGGCTGCCAGTAATTCAGAAAGGCATCATTTATTCTTTGTTAAGAAGCGGAGTGATACCAGTTAAGGAATCAATGCGATAACTGATGAATGGAAAAGGTTAAGGCTAAAGTAACTATAAAAACAGTCACAGGACAGTCTGCTCAGGGTTCTGTCACTTGTGCTCCAAGTTTGTCTTTTTAGTATCTTCCATCGTCTGTTATCAGTCCATGCTCTTGTCATTCCATGCTAAAGACTTTCTCTTGGCAAGTTCCATCCAAGATGGCTGACTCCTCTCTGACTGTTGTAGGAGTGATGATGATGATGATGATGACAGCTGTGTCCCGGAGCTGCCCGAAGGCACTGGTGCTGTAGAACAGGACATACAGAAATGCTGTCTACGTTTTTATGCAGCTTGCCTTTTCATTTCTCATCTGCTACCACACAAATAAATATAATTATTACATACAAAATCATATTTTTCTACACAAGAACATATAATATTTTCCAATCATTACTGAAGCATGTCACTTATCTCTCATCATCTCTTGTTGCCAATCAATTTGCATATGACGTGTGAAACATTTTCATATGTGGTTTACAAGTATGTGTGTATGAGGTACAAGGACACACCTGATTTGAAACTGTTCCTGGCCTGGTGGTCCCCCCATACGACTCCCTCATTCGTTCTGGTAAAAGCAGCTTTCTGTGGAGAAAAGAGGTGAGAGGGCTGGTACTCCTTCAACTTACATATGGTCTACAGTGAATACCTGTTCCTGAAAGCTTTTTTTAACATGTGTGGCTGTGGACTATGATATCATGCATGTTCATATATAGTTTTGAATGAATTTGGATCATAAATAGTTCTAGTTGTTAAGGGTGCCTTACTGTTTCTTGAAGTTCAAGTTTAAATAACTGCTGATACTGCAATACAGTGAATATCTGTTCCTGAAAGATTTTTTTAACGTGTGGCTGTGGACTGTGATATTATGCATGTTCATATATCGTAAATATTCCTAGCTGTTAAATGGTGCCTTACTGTTTCTTCAGCCATATTTGCCCCATCACATCTCCTCTGCACCGGGTTAGTCTTGTCTGTGACCCATGGGACCCCGGGCCTGTCAGGAGTGTCCCGGGCTGGGGGCTTTGGTGCTGGTGTTACCGTGGATGGTTTGGCTGCGAGCTTCGGTGGTGTTGAGATGGACAAGGTGGCTTTCTGTAGGGATCTGAGCTGCACATGTCGTGTAGTAGTGTCGGCTGTTGGTGCCTCTGGTGCAGGCTGGTTGGTGAGTGGCTGCAGTAGGCCCTTTGCTTTGTCCCAAATATCACTTTTCCAGGGGGACTCAGAGTTTAGGCCCTCTGCTGAACCAAGCGATGATCTGGAACCTCTGTCTGCAGAACAACAGAACTCCATTCACCCAGCGCTGTATCTGTACATTCTTAACAGAACTTCATTCACCCAGAGCATAACATCTGTCTGTACTTTCTTGGCAAGAAAAGGCTATTTATAGATCATGTAGACACCATGTAGGCCTAGAGTTTAAAATACTGCTTAGGTGACAACATACATTTAAATAGGTGACCACCATATCAGCAAGTACATAGTAAGGTACTGGTCCCTGTATTAGACTCAGATATCTTGGTAAAGTAGAAGTAGAAGTTAAAGTCTTTATTGTCACTATACAAAGTATAGTGAAATGTTGTTTGGAGCAGCCAACAACAGATGCATAGAAGACACAGTATATAGAAATAGTATGAAATAGATAAAAAATGGCTGGAAAGAGTTAAAAATATAGGTTCAATTTACAGTAATATATATAAGTAAAACTATAAAACAATATGAAAACCAATATGAAAAACAATATGTACATCCTGATATAATCATAGTACATTAGTTTTAAAATGAAAACTTACTCTGCTGTCTGGTCGTGGCTGCTGTGTCTTTGCTTTTAAGATCTTCTGAACCAGTGGGCGATGTGGCAGTAGGTACAGTTCCTGATTTCAGGGAAGAGTTCTTTCTGACAACAAAGGACTTATTTGTGCTTTCTGTTCTCAGAGTTGAGCTGCTCCTGTCTCCAGAAGATTGAAGAGTGCCTATGTTTTGGCCTGGCAGATCCTCAGACATGGTCGTCTTGTTACTGGTCTCCAAGCTGTGACGCTTATACCTGGCTTCAGACTGGGCTGCTTCAGAGCGGTACTTGAGAGACAGGGATGTAGAGCGTAATGTCACCCCAAAAGCATTCGTCTTCTCCTCCTTTTCATCCGCCTTGTCCTGGCAGTCTGGGCCTTTGGCTTTTCTAACGTGGCCGTCTGTCTTTCCATCCATTGTCCTGGTGACAGAGCTATTTGGCACAATCTCCCGTCGCAAACTACTTCTCTTCTCTGGAGCAAACTGGTGTTTCTGTGGAAATTCTTTGGTTTTCTCCTCTGGTTGGCTATTGTGCTTCCCTGGCGTGTCTTTGTTGTTTAATGAAACCACAGCTGGTTGCTCTACCGGTTTCCTAACTTCCTCTGGGTTCGTGGTATTCCATTCCCCACTATTAGCAATTTTGGAGCGACGTTGGGCTGAAGACAACGAAAAATGGAAAGACCCAGAATTTGGCCTACATTTCTCACTGTTTATTGACACTTGGCTTTCCTGACCAGCAGGTGTCACTCTTGCTCTGAGAACCACCTCAGGTTGTGCAGGAATTTCTTTCTCAATCTCAGTAGCAGAGGCCTCTGTTCTCCTCTTCAGGGAGGCAGAGTGTGAGGGGTGTGTAGGGGGCTTCCTAACACGAAGAGCTGCCACAGGTTGATATTTAATAGGACTGTCTGCTTGACTTAAAGGTTGTGTACTTATGTCCCTGACAGGACTCTTCCTCCTCTCTTCAGTGGAACCACACTCTACATCCTGTGTGGGCCTGTATTCGTATGCTGGCCCGTCCACACTCTGTTCATTCTCCTCAGGAGGAGTTTCTGATTCCAGCTTTACAGGAATGACATCAGACAGATTTTCTTTCTCAGTGATCTCAAGTTGTTTATGTGGCTCTGTTAAATCCACAGCTTCCTCCTGGAACTTGTCCTGCTCCTCATCTCCAGAACATTCCATGTCCACAGACTGTTCTAGAGTCTCTGAGGTAAGTTCAGGGAGTGTGGACTGAGGCACACGGGTTTGAATCATATCAAAGGGCTCAGGTTGCAGGTGTTCTGGCATGGGCAGGAGGAAAAGAGGGTTGGAGGTGACATGTGTCTCCGAAGCTGTCTGCTCTGGGTCTTCGTCCTCGCCGATGGTGAGGGTAGAACTTGATCTGGGGAGAGGATCTTCGGGGCCAGGTTCCTCCTGTAGATCCAGGGACGTGTTTTGCTTTCTTCTGTCTGTCTGCAGCTCATGGGCAATGAGATTTTCCCTTTCAGTCATCACAATCTGAGTGGAGTGGGAACGAAAGCGAGTCTTCTCATCATGAAGTCCAGACCTTTCCCCCATCTCTTCCTCCCCTTCTGATAGGACTTGGACTAGATCGTGCATGCTCTCTGAGCGAGGCCTCTGCACACTCTGAATTCCCCCCCAAAAAACAGAAGAGAATAATTAGCTACTTACACATCAACGAGGAAGACACAACGAACTTGAACTGAAACAGCATTGTGCCTGCACCTGCTTAATGTCTAGTTAACGTATCAGAGGTCTATGGGTACAGCAATATGTAATACAGTAAGTAAATATAATTCCACACCTGCCTCTCTTTGTCAAGTTTGCATATTTGAGTCCAGTATGGAACGATAACTCAACATAGTGCTGTTTAGACAGCCATGGTGCTCGGCTGTAATACTGTGTGGTGGACATCTGGCAGAGTAATATCTTAAGTCAATATGAAAACTTGCCAAGCTTGCTCTTAATCATTCTCCTTTGAGCTGTGCTATCTGGCAAATAGGATACTAGATGTTACAATGCAATCTTAGGGCTCATTCACACCAAACACTCTCCGTATTCAGCGCGTGCCCGTTTTCTGTCCGTATTCGTTTAGAATGCATGTTAACAAATTACACTGTTCACACCACATGCGTGATCTGCGCATATTCTGTCTCTATACAAACATATTGTACACGGATACGCGCTGTACGCGCTCAAGTCGGTGTAAATGAGCCCTTACAGTGAGCAAGTTCCTGGCTTTGGTGCTGGGTCTCTGGTTCCGGGGTTTGACGGACACTCGATGACGTGCGGCGGACGTGTCAAGGCAGGGCGTGAACTGGGCAGGGCTGCTGAAGTCGGCGGTCGGAGAGGAGGGGGACGAGGTGGCAGTATGGGCCATAGGGCTGCAGGGCCGGTGGGACAGATGGGACCAGGGGGACAGAGGCCTAGATGGAGGCTGAGAGGACACCTGAGGTAAAACAAGAGGATAATAGAAGGATAATAGAATAGAAGAAGAAGAAGAAGAATCTTTACTGTACTTTACAGTTTGGCAAGAACAATACAGGACAACATTTCTTGCAGTCCAGTGGCGCCAAAGCAGATGAACACAATGACGTAATGACACAATGCCCTGTTAATGCGGGCTCTTGCGTGATGCAATAATGCAATGTCACAACAACGCAATACCAGGATACAAGGACATTCTATCGTCATAGGCATAAGAGTTCCACCAAAGCACGCACATCCAGAATAAATACTGGGAGCAGGACTAAAGGACAGTCGACATATGTACAAAAGAAAAAGTCCTCAGGCGTGAGGAAGGGTGAGTAAGCCCAAAACGTCACGGTAAAGAAATAAAACAATTGGGAGTAAAAACCTGGTTGAGCGGACTTTTTCTTTTGTACACTGTCACATGCATAGACATACTGGGAAGAGTAGGACATGGAGTGAAACTGCTGTTCTTAATAAGATAAGGTAATATGACCAGTGAACGGATACTGTTGATAAAAGTTATTTCTTGAAGTACCAAAGACAAGCATATCAAAGAAGATAGTGTGGAATAAGATTTGTGGGGGAAAATGTTTGAGCAAAGAGTCTGTTTGTTTTTCTTAGCCAGCGTCACTTTTGTACCGCATGAAATAAAATAAAAAGATTAATTAAACCAAAGCTTTAATTTCCTAGCACATAATAAACAGTCTGTCTGTGTAATTTATAACTGACAGGTTAGAAACCCAATTCAGATAGATTGCAGCCATATGTTTACACTGCTTATGATAATATTCAGTATCATACATCACTGGCGTGATATGTTTAATGAACTTTTACCTGCTCTTCCTCTTCACTTCCTGTTCCAGCAAGGCTAAGACAGCTGTGGTTCCTCTGAATGTCAGGAAAGACAAAGCACACAAGGGAGAGGTACATTTAAAGACAAACAGGATAGAGATACAGTACCACAAAGGGGTTAAGATTGTTTTTATTGTTTTCAGTCTTCCTGGATGGGCAAATTGCGTTGTTCATGTTGGGCGGGCACCTTGTAAGATGAAATGTGTTTTCCTGAATCCTGGAAAGCGATTTCTGGTGGGCTGTGTGGTAGACCGTCATCCTCCGATGTTGCTCCAGCATCCTCCATGCGCTTACTGGGAACAAGCAGGGGGGGCGGGCCCAGGTGGAAGTTCTGCTGTTGCAGCTTCGTCTGTTAAGTTAGTCACAGTACTTTTTATTGTTATTAAACCTTGACACTACAGCATGAGTTGCTTTCTATTTAGACACACATCCTGTATGCAACAGAAATCTGTACACAGTCTATACACACTGCACATATTGGTAATATTGGTGTCTAAACAGGTAGCAAATAAAGACAAGGAGATGGAAATCTAGGTCACACTTTATTTTGATATTATTTTGAGTCCTTGACTGTCTACAGATTCTGAGACTATTAGTAAACCATCTGTTGAAACTCTGTGTCTTGTTACGTTTGGGGTTAGGGGGTTGAGTTTCATTAAGGTAAAGTAATAAATAAAATGAAACTTAATTTCTACAAATCATCCATAAAGCCTCTGTGGGCAGACTTTCCACAATAAAGTGTTACCAAAATCTATAATTCTGTAATTGGGCTTGATGTAACTTGACCATATGCGGATAGGGTACAATTCTTCTGTACTGACCTGTAGAGCCCGGATCCTGCTGTGGACATTGTCTTGTGAGAGTACACGGGTCGGTTCTGAGGAGCTCTGGGCCTGATCCGCCAGAAAAATGCTGTCGTGGGATAGCGCTCGGGAGCTTAATGTACCTTTGGGCTGGCTGTAGATTAAACACAAAATAATATTTCTGTTGTCCAGGATGTCTTAATATTACTCTAAATATTATCGAAATATTATAACATGACAGTCAAAATATTACTGCATTGTGTATGAAATGTGTACATTACTGTTTATATGTTGACGTGTGCATTTTCTATGTGTCCAGTATATGATGTTGCTCATCTATTAGATTATAAGTGCATCTAATTACACTTTTGTAATGTGTGTTTTAGTCTTTGAAGACTCACTCAGCCTATGTAAAGCCATAAAAAATATTTGTTTCCTTGGTTGCAATAGGAGATAAAGATGTACAACAACATGAACAGATTTGACATACTGGATCACACATGGAAATACATTTAATCTAGTCCTTTATGTATCATCATGTGTTCATGTAGCTGCAACCCCTACTCTGTGATGTCACACTCTAACCATAGGTCAATATGTTATGGGAAAATTCGGAGTCATTTTCCCTTAGGTAAACAGTCCTGAAATAACGAAAGAGCAGGTGATGTTACATTACATTACATTACACTTACCAGACGCTTTTATCCAAAGCGACTTACAAAGGAGGACACAACAAGCTAGAGGAACACAGAATAAACAAAGGCATGGCAAAGCTGGGGCAGCCTAGGGTGCACACAAAGAGGGAACACAGGAGGAGATAGATGTGCCTTGAAGGGACACTTCAGACACACACCCCCCATCTACACACACACCCACACACATACATACACAAAGGCACCCGGATAGAGTGTTGGTTAGTGGAGGTTAGCTTTGTTAGGAATGATGTAGTCTTACAGAGAGTCCTCCTCTGAGTCGTATCCTCCCTTTGCGGCCTCGGGCACCGTGATGTCACTAGCAGACTGACTCTGCTTCATCAGGCCATCCGTGTCCTTCCGCTTCAGCCTCCCGAACAGGCGCGTCTTCAGGGCTTTGAAACGGGACTTCTTCCGCCCTGAGGAGCCAAGCAAAGCAACTACTGCTCAAACAGCTGGACCTAGCAGTGACTCAGCATCTGGACCTAGCAGTGACTCAGCATCTGGACCTAGCAGTGACTCAGCATCTGGACCTAGCAGTGACTCAGCATCTGGACCTAGCAGTGACTCAGCATCTGGACCTAGCAGTGACTCAGCATCTGGACCTGTAGGCACCATGACTGAGTACAGTATGGCTGTTTTTCGTGTTGGTTGTTCATAATTGAAGAGCACAGAGTAAAAATAGGCATAGTCAGGCTTACTCCCCTCTATCAATAGTTGCACTGAAGCCCAAGCTTTTTCAAAATAATCCTGTGAATAAATTAAAATAGTCTTGAGCTATACGGATTTTAAAATAGCATTGAAATAAAAAAATCAAACTTATTTTACATTTTCTCAGTTTCTGCATTTTGTGACCATGCCCGTTTTTCCCGTTGGACTCCTTAGCTGTAAGAGTAATAAACACACTTTTCATGCAGAGGAAGTAGCTTAAAGTGGTTAACAAGGCATCCATCATGAACACAAGATAAATTGTGTTGCAGTTACACAAGTAGTACTCATAAAGGATGTGTATGTTGTCAAACAAACCAAGACTAAAGAGCACAGTCTCACCTGGGGGGACTTCATCCCCACCACGCTCTTGGTCTGTGCTTCTGAACATAGCTTTCTCTGGAGTTCTGCACATCGAGAGACAAAATCACAAACAAGTAAACATACATATAGCGCCTGAATCATCATGTCAGACATTGCTGTTTGGCTGACATGTTGAAGTTATTTTTGTGTTAAATGCTGTGATATGCTAAATTCACATTTTCAAGACATTTATTGCCATTGAACAGTTGCCTGCACAAACAAATTAAGCAAGTATAAAAACGCACAATTCAAGGTGCTTATGTTAGAAATTCATGGCAAGAAATCATAAAATGGTCCTGATGTGTCACATCACATGCTAACATCACATCACATCACATCACAACATGCTAAATAGAAATACTGATTTTACTGACATTGATAGTACAGCCAGAATATTCACAATTTAATACCTAATTTACAGCCTGCAAATTCTGTTTATGTTTTGAATTTGTTTTTTAACCTCTTTCCTCTAGATGTGAAAAGAGAATTTACAGTATTGTTAATTTGATCGCAGTACCAGTTTTGGTCATAATCCTTCACATAAAAATTCAGTTTGTGGTTTCATTTTAAATGTTTTACAGCATCGGTACTGCCTATCTTTCATTTGTCTACAACACAAAATGTTCAAATATGGCTGACCCTTCATCTTAGGGATGCCCTGCTCATTCAGATGCACTATGACTGAGAGCTGCCAACTTTGAATAAGTTTAAAACTGTGCAGAAAGTACCAATTTTAAAATTACACCATTACTTCATCAACCATACATATATTTTAAAACAAAACAAATATGCTGGCTCTTTTTATGATAACATTTAAATCAATGCCTGGCATAACATATATTCTTATGAATTATATAGCCTAACTTAGCCTTACTCCAGAAGTAAGAAGTAATTTTATATTGTCATTCCTAGAACATGCTGCCTTCGTGTACATGCTAGCTCAATGTATGTTGTCTCTTAGTTTTATCATTTAATTGACGCTTCATAAATCCACAGGGTTATCTCTGTGTCTGTCCTTGTCTCTGTGTCTGACCAGACCGTTCAGCTCCTGCAACCCCACATGACTGAGACTCTTGGCCAGCGGTTGCCTAGCACTAGCCGTCTCCGAGATGACGCGATGTGACATTAAATAGCCAGGAGTGCCGAGGCCGTCTGGGTGCCACACAAATTCTCTCTGGGGTGCTCATCCTGCTCTAAATCCTCCTGGACACAGACTAGGAAGTAAAGTAAAGCTTTCTCCCAGGCGTTCCAAACAGCCATTACTCTCTAGGAAACCAGCTCTCCCCAGAGACGCTCCAAAGGGCAGAGCTGAGAGTCAGTGAAGCGCAATGCAGATTGTGTACAAGCCGGAGACGACATCTGATAGCAGGCATGTAACTATAACAATAGGCCTCTTGTCCTGGGAAGAGTAAGGGGGTATTCCAGAAAGCAGGGTTACCTGGTAGTCACCTACACTCTAAAAAATGAAGGTGCTTAAATAGTTTTTTAAATCTCCGAATGGTTCCATGGAGAGTGAAAACTTCCATTATGCGAAAGGTTCTTCACATTAGAAATTGTTCTTCAAAGCCTCAGATCATAATGGGCTATGCTATGTTATATTGGCGTCAAATGGTTCTTTAAAGAACTGTTGCCTCAAAGGTCCTTTGAAGCACTGAAAAACTTTCTTCTATGGCATCACTCTAAATAATCATGTACCTGGGTATTTTAACTCCGACCAAGTGCTTATCCTCCTAATAGAGGGGTCTTCTGGCCTTATTTTCTTAGAAAAATAAAGACACATGGATGTTCTGTTAGGAGGTTTACCACTTACCACTACTACTTTGAGTTAACTTATCTTGGTCCATCAGTAAACCATGTAGTTGGTCTGGTTCCTTTTTATGTTGGCTAGGCTAGCTGGAGTCAGGTCCAGGCCTGGCAACTCTGCTCCAGAAGAGACAGTCTTACCCTTACACCTGATTTATTTAAGTAATTAGCTTACTGCTTTCACCGACTCTCAAATCACACTGTTGACTCAATGTAAGGGGATCCCACCAGGTCATGCATACTGCTACTTTTAAGAAGAAAACTTTCCAGTAATTAAGGATGTATTGTTTCAGAAGCACTTGACTGCGCTATGGTATCTGAAATGGCTTTCTCTCACTTCTCCAGATATTCATTGCCTCATTGTTTAGTCCGAGCACAAAACTGAGCACACAACTCTTTTAAACAATGCCTTGAGTGATAAAGCAAAGTAATTAATTACAAGTAATTAAGCACGCAAGTAATAAGGATAAAAGATTAGGACAGCAAACTATGAGGTAAAGTAAGTATAATAACAAACAACCGCAATCAGAGATGGCAACCTGGTTCCCCATGTGGACAAACGGGGTCATTGTGGGTGGACAGACACAGACAGACAGACAGACACACACACACGCACGCACGCACGCACGCACCCACAAACACAAACAAACACAAACACACACACACACACACACAGACAGGGTCATTGCAATACCTGGTAAATAAGCCAGGTAATAAAGTCATTAAATGTCAAAATAGAGAGTGAAAACAACCATAAGAACTATCACAGCTACTGAATATAACCAACATAGCTTATTCTAAAGTTCAAGTTCAAATGTCAATCTGCCAAAACCCAACCTCTCCTGGGCATCTTGTGACATCAGCTTTTTTCCACCTGCGCTTGCGGCAATGCCAGAGAGAAAACTCTGGAGCAGTGTTGCCCAGAGACACACCTGTGCTCTACTCTGAGGTAAGTGTTCAGGTAAGACGTCACTGGTAACCTGGGGTACGTAACAGTAAGCTGCTCCACGACAGCAGTCATCATGTCTGATGAAGGGCAAGTGGCCTGAAACATCACACTATTGTACAGTAGCCTCTATTAAATGTTTATATGTTCCACAAGTCTTAAAATTACTTAGCATTTAACCTTTTCTCCTATTTTATGTCCTACAAGTCATAAAATGACTTTTTATCGAACTTTCTTCCTGTTCTATGTTCTACAAGTAAAAGCAATACTAAGTAGTTTTCATCTTTGGTCACCCTACAGGTTGGAAATGGAATTGTCTCTCCCAGAGAACTACAGAGAGACGCTCCTCCAAACTTACTTAGAGCAGTTATAGCGCATGAAGGGGGCAAAGTGAATTCGGAAGTGCCTTTTACCCTGTTACAAGTTAATGAACCACTGAAACGATTTTGGAAACATTATTTGAAGGTTGAAAAAACTACTTAGTGTTGCTTTAAAATGATTTTGCATTCATCAGTGTTATAGACAGACTGCTTCAGCATCAGATAGGACACAATAAGGACTGTGTGACCCTGTGGTGATGAAACCTCACACTATGCCCAGCTGGTGATCTGTGATTACTCTTCTCCATGCGCAAAGGCCTTTGTGTGCACGCGGGCAAACCTATAAAATGGGCCTGTGTTTACTCAAGGAACAGCACAAAGCCCAGCAAATAAATCCATCTGAAAAGTTGGGCACAATTAAGAGCAGTTTGTGTGACCGTGTGTGCGTGAGAGCGAGAGGTGAATGAGCGAGTGAGAGTGAAAGAGAGAGAGAGAGAGAGAGAGAGAGAGGAGGGGGAGGGGTTGAGGTGGGGCAGGTCAGAAAGTACATTTGGTACACTGTTTGAGGCATTCGACACCACTTTTTTTCAGTTCAATGTGAACCCAATCACCAGCTGTGTGATTGAGCTTTGCAGCATACAGTACAAAGAGATCAAAATGCACCCAAACAGCATATAATTATTTGAAATCCAACTTAAAAAACGACATCTAGATCTGAATGAAAGATCTGTGAAGATGGGGAACAATAAAAAGGGGGTCAAACATCATTATATAATCCATGTCAATCATTATTATGTATATAATCTATCTCAAACATCATTATACACTCCATGTCAAACATTATTATAATCCATGTCAAACATTATTATATAATCCATAAGGATATATTATGTCATGCCATGTCAGTAGTCCAAAAAATAATCAAATTGTCAAAAGTCCAAAAGACTCACTTGTGGAACTTGTTTCAGCAAGCCAACTGCCCAGACAGTAACTGACAAAGCTGACTTTGTCCAGCTAACTACCATCCAGCAAGAAGAAACAAACACAGACTAATGGTCCGCATTGACCCAACTGTTGATGTTTGTTGGAGCTTGTTGCTGTTTGTTGGGGCAGTGCTAGGGTTGTCACCATGTCTGACAAAAAAACGGGACATTTCGGCAACCCAATCAACCTTTTTGCTTATAAGCAGCGACCCGGTGTCAGTGTCCTGGGAGAATATTTTTTTCCCCTGGGACAGACCATTAAAAACTGGGACAGTCAGGTAAAACCGGGACAGGTGGCAACACTAGGCAGTGCGTACGTAAGTATCTTAACCAGAAGTGTAGATAACTATTATTATCATAGTGGCATGCTAATGGGCTGGGTTTGAACAACCAGGCCAAAAAAAGGAAAGCTTCTTCCACAGAGACAAACTGTCCAAAGAACAAAAAGATTAGGTCCAGACAGAAATGTGGTTACTGTGGTGTTATGGCCATAGTGGTGATCCATGAAACAACATATCAACCACAGTTGGAAGATGGTGGAGCTGATTACACAGAGGGTTTAAAAAAGTGCTCAACTTAAAAAATGTAAATAAATATGCAGTTTAAATGGCGAAAAAAAAAGTTCTAGATGTATAGCTCGGCCTGCTTCCCCTTTTACACTTGAATACATGTTTGACAGCACCAGCTAAAGAAACATAACTAAAATATATTCTCTCGTATGAATAATGTCTGGAGGAAACCATCAGCACATTTATAATATGTTTTGATGTGCGTGAGTTGTATGTCGTCCCACAATACTAATCACTGTGTGGTATCACAACCTGTTGTCTTGGTATGACTTAACTGATATTATACTGACTACATTGGTAGCAGCACTGGTATATTTGCATGTAAATATTATCTATCATCCCACGTTGGACAATTTACAGCATGACGCACATTTATGTACACTGAACTATGTATGATGTGAATTTTCAGGTAGGCAGGTAACGCCAGCACTTTGATAGAATAGATGTACTGTTTGCAATGCAGATTCTGAGAACATTGACCCCTGCGTCCTTCTGCAAGGTGTTCCATCCCTAGCTCATCTCAGCAAATGCCACAAGGGACACAGAGCATTAAAGAAATTGTTTAGCTCATAGTTGATGATTGTTGTGAAAGGTTAATGGATGACATAGGCGTCATAGAGTAGAAAAGCACTGTGCATACTCCCAGAGCAGCCATGAAAGTGAAACATGGCCCTGCCCTCCTTCATTATGTACAGTAAATCTTGATCTTAGCCCGTTTGCAATGTCGTATTCGGGAAAAGCAAACATAGTTCAATTGTGTTTCCCTAAAGAGGGCACTACTTAGCCAGAACAGTCCATTTCATTACCCAGGTTCAATATAATAAGGTTGTAATTGGTGTTCTGAAATTGCATTTGCATTCCAATCACCCATTCTAGGTCCCATCTGATGGTTCTACATGTACAATTGTCATGTTGCATGTCTTTTACTGCATAATAAAATGTTTGACCAGAAGCTAGATAAATGACTAAACCAATTCATACTGTTTGTTTTTTGTGCATAGGCCTATCCCACTGAATTGTTCAGCTCACTTTAAGCCAGAGTATATTACTAAGAGTTGAATAAACTGGAGTAGACATTAAAGGTAATTTCACTTAAGTCAGCGTGAGCTATTGTGCCCCCTGTGTCCGTCCCTCCCTCCCTAGCCTCTACAATAACCTAAGACTGAATTCAAATTCATTAAGTTCACATTGAAATCCCAAAAGTGAAAGTCCCATTTGTCATTGTGATCACACAGCACACCTCTGCATTTAACCCATTACACACATGAGCAGGGGGCAGCCATGACAGTGGCGCCCGGGGAGCAGTGTGTGGGGACGTTGCCATGCTCAGAGTACCTCAGTGGTGCTACTGGCGACCCAGAATTCAAACCTACATTCCTGTGGTGACAGGTCCGATGCCCTAACCACTAGGCCACCACTGCCCCGTAAGTAAGAACAGACCTGCATAACAGCATGATGTTATAGCACATCTTCCCAGAAAAAGGGTAGATACCTAGCCGTTAAGTGCACCATCACCACTAATTTTACTTTACAGATAACAATGTCTTTCAGTATTTCAGTACAACTCTATAGAGGAAAACAAAACAAAGGCCTATTACAGCTTATGCCTGATGAGTCTGATATGTGGATGACATGTGGATAATATGTGGATACAATTTTCTTAGAATTTCCTGTGTTGGGAATTATTCTGTGTTAATTAGTTACATGGGTAATTCTAACTTGCTGACACACACACACACACACACACACACACACACACACACACACACACACAGAGACCTCCCATATCAGAAACTGCTGGCTGCTGATATTAAGGATCAGTCATGAAAGCGGGGCTTCCCCTTCCCGCATTCAGCGTTCCACTGCCTCCTAGCAACGATACTTGACCACACAAACATCAGCTCAGAAAGCTATCATGTGAGATATAAAGGTAGATATAAAGCCTAGCGAGACATGAAACTGCTGCTGGCTTATCGAATAACATAATCCATCTGTTACACTGTTGACACAAACTGTTTTTTCCCCACAAACTTTGTTATCTTTCGAGAGACACATGACCCGTCCCCACCCTGTTTCATTCCAAAGGGGGGAAAAAAATGCACGAGAACAGCAGGTGGGTATTCAGCAGGTATTGCATATCAGATGCTTTTGTAATAGTTAGAACACCATGTCCACAAGTAGGCTATTGCCATCAAGACCACATGCTTCTCTGTTTACCCAAGGTCATTACCAAAGTGTTCACTTGCAGGGCATTCTTGTAATATTGCTTCAAATCACACCCTTGATAAAAATTAGCCTTTTTCTTTTTATTTAAACGGATTGCCTGAAAGTTGTTGCTACCCCTGAAAAGGACTGTAAACATTAACAGTAAGTAAGGCAGAAGGAGGTTTAGACAAGAAAAAAAAACCTTGCTTGATCATTAACAACGTGTACCTGACATACCCACTCTGGGCTTCTGCTTTTGAGTGCGGCAGCCGCTCGTCGCTGAACTTTGGACAGGTATTATCTCCTCGAGACTCCTTCACAGCACCCACCCAGCTTGACAATACAACGATCCCCTGTTGTCTTGCTATTCAACCCGCCCATGTTATGCCACGGACCATGCTTTGCTTTACCCAGGGCTGCAGTTTAGTTTGTGGAGGTGGTGGGTACACTCTGGTCAATCTTCCATTCCCTTTAGTCTCTCTCTCTCTTTATTTTACTTTTATCCTTTTATACTTTATCTTTTGCGCTTTTACATATTGTTCCTTGCTTTTATTTTTGTTAGGCACATTGAATTGCCTTTGTGTATGAAATGCACTGGGCAAATAAACTTGCCTTGCCTTACACACACACACCCACTATCACACTTATACTAAACATTTGGTACATATCTCTGGATGATTTTTTTTAAGTATATTTTTTGGGCTTTTTGTGCCTTTATTGTATAGGACAGTGAAGAATGGGACAGGAAATGAGTGGGAGAGAGAGATGGGTTGGGGTTGGGAAACGGCCCAGGTCGGACTCGAACCTGGCTCCCCATGGGCACTTTGCCCATTCATGGTACGGGTGCTCTACCAACTGCGCCACAGCACCCCCCATATCTCTGGTCGATTTTAATGGATATACGCAATAAAAGAGCTTTTTTAGGAGGCATATAGTCTAGCCTACCTGCGTGTCACAAAGACAACCAACTACAGCTCTGGCTTTAGCCCAATAAGTTTGAGCCCCTCTGCCCAACTCACTTGCCAGCTAACCTGTGACAGTGACAACAGGGTGAGATGTCTGTGTAGATTCTCGTTAGTCAAAAGAGCTAAGTCGTAAGCAACTGGACTTCTTTTTGGAGCTTGAAGACGTTTCACCTTTCATCCAACAGGGTTCTGTTCAGTTCTGGCCTAATGATGGGTGAGACAGATCCCCCTGCCACTGGTCAACCTGTTACTTCTGTAGAGATTCTGACGTTGTATATAGTGCCCTATCTCATCTCCACCCAAGGTATGGATGATGCATTGCATTCCTTGATTGCTGGACTACGTCATTAACAACCAACAAAGTAGTCTAAACCTATAGGAAAATATTACTTTTTAGAATAGTCTTATCTTTGTCTTTCAGACATGATCTTCCTAGGAGAAAAACAGTGCTAGACTATTTTAAGATCTTAGATTAACTTTGGATTGGACTTAGCCTATATCAAACTTCACTGGATACTATATTTGTTAGAAGTTTAATTTAGGAAGTACAAGACAAATTAATTGTTTTTCCTAGAACTCTTTTGGAGAAAAAGATAAAAATAGAACTGTAAGAAGCAATGTTTTCCTCTAGGAAAAACACTTATGATTTTTTCCCTTGTTAACTTTCTAAACCAATGAGGCGTTAGATTAAATTACAGAAGCATTTCAACACAACCCAAGTTTAAAGAACAGCCTACATCTCACACATCTTTGAACAACTTGTCAAATCGTTTTCCATACCACAGGCGGCCTATTGATCATACAGTTAAACCTGCCCCTTACGCAGAACACTTTGAAAAACAGGATATGTTCAATAACTCACACTAAGCCAACACCAACAGATGTTCTCTTGGCATATCATATTAACTCTGAGTAGCCTGACACTAAAGTAAATTATTGATCACATTAGAATGCATTACTTTAGTAGAACACTTTTATTTATCCTTTTCTGTGCTGTCGATTACAAAATACATGTAGTAGCCCACTACTGTATGTGTACTGGACACCTGTAGCCCGCACAAAAAGGATTTGCACTTAGGCAATGTTAGAGGTGTACGCTACTTTGCTAAATGAGTACGGTATAGCCAAATATAGTACATCGCATAATTACCATAAGACACGGAATGGGGACTGAGTAGAATTAGAACTAGACATATAATTAGCTCAGTTTCGCTTAGCAAACCAACTAACGCGGAGGTCTAATGATGTTGTGGAAAACTTAACCTCTCACTAGGCACCCGCCGCCTGGATTCAAAAACGGAAGACCTCAGCTCACCTGTCTGTGGAAGAACGACCATCAAAATCGGATGAATTCCCTCTACCATGTACTGTGTATCCAAAAGTGTATGTCCCGTCAAAATCCTGGCGTGTGGAGCTGTGCTTTGATTTGCATCAAGTCTTCCCATGTAGAACCCAGCCTCTCACTCCCGGTAGAAGCCCCAGGACTGCGTAAAGTACGGACCTCCTCCAACAGCACAGTGCAGTTTTGCACTCATCCCCTGTAGCAGTCGACCAATGACTTTTTCATGTCGAACTGCCGAACAGCCCAACACCACATACCACCAAGGCTCGTCACGGTCACGGTCAGGATGCACTTAGTGCAAGGTAAAGGGTCATGTTCCAGACAAAAGTAATTGGCAATGGACAGGCGTAAAGGCACAGTTGTATCCATCCGTCCTTCTCATTCAGGGTTGAAACATAAACGTTATGTAATCACGTTGGTATTCCACAAATCCGCTTGGAGGTTGGTTGGTGTGAGGAAGTAGTTAATACCTTACCAAAGCATCTTAGCGTTGCACTGTAGTTCGCACGCGCATTAAAGGTCACTGGTCAGCCAATTATAACTATCGGACTGAAGGGCTAAAGAAAAAAGTAAACATTTAAAGGTGGGGATTTTCCGCCAGTGCTATTTACCCTTATTGGCAACATTCTGTATCATGTACATTTTGAAAAGTAAGAAACAAAGACACGATGTGTGGAGTGCAACAGGGAAAACACTGGACATAAGTGGGAATTACACACCACACCATTCCCTCGGTGTTATATCATCACTCTAAGACCAAATAGGCCTACATTTCATCTAGACAAAGAAAACTCCACACCATCGTGAACTTGAAAATTCAGACAGAGAAAGAGAGAGGGGTAGTGTGTGTTAGTGTGTGTGTAAGTGAGTGAGGCAGAGAGGGAGGGAAAAAGAGAGAGACATTAAATCTTGTGTTGTGAATGCAAATATTTGTTTTGTGTATTTGCCCAGAACTGTGCTATTCCTGTCTGTCTTTTTCACTCACTCCAGATGATGTGTTCAACATCAACAGTCAACATTATAGAACACCATCAATTTATTGACATGTATGTATAATCAATCAATTAATGTCCAGACACAATGATGTAATATTTCTGCAAAGTTTATATCTAATTAAAAACAAAATAACTGATGCATTTTTTAAAAAGTATACATTTAAAAAAATGTAAGAACTTAAACGGTGGTTGAAAAAAATCCAGTTTAGATGTGGTGCTTAATCATACAGGTCCCGTATTGTAGCCCTGTAGTGATAAAATCCACAAAACACAGAACATACACATTAGTGATTTGCACTCTGCCTTCACAACATAAGTATTATCAAAGCAGCAGGACTAGACACCCATATTTGTAAAAAGCTGCTTTCAATCAAATGCTATTATATGTTATTGTATGTGCTATACATAGCACTATGTGTACGATGCAGGGGCTAATGGTTAGGGAGTTGCTCTTGAGATCAGAGGGTTGCAGGTTCGAATCCCGCACCAGTAGGAAGAATGGGGGAATAAATAACTAGTGCTGCAATGCACCCTCATATATGGATGAAGTGCCCTTGAGTAAGGCATCCAACCCCACATTGCTCCAGGAACCGTACCCTGTACCTAAAATAACTAAGTCGCTCTGAATAAGAGCGTCAGCTAAGTGTAATGCAATGTGTTCATACACATACACTGAATGGAGTGGAGAGTAGCTGAAACACAGCTCTGATGTACCCAATAGTACACCTGCATTCTAAATACCTCAGTCATGTGATTACATTCCATTACACTGCACTTACCTAACACTTATACAGAGTAACTTATCCAGAATTAGGCACAGGGGCAGTCCCCCGGGAGCAAAGTGAGGTTAGATCCTGAGGGTACAGGAGAGCGTTGGATATTCACCCCCCCCCCCCCCCCCCCCCCTTCCAACCCACATTCTTCCTACTGGTATGAGATCGAACCAGTGACCCCTGAGATCCCAAGACCAACTCTCTAACCACTAGGCCACAGCTGCCCTGGTGATCAGTGATGTAGTGGAGGGTAAACACATGTAAACGCCATTTTTGCACCTCTTTAAATACCAAATCAGCACTTACTTGCCTTTTTATGACTGCCAATATGTACACATTGTTTACCCACATATTTTTACCTGCTATGAGTATCATTTACCTAGCTTTCTTATCACCACTACATTACTGATGACGATGTAGTATTTGAGAAATGTGTGAGTATGCATAAAATGTACCAGGACAAGTTCACATGTAATTAATGAGTTCTTAATGATCAATGTATAATTGTATAATTACATATATCAAGACTTGTAACTAAATTATTATCAATGCAAGTGTACACAACTACAAACCCATACTAGTAGCTATGTATATACTATTATTTAAATATAATTAGCTGTTGCATCTTTATCATAAATTTCCTTAATGAAAGACTGTCATCTTAACCTAAATGTACTAGCATCGCATACAAACACAAATGCACACAAACTCACACTCTATTATAGTAATATGTTATAGTACTGTAGTCCCAAATGCTTGAATTAAATTACCCTTAATGTGTCTGCCTACGTTATTGTTTTCCATCAATACTGCTATAGCTAAGTGAATGACAAACATAAGGATTTACCTATTTTATAAGATACAATATTATATTCTATGTATACGTTCTTTGTGTATATCCAAAATTACGTATCAATAAATATTTACAAATAACGTCTTCTATATGCACCATTATAACACACCTGACACTAAATGAGTCTGTGTAGTTGGGGAAGTATGTGTGTGTGTATGCAGTATGTGTATGTGTGTGTACAGTGTGTGTACGGTATGTGTGCGTGTGTGTGTGTGTGTGTGTGCGCGTATGAAGAGGAGAACAGACCGTATGGGAGAGCGGTGTTCGGGGGTGCTGTGGAAGGGGCGTTCAGGGGACCAGGCCCGCTGGGGGCTGAGGGAGCGGCGGAGGGGAGAGGTGGGGCGCAGGGAGGATGAGAGGGTGGACGAGAGGGTGGACGAGAGGCCCTGCCGCCGCAACTCCTGCACTGCTCGCTCCCTGGGGGAGAGAGAGAGAGAGAGAGGGAGAGAGAGAGAGAGGGAGAGAGGGACGGAGAGACAAAGTGAGTGAGACAGAGAGAGGTAGAGAGAGTGAGGCAGAGAGAGAGAGAGGGAGGGAGAGAGAAAGAGATGTCATTTGCATAGTTGTTTTAATGATAATAACTTTTGTTATGCTTATTAATGCATTGGCAATATTGTATAGTCATGCCAATAAAGTACATTTGAAGTTGATAGAGAAAGAGAGAAAGAGAGAAAGAGAGAGAGAGGGAGAGAGGGATGTAAAGAGTGAGTGAGAGAGAGAGAGGGAGAGAGGGATGGAGAGAGAGGGGGAGAAGGAGAGAGAGAGAGAGAGAGAGAGAGAGAGAGAGAGAGAGAGAGAGAGAGAGGAGGGGTGAAAATGGATTTTAAAGGGCAGGTCTTCTGCAGGAGACATCGTCTTGATGTACAATGAACATACCTGTCAAAACGCTCAGCAGCCAGCTGCTTTTTAGTCATCTCCAGATCAACTCCCAGCTGAGACGCACGAGTCCTCAGAAGAGCCATCTCTCTACTCTGGGAGCTCCTGAACGAGGGAGAGAGAGAGAGTTTTCTATTTTTCAACAACACATTGTTTTTCAATGATCTATTTATGCTCTTGTCATGTCAATAAAGATTTTCTGGATTTGAAAGAGAGAGGGGTGAAGAGAGAGAGAAAAAAGTCTGGTATAGTATCGCATGGGTTTTGTGTGGAAAGCCCTGTGAAATCTTCAAGACTTCAAGACCTTTATTGTCACTGAACAGTTGCCTGTACAATGGAATTAGATAGCAAGGCCACAAAGGTGCAAAATAAAAAAAAAGTGTCCAAGTGTCAAGCGAGGAAGCATTGTAGAAACAAAAGGAAAGAAGGGAGTATATACATATATACAAGGGCATAATAAATAATAAATAGTAAAACCAAAATGGTTTATGTACAGAAGTTGTGAATAACAAAACTACACATAATAGGTATCTACACATAATCCACAGTATTGACTTGGTGGCAGTGTAGAGTGGATCAGAGTTACTTTATTGATCCCGAAAGAAAATTAGGCTGTCTAGCAGCATACACATAACACACATTACAAATCAGAGCAAACATATTGCACACATCTGCATATATACGAACATTCACTTAGCTGGGAAAATAAAAAAATAAAAAAATATAATAATAGTAATGACAATAAAAAAAATCCAATGAGGTAGTTTGCGGTGTGTTTGTTATGTGTTATGTGTTGGGGGCAGCTGTGGTCTAGTGGTTAGGGATAGTGGTTAGGGAATTGGTCTTGGGATTGGAGAGTCGCAGGTTCGAATCCTGCCCTACCCATGTCTGAAATGCCCTTGAGCATCTGACCCCCACACTGCTCCAGGGACTGTAACTGAAACCCTGTAAAATAACTGTAAGTCGCTCTGGACAGGAGCGTCAGCTAAGTGTAATGTAATGTAATGTTACCAAGGCAGCATCACTCACGCCTTAGTGTCGGCCGCGGTGAGCTTGTCGCGGAGCAGCTGGACCTCGGCGCTGCGCTCCTGGGAGCTGAGCTGCCTCTGCAGGTCCTTGTCGCGTGTCGACACCAGGATGGCCTCCAGAGTCCTGGTGGACGTCCGCTCGCTGGACAGCTGCTTTCTCAGGGAGCCCAGTTCGCTCTGGGAGGCATCCAGATCACGCTGCAACTGCGTCAAAAATAAATATGTTTGCCCGAGTAAACACACACAAAAATATATATATATTAAATATCTAATTAGTAATTAATTATTTAATTAATAATTAAATAGTAAATATATATATATATATATATATATATATATATATATATATATATATATATATATATATATATATATATATATATATATACATACATATATATTTACATGCTGCATACTGTACATTCACATACAATAGCTGGAACTCTGTTTACTCTGATTAACTTACTCTAATCAGTTTTTATACATCCACAATTTTTAACATACTAATTCGCCCTAACAGAGATGCCATTTACAGCTGTTTTAAGCCGCAAAGATAAATGTGCTTTTAAAGTGTTTCCAGGTGAGGAGTTCTTATTTAAATAACCAAAACTCCTCTACCTGGCTTAGGAGCTTTGCAAATTATTATCAGCTGATGTACTGAATATGACTGCATACATGGTACTGGGCTGTATCCTGAGGCTAGGCTGCCTTTCACTTATCTCACAAACACACCAAAACATGACACATCTACACAATCCCCGTTTCATTTTGTACAGAGGGTCTGGACCGGAATCTCTTAAGGGTCATTTAGTCGGGCCCAGCAAGACCAATCCAATCAGTGAACAGAGGGTGTGCTCGTTAGCCGTGACGTTGACCTTGTGTGCTACATTTGAATTGTAGTGCGTAGGTAGGCTAGTTGCATACGTGACGACCAGGGGTTAGTGATTGGGTAAAGGCAGAGGCACTTGTTTTAAACTTCAGCAGAGTCCACACCTCCAGCAAATCGTTTCTGACAGTATCTGGTCCATACCCTCTGTACAAAATGAAATGAAGTACACGGGGCTGGTTTAGCAGGCTACAAACATATAGGATGACTCAAAGGATTACAGCTACACAAGAGTAAAAGAAATAAATACATAAATAAATACATGGCAAACAGCTACAAAAACTCATTCTCATTATCAGTAGTTATTCACATTAATTATTCCATTCACAGCCATTTGGCTTAATGAGATGCCAATTTAGACCTCTAAGATCACTGCACATTTCAAGTGTTTCCAAGTGGGGATTTCTTACTCAGATTACTTAAAGTATCTAATTACTAAAAGTATTAACATGTTGGATGGAAACCGGGTACTGATACACTATCTACTTGGCATACCTCTGGAATCAACCTGGATACTGCCCATGTTCCCAATTTCCCTGAAAGGACCTCCCGAAGTGATTAATAAAGTCTCATTCTATTCTATTCTATTCTATTCTATTCCATTTTATTTTGTTTTATTCTATCATACAGTCGTTGCATACAAAGCTGGGCCCAACACTCACACACACAACTTACAGCTTCCTTGCTGAGGTCCAGTTTGACGCAGAGCTCCCGTGTCTTCTCCAGGTCGGCGTGGGTGGTGCTCTGCTGCTTCTGAGTCTCTCGCAGCTCCGCCTCCAGCTCCAGCAGACGCCTGTTCAGCTGGGAGACCTGACCGCTGCTGCCACGCTCTGCACACAGAGCCTGGACATTCGTACACACACGCACACAGACACACACACCCACGTAACCCAACCGCAGTCATGCATGCACGCATGCACGCACACACACACGCACGCATGCACAAACACAGTATGTCACAATGCCACAGTAACACAGCATATTAATAATTCCTCTTGATAAAGAAACCACAATCAATTCATCAATCAATTAAGTACACCACAACCTTATTGAGCCATTTTGAGCCAACACATGTTTGGGTACTTTTCCTCTGATCTGGCAGTAGCCCTTTAGAAATTAGCTTACCATGCTACTGGTCTAACACAATTCAATTATTTATGCTAAGCTAACAGCTGAAAGGCTACTACCAGATTAGGAGATCCTACTGACAGATCCAGGGATTGGCTGAATGGATTCAAAAATGGTGAAATGTAAATGTAGTTGTTGTAAAAAAGGAGCCCATTTCCTCAAAAAAGTTGAAATTGTTCCTTTAAAGTAGAAATCTGGTGTGAATCAATCCATAGCCCTATGACATTACTTACTACGACATTACAGAAAGTCTTTAGTAACACATTACAACTTGGTCATTGTCGTAAGAAAAAGAACAGTTCGATATTGAACCTACAGTAGGTTGTATAAAATGTTTAGGTTCTTCTTCCCACAGGAAGCACTCAGTGACCTCAAACAACAATGAGAAGCTATGGATTGATTCACACCGGATTTCTCCTGTAGCCTCTTAGACTCGCTGTGACTGAAAAAAAAAAGAAAAAAAAAAAAAAAACTACAACATTACAACAGTATTACGACATTACAGAAAATCTTAAGTAACACATTACAATTTGGTCATTGCCATTCTGGTAACAACAAAGTTGTAATAGGGGATGCGTCTTAAAGGGTTAAGGGCTCATTCACACCGACTTGAGCGTTTACAGCGCGTATCCGTGTACAATAGGTTTGTATAGGGACAGAATACGCGCAGATCATGCTTGTGGTGTGAGGGTCTAATTTGTTCACATGCATTCTAAACGAATACGGACAGAAAAGAGCCACGCACTGAATACACAGAGTGTTTGGTGTGAATGAGCCCTAAGGCTCTGTTGTGAGTGAGGCGGCTGGGTGGGTGTGTGGACAAACGGACCTCCTGCAGGCTGGCCTCCAGGCTCTGCAGCTTGTCTTTCAGGCGCTGGCGCTCCAGGTCGGCCGTGACCAGCTCCATCCGCAGCTGGCTGGTGGCCGTCTCCGCCTGCCGCGCCTGACTCTCCCAGCTCTCCGCCTCCAGAGACGCCCGCCGCCGGCCCTCCTGCAGCTCGCGACACTCACGCTCCTGACACACACACACACACACACACACACACACACACACAATCATACACACACATACACACACACACAATTATACTCACACACAATTATACACAAACAACCATACACACACACAATAATAAGCACATACATCCATACCCACACACACACAATCATACAAACATACACACGCACAATCATCACACACGGAAAACCATACTCAGCTATAAACATAATGCACACAGGAGAATTATATAATTATACATTATGCACAAGAACTGGAAGTCACACATTAGGACATATCCTTATGTTTCAAAATAGGTTTCCATATGTGTCCTTCTTATTCAGTGCATACGGTTAGAGGTAATTTAAATACATGTAATTATGGCAGTATCCTGTGAGGGTCTAGAAACATGTACATACAATAGATGACTCAACAACAGTAGCTATCTGGCGGGGCATACAGGATACATTAAGGCTACCTTAGAGGCCAGTAGCTCCTCAATGTGAGTGATGTCATTAATGTAGTCTTCCACTCTGCTCTTCAAATTCTCCATTTCCTGAGAGCAGTCCTCCACCTTTAGATGCAGTGCCTGTGAGCACACATGGACAGATGAGACTGTGTCTGACATGCGGGCAGTGTATCTGTGGATGTGTGTGTGTTTGTGTATCTGTGTATGTGTGCAGTGTATGTATGTACTGTATGTGTGTGTGGGCAGTGTATGCATGTGTGTGTGTGTGTGTGTGTGTGTGTGTGTGTGTGTGTGTGTGTGTGTGTGTGTGTGTGTGTGTGTGTGTGTGTATGTGTGTGTGTGTGTGTGTCTTACTTGGTTGTCTATGCGGGCAGGTCAAAATGCCCCCCGCTACTTTGACACCCCTTTATCTGTGTGGATGTGTGTGTGTGTGTGTGTGTGTGTGTGTGTGTGTGTGTGTGTGTGTGTGTGTGTGTGTGTGTGTGCGTTTTTGTGACTCTGCCCTGGTTGTCCAGTATGTGTGCAGTGTATATGTGTGTATTTTTGTGTGACTGTCCAGGTTGTGTAGTATGTGTGCAGCGTGCTTGTGTGTTTTTTGTATGACTCTGACCTGGTTTTCTATGTGGGCCTGGTCCAGTTCCTCCCTCAGATGACCGTTGTCTCGCGCCGTGGCATCCTTGACTTTGAGCGTAGCGTTTAGCTCCTCCTCCGAGTCCGTCAGCTTCTTCCTGATGAGGCTGAGCTCACAGTCTCTAGTGGACACTGATTCACGCAAGCCCCTGACACACGCAACAGTAGGCATAATTTAGACTGGAGATCAGATGATTGCCTGGATATTGCATCCATGACATGAGAGAGTTATGCTTTAAGAAAAGTATGACTAACTCTGAAGTTTACCTTTTGGCTACATGGGATGCAGAACCAAAGCAGAAGCAGCTGTTGCAGAATGTCATTTTGTTGTTTAGACTAGTGTATTTTTTTCTTTTGTAATATAGGCAGTGCTTTCACATCTGGTGTAGCCGCTTCTAATTATGTAGTCATCGGCTGTTTGTTTGTTAGTTAGCAACATAACTCCAAAAGGTATGGATGGATTTTGATGAAATGTTCAGTGTAGGTCAAAAATGGGCTAACTTAAAGGTGATTAGATGTTGGTGGTGATCTGAGCTGCCTTGGCGAAGGTCTGCGCTCTCTGAGTGCTTTTGTAGTTGATTATAAAGCAATCTACACAACCACTTCCACTTTGATTCCGTGCCCAGTGTAGCCACCAGCTAACACAATGTACTTGGGACTGAAAATATTCGCGTAGTCTCCCCTAACTTTAAATACTTAAGATTTGTTTCTGTAATTTGTAACTGTAATTCACCGGGCCTTCCACATGACGTGTGAATGCATTGTTATTTCCCAATGATAGAAAACTAAAGATCAGTTAGATGAAGACATCATTTTTGCCCAAGTCAGTCCAATATAATCCAATACAAATATTTTTGCTTAGTGAAACGAATCTTTTCTTCATGTATTCACACAGCACATGGAAGTATTACTACCTCAGAGGTGCACAGATCTGTATAGAAAATGGAGCCTAACTAAGCTCTAGCAATCAAAAGCATGGTGCAAAGCTTGTTCTCCTAATAATCCTGTGCGGAATAATCCTGCTAAGCATTTGCATACAGATTGATGCATATCAAGTAGAGAAACTATTGGGTGAGAGAGCTAGGGGCAAACCAAAAAACTTAAAGCAACACCAAGTAGTTTTCGTCTTCGGTTGCCCTACAGGTTGGAAGAGGAATTGTCTCTCACTCAAACTACAGAGAGACGCTCCGCTCCTCCACACTTAGTTAGCGCAGTTGTAGCCCACGGAGGGCGATAAAGCGCATTCAGAAGTCACTTTCACCTAGTTAGGTTCTTCTTAAGTTGATGAACCATAGAAACGATTTTGGAAACATTATTTTAAGTTTAAAAAAACTACTTGGTGTTGCTTTAAAAATCTACCTCCATGGTGATGACAGCATTCTGGAAGCGGGGTTAGAGAACATCACAATGAGCCTGTTATTTTCACAGCTGCTGAGATGACTGCACGTCTGTGTGGTGATGTGATTTCTCCATGAAGAAGGGAATTACCTAATACTGGTCTCCAGCTCCTCAATGTTCATCCTCAGACCTCTAATGGCCCTCTCCTGAAACATGAAGAAACATCAGAGCAGAGTTTCACCCCTACATCCCCACCAAATGGCATAGAGCAATGTAAACAACAACAACAAAGCTTCTGTGTTCCCAAAGGATTTCCCAAGGACACCATAGACAGAAAACCAGGAAACACTGAGCTAGCGATGACCCGTATTGACAAGTTTGCTAAGGTTGCTAAGGAAGATTTGCAGTCTTAAGAGTTCATTCCTATTTGTCATGGCAAGCAGCACTGCTAGTCCTTGGTGACGGGAAAAGGAAATAGGAAACCTTCTGGGAACAAATCATGTCAAAAATTTTAACTATTGAAACTGTCTACATCCGTATAAATGGTCAACCAAGTGTGGTCTTTATAAAAACAAAAACAAAAAAATGTGCATTCATGTGTCTTTCAAGTCAGTAAAAGTATAATTAAGAAAGGAATACACACACACTGGGAAAAGAGGTGCTGGCAACCTGAGCCAAAGGTTTGAAAAAGAAAAGTTGCTGCACACTCCGAGCTGGTTACACGAGGTGTAATGTGATAACGTTTCGGCGGTAGGCCGCTCTGGCCTTTCTCAGATCGCAGTAAAAGTATAATACTCACGTTGTCGTCCAGCTGGGAGTTTGCCATCGAGAGCTGCAGGCTCTTCTTGTCCAGCTGCTCCTGCAGGGAGACTTTGTGCTGCTGCAGGTCTGAGAAGGAGCTCTGCAGAGAGGCCATCTCCTCTCTCATGCCACTCAGCTGTTTCATCAGTGAGTCTAAAGACACACATACGCACAGACATAAACATGTGCATCATGTACCATGTACATTTTTGTGTGTTAAAAAGCAGTAAAATGACCTATGAAGGAAATATCAACAGGAAAACAAGATATAATTCCTTTAGCAATCTTTCCATAAACGTAGCACTCTCACATTTCATTTTCATTCTCCCATGGTTACCTCAGCTGTTTAACAGATTTGTGAATACCAATTTACTCATGACTGATGAAAAGATAATTACCAATGGCTTCCCACCACCCACCAACAAACAAACACACACACACAAAATGGTACACAAACACACACGGAATTATTACACAAACACAGCCACGCACACACCATTTTTTTCATCCAGCAGCTTGTTCCTCTCCTGGACCTTGTGCAGCTCTGCGATGCGTGAGGTGAGCCTGCGCTGGGTCTCCGTGAGGTTGCTCTCCGCCTGGTTGTGAGCGAGCCTGCTGACCCACAGGCACGCGTTAACTCACACAATCACATACATGTAACCAGTGGTTAAAATTAGCCTTTGTAAGGGCTTCTTTACTCACAGTAGTCAATACATCACCTAGCATTACTACAAATACTGCAGCAGATGGAAGTTTAGCTCAGCTCCAGCTGGCTGTGTTGCTGAGATGAGGAGGCAGAGCTGAGCTCCAGAGGGTCAATTTAAACTCTGCATGTAACCAACCCAAACATGGATTATGTTTGCATTGAGCAGACACCCTCATCCAAAGCGACGTACAGTGAATTAGGTACAGGAACAATCCCCCAACATGGGGTTAGACGCCTGAAGGGCACTTCAGCCATGGATGAGGGTGCAGAAGAGCACTCACCAAATCTGTGACCCCCTTCAGAGCACTTAAACCCATAATCTAAGCCCTTAGCCTGGTAAATCAGCCCCTCATACTTCATTTCATTTTGTACAGAAGGTCTGGAGTCGAGGCCGTCTGGTCATCTCTTATGCAGTTAGCCTACCTACGCACTACAATTCAAATGTAGCACACAAAGACATCGTCATGGCTCACAAACACGTCCTCTGTTCGCTGATTGGCTAGGAGTTGCTCGGTCCTCATACTGTACATGAATTTCAACAGCCTCAACTCCAGACCCTCGGTACAAAATGAAGTGAAGTACAAGGGGCTGGTTTAACAGGCTACTAAGCCCTGCCTGTGCGGCTGCGAGTGTGTGCCTTGCCTGAGGATGCTGCACTCATTTTTGAAGCCGCTGAGTTCGTCCGCTGCCTCCGAGAGCTGCTTGCTGAGACCCTGCACCTCCTCCTCCAGCCCCCGCATGGCCTCCTTCAGCGAGCCCTGCCTGCTCCTCTGCTCCCCACGCTCCTGCTCCAACTGCACAGCACATGTGGGGAGCAGATAACACATAAGCATTCGAGCAAATCTGCTGTCTGTTGATGCTGTGTGTTAAAGCTGTGTGTGGAATGATGATGCTGTGTTGCTGTTGCTGTGTGTTGATGCTGCGTGTGTTGTGGCTGTGTGTTGATGTTGTGTGTTGTGTTGTTGCTGTGTTGTTGCTGTGTATTGTTGCAGTGTGCTGTGTATTGTTGCTGTGTTGTGTGTACTGTTGCTGTGTATTGATGTTGTTGTGTTGTTTATTGATGCTGTGCTGTGTGTTGATGTTGTGTGTTGTTGCTGTGTGTTGTTGCTGTGTGTTGATGTGTGCTGTGTGTTGATGCTGTGTGTTGATGCTGTGTGTGGAGTGTTGATGCTGTGTGTTTTGTGTTGTTGCTGTGTATTGGTGTTATTGTGTTGTGTGTTGTGCTGTGTGCTGTGTGTTAATGCTGTGTGTTGTGTTGTTGCTGTATGTTGAGCTGTGTGCTGTGTGTTGATGCTGTGTACTGTGCTGTGCTTACAGTGAGGATGGCCGTCTGCAGGTCCTCCACACGCTGCTCAAAGTGGGCGCGCTCACTGATGGCCGTCTCCTGCGTGATCTGAGGACACAGAACACTCTCAGAGACAAACTCCAACAACAACAATACAAAAAGATTTGAATACAGTAAGAATGTATGTGTAGGTATGTGTGTTGTGCACAAGGGTGGTTTACAAAACAAAATAGCAGTGGTGACAGTAAGAATGAGTGTGTGTGTATGGGGGGGAGGGGGGGGGGGGTTTGACGTTCGATGTTGTGTGTATATTTGCTTGTGTGGTGTGTTCGAGTGTTTGCGCTTCATGATATGTGTGTATGTTTGCCTGCGATCTGCATAGTTTGCTTGTGAGGTACTGCACTGACTGTGACAACAAATTCCCATCATGGACGATAAAGTCTCTGTGTCTGTTTATCTTTCCATCTACCTATTTCACTAACCCAAAACTAGACTAAAACCTAAACCAGACACCTATGTAATCCACACCCAGACGTGCACTCTGCATCATGAGGTCAGAGACAGGCGCACAGCAGCACAGCAGGCGCTAAAATAATCTTCTCAGTGCTCTCGTCTTCTCCGAGGCCTATGCGTACGTCTGTTTCCATTAGACACAGGTTAAAAGTAAATCAATTAGTTTTATGTGAATTTGGAGGCTCAGTCAGCCTAGTGGTTGAAAATCAGGAAAAATGTTTATTCTTAACAATAAGGACAGACAGACTCAGACACTACATGACACAGGACGATGACAAGGACTGACTAAGGCATAGTTTCTGAAACCTTAAATGTCTGTAGACAGCCAATGGCCGTACCCAAGGTTACACCCCAAAATGAATATGCAATGTCTTTGTTAAGTACTACAGAATACAGTGTCTTCCTAATCAGATCAGAGAAGGTGCCAACCTTGTTTGTATGCTAATTCACCAGACAGGGACAGTTATTCAGAAGCCCACCAAATGATTCAGGAAACCAGCTGTTCACACCTCCTATCTCACACAGCTTTGATCCAAATAAAAGTATTCCAAAAACAACCAAGGGGATTTGAAATGATAATAACAATGTTTTAGCATTAAAATGTTATTTACAAGATTATTATTATTACTCAAATACCATCAAGGTGCATGGAATAAACACCTGAGCTGATGCATTGCTTTTGCAACCATCCTCACAGACGAGCTGAGTTTTTCTGCAAAACAAGCTCTCATAGCTCTTGCTATTTTGATGGAAAACAAACATTTTTATTTCATTTTTACACTGTATAGCTAAAGTTTTCAAAACTTTTGTGAGCCAGACCCCACCCATAACCCCTTTTTCTCAGCCAGGCCCCCCACATCCTTAGCCTGGTAAACCCGCCCCTCGTACTTCATTTCATTTTGTACAGAGGCTCTGGACCGGAATCTCTTGAGGGTCATTTAGTCGGCCCCAGCAAGACCGATCCAATCAGCAAACAGAGGGTGTGTTTGTTAGCTGTGACGTTGACCTTATGTGCTACATTTGAATTGTAGTGCGTAGGTAGGCTAATTGCATACGTAAAGGCAGGTAAAGGCAGAGGCACTCTTTTTAAACTTCAGCAGAGTCCACACCTCCAACAAATCGTTTCTGACGGTGTCTGGTCCAGACCCTCTGCACAAAATTAAATGAAGTACTAGGGGCTGGTTTACCAGGCTACCACCCCCTGTTCCACTGTGCTTCTATGTTCTTGGGAGCTGGTGGTGGCAGTACCTTGATTCTCTCCCTGAGGCTGTCTCTTTCCGTGGTCATGCGCTGCAGGTCAGCTTGGGCTTCGTCCCTCTCGGCCTCCACGCGACTCAGGATGCTGTGGGCCGTCACGCTAACCCCCTTAGAGCTGTTTCGCACCGAACGAGCCTGCATCACCTCCCGCCTCAGAGCTGCTATCTCCCGTTGTGCCTGCAAACACACACACACACACACACACACACACACACACACACACACACACACACACACACACACACACAGTGACATACAAAAGACATACTCTCCTCTTCCACAACTACTTACTGCACTAATGCCTGAGCTGGCCCAGACCCAGGATTGACTCTAAAGCATGTTGTGTGTGTGTGCTTGACCCTTTACTAAAGCACTTAAAATTAAAAAAAAAAAAAAATTAACCCCAGTTGGCATTTGCACTTATTGCTCTGTATATCTCCGGCGCACTTTGTATCTGCAAGTGTTGTATGCTGTGATTATCTCCTCTACTGTAAGTCGTTTTGGATAAAATCGTCTGCCAAGTGTAATGTAATGTAATGTAATGTAATAAAAAGATGTCAGTAATGGGGCCAGCCTCCCTACTTAGGCCTTGAGGCTGGAACAAATATATGATGCTGGATGGTAGCTTCTGATGGCAAGTTGCCCATCACTGGTAGGAAGTGCGTGGATGGCGTGGTCAAAGATGGTAGATAGGCAGATCAAGATGCTTCATGGTAGTTCATGTGTATGGGAGCAAAGTGGGGATCAGTTTCAGGCTGCATAAATAGGCGTGTTGTTGACGTAGTTAGCTGTAGTAGCTAGTACCGTGCACTACAAAAATAAACTTGGTGCACACCTGAATTAAAGTTAAGTCATCCTTAAACTGGAGAGTCATACTATCTACATGAAGGATCTTGGCCTGTGTACCGTCTTTGGCGTGGTCAAAGAGACACCTTGCTCACCTGCTGGTAGTGCATGCTGGTCTTGTCCCGCTCGGCAGTGAGCACCTTGACGTTAGCCTGGATCTCGGACAGGTGGCGCTCGTACCTCTCCAGCATGGCCTGCATCTCGTCCCGCTCCCGAAGGACCCTCATCAGCTCCGAGTCGTACGTCCCTCCCTGACCACCAACACATCACACACACACACACACCTTCGTATCACACATCTTTGGAAGCCTATTTACATTATATTTTAAAACATGTATTTTAGTGTGTGTGTGTGTGTATTCACTGAACTGCATTGGTCTTGTCTTTACTGTTTTTAACATTGTGTGTGTAAACCGTGTGCTATGTAAATGATTGATGCAACAATAAAACCCACTAGACTTAACACCAGAAAATTACATTAAAGAGTAACTGCACCCTAAAATAAAATGTGCCTTTGAGCTGTTAACTAAGTGATATGGCTGATACTCTAGATATGCCTTAATTAAAAAAAAAACCCGTTCTGTTGACTGCCATATGGTAAGCACTTAGCACTTATGAGTAAATAATAAAATAAAAATGTAACACGTTCAAGATGAATACAGATGGAGGACATAAGTGGCATACACAAAATCAATTTTTCATCCTTGTTCAGTCCATAATGGCTTTATGTTTTCGCTAATAAATAAATACCCTGCCAGGCAGCCATATATTACATTCAACAATTTTTGTAACCTAGCTGATCCTAATAAGCAGACAGACCATTAGACAGATCAGATCAGCTTATTAGTGAAATCATCTGTGTTTAGTGCACAGGCAATGGGATTACATGGGAGGCTTTTTATTTTCTAAAGCCGGGATCTGCTACTCTGTCCACAACCCAGTTTGCTTGTAGGGTGGTAGGAAAAAAGCAAATCACATACATTTTAACACCATGGCATTCCTATCAAGTTTTACACGCAGTACAAAGTTAACCATTTACAAAAACAAAATAAAAAAATCTGTTTTGTATTCAAATAAGTAACCACAAAGGCACAGAAAGATAGCACTGAAATGCTGTCCTTGTGTATGTGACACGCTTGCCTTGAACAATGTTCATATTTTCACTGCGGGAAGGAATGCAGCAGAATGCGGTTGTGCTATGGGTGCGTCTGTACCAGGATTGTACCTTGACTGGGGAGTGTCGGGAGGGGCTGGGGCTGTGAGCAGGCCTCCGCCTCGGGCTAGTGGACCGTCGGCTTCTCTGCATGTTGCCCTGGTAGTCCGGCTTCCGTGCAATGCCCTCCTCCTGTTTCTCCACACTGCCCACAACGAGTGCTGGCTCACTGTCACTGCCACTGGCCTCGGCCTCAGCCTCTGCAACTTCGACTCCCTCTGGAGGCGATGACACACAGGGCAACTTTTTGAGCAATGTAGCCTGGCAACATTACCAACGAACACAAAAGACTAGGATGAAATAATTCAGTGAACCCTTAGACCTGTCTCCGTTTGAAGAACAGTATGACAGGTAATTCCTCAGTAAAGGTCCCCTGATGCACCTGGTTTCACCTTATCCTCCTAGTCCAGTACCACATATTGTCACAGCCTTTCACTAAATCAGCTGATTCTAATTAGCCCAACTCTTTACCCTGGTTCACCTGCATTACGTGTCCAGGTAAAACCAGGTGATTTGGAAGCTGTGGAACTAGATGGTAGCTTCTGTATGCAGGTTGCCCAATAACTAGCTGGACCTCACCTGTGAGTCTAAACTCCTGCAGTATGCAGTGCAGCTGCTGCCTTTCTCTGTGCAGCTTTTTCAGTAGAGTCTGCAGGTCCTCTCCCTGGTCCTCAGTAGACCTAGGCCTGGAGCACTGCTGGACCTGCCATTCCTCGTCTGATTCAGAGCTCAAATGACACTCCGATTCACCTGTGCCAGACTGAACTGACCCAAAGTTGTGAAAGACGTACACACACATGCATATTGTGAGCTGCCATCTGCTACTACTACTACTAATAATAATAATAATAGCAATAATAATAATGGAGCAGTTGTAAATGCCTACAGAATTAAGCTTGGTTATGGTATTTTCCAAATTGACAATATTTTGCTGAAGATCATCAGAGATGTTCTGAGATGAGGACACATATTTGAATATAATGTCATTATGTAACAATTGTGAAAAAGGACATTATAACTATGTTTAGGAACCTATGTTCTGTACCTTGACTATGTCCTTGGGGTTATCCACAGTGGCCAGAGCAGTCTGGTTTCTGAAATACTTGGTAAGACTCTATCTTTACTGCCACCTACTGGCTTAGCACTCTCATGACTTCAGAACTTCTTGTGAGAACCTGTCCCCAGGAAGCCAGAACTTAATCTTGCCAAATGTTCTGAGATTGCTCCCTATGTTGGCCTACGCATTAAATGGCAGGGCAATGATGCACAAACCAAACAGTGCTACAACAAAAACAGAGATGCAAGGCACATGATGGGTAAGAAACAGTAACTATCATCTCCATGGCAACCGAATCTCAGTATCTCAAAGTACAATGAAACACACAGCTCACCAGAACTTTTTCTCCGTCCACGACGCCGTGCTTTAAATATAACTACAAAACTAATGTTGAAATACAGGAAAACGGATCTAAACCAGTCTCACTATAAAGATAATGACATTAACTACTACTGCTACTACTACTATCTAACGTAGCAAAGCTACCAGACGGCTCAGTTAATTTGTTTAACTTTTCGTTTGCAGTCTACCTGCCACGAAGAAAATGATGGTCTGTATAAAGTACGCCGCTGTCATTGTTAAATAAGAGCTTCCCTGACTAAGAAATTAATTTCTCGGCAGTGTTAGCTGACCAAAACTGATTAGCCCATTCAACCACCTGCAAGTGCTAAACCGCTTTACTAGAAGGATAAACATTCGGACAAATCACAGCCCTGGACTAGAAACGTCACGACGTAGCCGTGCGACTGCTCCAATCACCAAACATTTCTTGCGTCTGTAACCCTGGCAACTTGGTCTTTCACATGGCCGTTTTAAAGACAAACCTGGGACCAAAGGTTCTGAATGACTAGCAGCTATGCGTTAATGTAGGATAATTCTCACTGTAAATACACTTTAAAATACATTTTTTAAATGCCCTTCAGTTTCAAACTCTGCTACTGACACTGTGTAAAATAAATGCCATTTCTAGCACACAGTAAAACTTTATCCTTCGTTTAGTAGCTAAAATATTACTTACTTTGATATTGGTTGCAGAGCTGGAAATGTCTCCAGTTTTCATCTCAGACATTTGGTTACCCACTTTGATGATTGTCAGACTCCCTTGTCTACTGTGGATTGTTGAGCAAACTATCGAGCCTTCTGTCCCAAGAGGTCGATTCTCCATCACGTTGGCACATTGGTGTTGTCAGGCAGGTGCTGTAGATGTAATTAATACCTGGAGTGCCACATTCCCATTACTTATGATCCTATATCCACCCATTATATCAAACTGATACAAAAAGCTTATAACAAATGAAAAATCAGAACAGTCAACCCAGCACTAGGAAGTTTTTCAGCCCCAGGTGTTATGAGATGGTGTAATTTTTTTTTAAATCTTCAGCCATTGAGGCAAACTTAAAGGTAACTTTTTAACACAACATAGAGTACTTAGTATTTAGTATTTAGTCGTGTATTTAACAAGCAAACGTCAGAAACAATTAAAAACTGATAGAAAAAAAGTAAACATCAGACGTTATAAATGAAGATTTAACCATTTTAATGTGCAGTTCTACCCACCAAGGCATGAAAGATGAAATGAACACACAATAACAACTGCTATTAAGAACTGACACTGATTTTTGTCCCCATTTTAAAAAAACAGAACACTTCACTAAAAAAAAAAAACTATTCCATCAAAACAGTTATTTCTTCTGTGGATTCCTTCCCACAGTTACTCAAGTTCTCTCAACTGTGGCATTAAAACAATTCCATCCACTCAGCATCATCCATCCATCCATAGGCTTGCAAATCCTGCAGTCTCTACATGACGGACTTGTTTTCAATAATCCTCCACACAAGCACTGGCTGACTTTAACAACAGTTTCAGTGGATGTTTTTTTTTTGCAGAGGGACTAGTGGACGTGTTACAAGTAGAGGGCAGAGAATGAGTGTTATAGCCAGGAGTCATGCTGTTACTCACTGATGTCCACCTCTCTCCCCCCTTACACACACACACACACATAGCCCTCTCTTCCTCTTAGGAGACGCACACTTCGGCAGGGGGGGCGCTGGCTGAGGGGGCGCTAGATGAGCCGGTCTGCGTACGTTCTGTGTCGGACGTCTGGCTGGTCGCCAGAGCCTTCTTAAAGAGACGCACGCCCAGTTGCAGCAGGTCGCTCTCTCCCACTGGGGGGCCGGTGTACATCTGCTTCGTGGTGCCCTGGAGAGAGAAATGCATTTTAGTATTAAATACACAATTACACAGTCTGTTATTTATTGTCCTGTGTATTTGACGTTGTCTAATCATCTGTTTGTAATATGTGGGTTATGTGCGCTGCAAATTTCCCTTTGGGACAATATAGTACTGTATATTGTATCGTATAATTAAGTCTGTGCAGCTTAGCATGACCACCCTTTGCCTTTAAAAGAGCATCAATTCTTCTAGGTCTATTGCATAGAGTTTTTGAAAGAACTTGGCTGGTAGCTTGCACCAAACATCTTGAAGAACTACCACAGATCTTGTGTGGATGTATGCTTCCTGACATATACAACCAATTTGGTGTAATTGGTTGATCATACACCTGACTATAATCCTGCAAAATCCCTGACTGTGTGTACCCCTGTGTGTGAACTGATGCTGGTTTGAAGGCACCTGCCTAAATCTTTGGACAGTACTGTATCTTTTTAGCCATCTACATGTTTAATGTTAAAACACCCATAATTCTTAAAGGTGTACTTCCATTGTGTTTTCATTAACTAAAACTAGCTAAAACTGCACACAGAATGTCTAAGGAGATACAGCCTTATGTGTTTGATCCTGAATCCGAAGAGGAAGGAGAGATGGCACAAGCACAGTCGCTTCCTGACCGTTTGTCAATGAACGTTTCAGAATGGTAATATTTGCATGACAAAACAGTGCAAGTGCCTGGCTAAATGCAGTTCAGTCATTCAACTAGCCTGCTAATCTTATGCGAGTCAGTCACAGGCTAACATCATTTAAAGCCCATTCGGTCAGTTTCTCTTATATGTATTTGCACGTGTACGTCACGCCGAAGGCCCTTTTCGCATTGGGTCGTTTTTCCGCCTATTGTCTTCTTTTGACTGATATAGAAAACGGGGGAAGAAAAACATTTTGATATGCAGCATGCATATGCAACTCGGGGTGACCTATCATATTTCAAAAGAGCAAGTACTAAAAGGTTTCTCATGGAAGTACACCTTTAAAGGACTTAAGGCATAAGATGGGCATAAGTTGTTTTTTGACAAGTGTTAGGCAGGTTCACACAAAGTGTACACACACAGGGGTACACACAATGTCTGTTTGATTAACACTTTCAAATGCTTGATTAACACTTCCATTTTTGAAGGCATTCCTAGGCCATTTAACAAGGTATTCGGTCACCATCTTTTAAAAACTGGGTAGTTCTAGTCACCATTTCCACCCATCTGATAGGTGGTTGCTTCCTTTACAGCTCATGCACGAGGCTAGTGTTGGTCATGAGATCCCTAGCCACACCCCTTGCCTTCACACCTATGGAGATGCCCACTGTACTGGTTTTGTTTAAACAGAGTGTTGTTACCTGGTCCCCAGAGGGATTGACCAGGTATTGCAATGACCCTGTCCGTCTGTGCCTGTGTGCCTGTGTGCCTGTGTGCCTGTGTGCCTGTGTGCCTGTGTGCCTGTGTGCCTGTCCGCCTATATTGCCCACAGCGTTGCCCTCATGGGGACCAGGTTGCCATCTCTGATTGCGCTTGTTTGATATTTTATGGTGCTTAGGTCGCAGTCTATGCTGATCTGCACTGTAACTGGACCAGAAGTCGTTGGCTAAATTAGGTACACTTACGATACCCAGAAGATTAAACTCTAGATGTTAATGGGGGTTGAAGCACACACACCTTGTCGTTTTTCAGGAGCTGCTTGCGGATAGCGATGTCACGGCGGGCGCTGAGGGCTTTACAGCTGGAGCCGAGGTTACGCAGCAGACTCGCCCGCTCCACACGCCTGTTCAGAGCCGCCATGTTGAGGGCACCCAGGTCGTGCTCAAACAGCCTGTCAGCATCTGTATGTTAAGCCAGATGAAAGGCACAATCAGTACATTTGAGAAGACAGCCACATTCAACTCACAATCACCTCTTACTGAGTACTGTATGCAGTAATACATATTGTGTTTTAAGTAGCATTTTACACAACCATTTCTTAATTTATTGTACACGTTTTATAATGAGGATAGCAAAAATGGAATAGACTATCAATGTATGTAACTTCAGGTCCATGACATGAAACAGTGCTCTACTGGAGAAAAGCATGCTGTAAACATAGTGTATTTAAATAAATAAATAAATAAATAAATAAATAAATAAATAAATAAATAAATAAATAAATAAATAAATAAATAAACAGAAAACATTATTTTTATTGCACTGCTTAACCCCCATCCCCACCATTTCCTTACTGCACAATATCACAATTGTAACTATGAACAGTTTATATTTACATAATGTTGATAAACATTATTATTAGTCCACCTCCAATTAGACTGTTTGCAGTTTGACAGAGATTACTTGGAAATTATTATTATAAAAAAAAAAAAATATATATATATATATATATATATATATATATATATATATATATATATATATATATATATATATATATATATTTTTTTTTTTTTTTTTTTTTTTTTTTTTTTTTTTGCACATTTCTAAAAATGGACTTAGAGGGTTTTGCATCTGCGCTCTTCATACATACATCTACATGTTTATTCAAAGCTCCCTCCCCTAACTCGCTGCCTCACCTTTGGGGTCGTCCAGCTCCCCTTTGCAGACCTCTTTGACGCGGGCCAGGAGCTGGGGCCCGGCCAGGCGCCGCGAGACGCCCGCCCTAAGCAGCACGGCGCCCGGGGTGAACCGGAGCAGCGCCGCCCCTGGAGCCCGAGGCTCCTGCTTCTGCTTGGGCATCAGGCTGGACCAGTCCACGTCAATCACGTCAAGGGGACCTGAAGAGATACGATCAAAACCCAGGAATGCATCAGGAATGGTCCTCTACAACAGTACCAGTGTCGATCTATATCACAAGACCTTCACTCATCCACCCACAACCATATGCAATCATATATTTCCCAATGAGAAGGGGCACCATAATTAATATCAGAAAATGCAGCTACAGCTAGGCTTTTGTACAGAGGGTCTGGCAGTGCTGTATAAATAAAAGTTTTCTTCCTGGAGGTGTGGACTCTGCTGAAGTTTAAAACAAGTGGCTCTGCCTTTACGTAATCGTTAACGTGTGGTCGTGACATATGCCATTAGCCTGCCTACGAACTACCATTCAAATGTAGCACACAAAGTCAACGTCATCACTCCCGAACACTCCCTCTGTTTGCTGATTGGCTAGGCAAAATGCTGCCTAAGACTGCAATGTCAGTGGAAGCACTGCCAAACCCTCTGTACAAAAAGAAATGAAGTATGAGGGGCGGGTTTACCAGGCTAGTGGCATGTGGGCAACCTGACTTGTCATAAATGGAATACCTGGGACTCTCTCATCGTCCTGCTGGTCCTCTCTCTTCTGAGCGTTGTCTGCGAGGATCTCATCCAGCTCGTCATCACTGATAGGCTCATACTCCTCGCCTCCCGACACCATGGAGCCAGCATCTTCTCCTTTCTCTTCCTCCTCTTCTGAAAGCAATCAAAAGGACAAATTTAGCTTTTGCAAGAAAACCTAAATACAGTGGTTCCTCCGTCCACCGTGGTAGTCATGTTCCAGAATCCCCCGCCCACAACAGGTAATAATTCGCAATATAGCAAGACCATACAGAAAACAGTTTAAGTTTTAACCTTAAAATAACCCCCACATGCTGTTTAATACATTTACTCTATTATTGAATTATTACTGCATTTTAATCAATATTTATACATTTAGATTGTTGGTGTTTGATAGGTCAGTTTTGAAGCAGCTTTAATAATAATAATAATAATAATAATAATAATAATAATAATAATAATAAATTGTATAGCACAATTCATACGAGACGCAGCTCAAAGTGCTTTACAGTTTGGCAAGTTGTCTAATGTGTTCTTTCTGCTTACCATCCTGACTATCACCTTTCTCGTTTTCGCCGGCCATGTTCTGAGCGTGCACGCTGTCCGCCGGCTTGTCAGGGTCCACCACGACGGGCTCTCGTGGCAGCAGGGGCTCGTAGTCTCCGCGCTCCACCCGGCCGTCGCCCCTGGGCCCCTTGGGTTCTCCGTGAGCCATGGGGTCGAAGGGGAGCATCCTCTCCCTCTCTCCACGCTCGCGCTCCCTCTCCCTCTCGCGCTCCCTCTCCGCGCGCTCCCTCTCGCGGTGCTCGCGTTCCCTCTCGGCCCGCTCCCTCTCACGCTCCCTCTCCAGCCTCTCGTGCACGGCGCCTGACAGCAGCCCCTCGGGCAGGAGGCGCTCACGTTCCCGAGGCTCACGCAGGTCGCGCTCGCGCTCCCGGATGGGCTCGCGGTTGGCGCCGCGGTGCGGCAGCAAGGGCTCGCGGACCCCCAGGCGGGGCGGGCCCCAGTCCCGCGGCTGCTCCGGGTCCCAGTCTCTCTGCTGCGGGACCACGCCGGCGGGGGCCATGCCCAGGAGCCCCGCCTGAGGCGGACGAGGGTCCTTGCGCTCGAAGACGTCGCGCTCGCGCTCTCGTTCCCGCTCGCGGCTGTCGTAAGAGCCTGCGCGAGACCGCGCCTGCCGCTCTGACTCCGGAGAGCTTCGCCGAGAACTGTGGCTCCGGGAGTCCTGACGATCTGAAGGAAAAAACGTAAAAAAAAACATTAGAAAGTAGAAACTGTTTTTACTGATGCTAAATCTTTTTTGTACCACACTTTTTAATTTAAACTAATGCCTGCACATTTGTGTCTGTGCCCTGAGGAAGGTCTGTTGATCAAAAGCTTGGCCATTAAAAACTTAAAAAGGTTCCAATGTGTAGGCATTCACCTTTAAATTTTGAGTGCGGTGTAACTCCTCCACAGTTAAATTAAACTAATGCAATAAAAACTTTTTCGATTACCTATACAATCTTCTACAATATTTTTACTGGTATATTTGAACATTTCCACTAAAGCTTATCTGACAGGTGTATGTACGCATGCTGTGCTGGTCTAACCTGATGACGTGCTGCGACTGGGCTCTCCTCTCCTCAGCTGGTCGATGCGCGATTTCCTCTCCGCGCCCAAGGCCTCGTTGGCCGCTGCCCTCTCTGCCCGCTCGCGCTCTCTCTCCCTCTCCCGATCCCTTTCTCTCTCGCGCTCCCTCTCTCTCTCACGCTCCCTCTCGCGCTCGCGCTCCCTCTCCCTGTCTCGTGCGGCGTTGCCCCCCGGCTGCTGGCGTCCCCGGCGAGCCCTGGGAGCCTGGGGGTTCTCGTCGCGGTGGGGGTCACCGGGAGGGGAGCGCAGGCGGCGGGACGGGGGGCGGCCTGGGGGGAGGCCAGGGGGGTTGCCCAGGACGCTGCCCCCGCCGACAACGCGCACCGCCGGGTGAGGCTCCATGGGCACGTTGGGCAGCAGGGGCTTGCGGAGCAGGTGCTGGGGCAGCAGGGGCTGCAGGGCAGGGGTGGGCAGGAGCATGGGGGGGTCGGGGAGGAGCGGGGCTATGGGGGGGTCTGTCCTGCCCCGCCCCACCCTCCTGCTGGGCAGGGCCTCGGCGGACAGTAGGGTCCTGGGCTCTGGGGTGGGCAGGATAGCAGGTGGAGGGGGTGGGGGTGGCGGTGGTGGTGGGGGGGCCTCTCCGCGGTCGGGCACGTCCTCGTCGGACCAGTCGCTGAGGGGGAGGGGCAGGGGCAGAGGTGAGCGCTGGCTGGCTGCCGCTAGCACCCTCTGGGACAGGAGGTCCTCTTTGTTGATTGGTGGGGGAGTGCGCGGGCCACGCCTCCTCTTGCTGAGAGGGTGGTGTCCAGCCCCAGGCTCCTCCTCTGAGGCGTCAGAGTCCGCGCCACGTGAGCGCTTGCGCTTCTTGTCCAGGGCCTTCTTCTTGGGCATCTTCCTGGGGGACAGGAGGGGGGGCGGCGGGGCTTCCGGAGGGGGATTGCTGACTACAGGTTCGGGGTTGAAACGCTCCTCGCCGCGTCCGGCCCCGGATCCGACCGCTCCGGCTCTCTCCTCCTCCCTCCGGGTCTTCTTCAGACCCTTCTTCTGTCCCTTGATCTTCTTCTTGCCCTCCTCGTGCACGGCGGGTGGGTCCCGGTCTCGGTCCTCCGCCGCTGGGGGGGCGCTGGGCGGGGGGCTGGCCTCGCGCTCCTTGCCCCTCCTAGTGTCCGACGGAGCGGCCGACGAGGCGCCCTCCTGGTCTCCGCCGCGCCTGTCGGCTGCACCACTGCCGGCGGCGCCACTACCGCGGACGTCTTCGTGCGCCCGACCGCGCGCCTCCTTCTTGTCGGAGCGGCGATCCTCCTCCTTCCAGCGGGAGGGCTTCTCCTCGGCGGGGGTGCGCATGGGGGAGCGGGGAGGGTCCACAGGACGGACCACCTGGCTCAAGAGCCGGTGCTTCTCACCTGTGCACGTAAACCAACAAACACACACAAAAAAAAAAAATCTTGGTTACAACAGCCCGTGCTTCTCACCTGTGCACGTACACAAACACACACAAAAAAAAACGCAATCAGAGATGGCAAACTGGCTCCCCTACTGGGGGGACGGACAGACAGACAGACAGACAGACAGACAGACAGACAGACAGACAGACAGACAGACAGACAGACAGACGGTCATTGCAATACTCAATTTTTTCAAGGACCAGGTAACAAACAAGGTTACAAGAGCAAGGCGGATACAGACAAAATAGAGGTCAGTTTCTGAGGGGCAAGTGCGAGGACCTAGGTTCGAGGTTCTCGGGTCTGTGGTCATTTTTTAAAAATACGAAAAAAACAAATTTGTTTTGTTTTTTTACAGCCCACATCCACCTTACACTTTCCCACAAGTTCCACTAAACTGACTCCAAGACCAAGACAATCAATTTATTACTTAACTGCCTTACTTTCAGCAAAACATCTGAAAGGCCAGCTTTAAAAGAAGTTTTAAAAAAAATGTAGCAGATATGGCAGTTCTGTATAATCTATTAAAAAATGACTTCGGTGACAAACAGGAATACGTAAACATTAAACGATGTGACAGGTTGGATTTGGTACACAGGCCTCGTGTGTGACACACAGAGGGTGTTAGCCATCTCGGCCAGTTAAAGCTGAGTCTTGTGACCGGCAGCCATTTTTAGTCACCTCAAAATATCAGATCGTCAACGCCATTGAGGTAGTATCAGAACTGGAGATGTAGGGGGAGAGGCTTGCCTGGCAATGTCCACCATCCTCTACACACACACAATGGTGTTCAGCATGCAAAGTCAATGGATAGGCCCCGTCCCCTGGCTTCACTTTTAACCCTTCTCAGTCATGTTGCCGGTGACATGAAAATGCTCTGTTTAAACCGGCTTGAATATCTCTGCAACAGCTTGTGCAAAGTAGTTTGTAGAAGAACACTTTCAGATGATACCATGGTGGTGTCAGCAATAGCTGCAGTGGACTGGTCGCACCACCTTCACTTGTACTACCTCCATGGTGACACCTGTGGCCTGGGCCATGAGGGATGAGGACACAGACCTTTCTCCTCAGAGCTATTGTAGCCATCGCTGTCAGCTGGGCTGGCTTCCCGGGCACGTTTAGGAGAAGTACGAGGGCTGGGGGTGTTTTCAACTCTGTGTCTCTTCCGGCTGTAAAAAATAAAACGAAGAATAACAAACAAACTTAATAATCATCACAGCCATGCAAATAAGTACACAAAAAAAAAATAAAAATAAATAAAAATTCCAAAAATGTTTACGAAAAATTCCAAATTGTAACTGCAATTGTTGGCAGTATTTAGATTAAAAAAAATAAAAAAAATTTACAGGCTTCCTTACCTGGTTTTGCGCTCCTCGTGACAGTCTCTGACAGGGCGGTCATCTCTCGGTTCATCTCTCCTCTCTCTGCGCTCCTCTCTTCCTTTCTCCCTGTCTTCCCATTCTCTCTGTCGCTCCCGCTCTCTCTGCTCCCTCTCCCGCTCTCTTTCCTTCCGTTCCCGCTCTCTCTCCCTCTCTCGTTCCTCCCTCTCCCTCTCTCGCTCTCGCTCTTCCCGTTCCCTCTCCCGCTCGCGTTCTTCACGCTCTCGTTCCCGCTCTCTCTCCTTCTCTCTTTCCCGCTCCCGGTCGCGCTCTCTGACCCGTTCTCTTTCACGTTCCGCTTCCCGTTCTCGATCTCGCCCTTTCTCCTTCTCCTTCTCTCTCTCCCTCTCGCGATCCCGCTCCCTCTCCCGGGCCCGGTCATCTCTGCGGTCTTCCCCTCTGTCCGTCCTGCGCTCGTCCCGCCGGTCATCGCGCTCTGGCTCCTCTCCGCGACTCTGGTGTCGGCCAGGAGAGGGCGCCCTCGCATCTGCTACACAAATGGACATAAACAAAAACAGTCATACAAAACAAATCAGACTGAATTTTCATGTTTTAGATATTAAATGGAAAACAGATAAACATTTCAACAGGGAGTATTAAGGTGAGCAAGTGGCTACTTCATACAATATTGTTTTCACAAGCCTGTAAAATGTTCAGAAGTCTGCAGGGACGGGGGATTAACCAATAAATTGAGGTCAATCATGATGATCAGCCTTGGGCAAATTTAATCAGACATGATTTGAAGTTATGCTCTGAAGCTGATGTTATTGTTGACAAAAAAGGTTACACAATGTCAGTTGTGTAGCGATGGTTTGGGTGTAGTCAAATTGACATGGGGCCAATAAAGACAGTATGAGAGATATGTTGGTAGTCTGTTACTTCAAAGAAAGGTTTTAATCAAGAGGCTCCCAAAACTGGCAGTATCGGGGTAAAAAAAACTGCAATAAAAATCGATATCGGACAATTAGGGAAAATACATCATGATTTTTTTTTCCCATATCGCCCAGCCCTACATACCAGAATATGAAATGCAGACCTGTACACCTAGTTGAAAGGTATCCAGCTAAATTTTCAAAAAATGCGCCGTAAGTGGTTAGTGGTTAATTTAGTCACTTACATCGCAAATCATGTTGATAAAGCAGCTAAACTTAAAGCCTCTTAAAGTCTCACCTCTCTCCCTGTTGTCCCGGCGCTCGCGGTCCGCATGGCCACTCCTGCGGTCGTAGGACGAGTCTCGGGCCTGCTCTCCTCTCTGCCGCTCGTTGCCGTAGCGATCGGTGGTGCGCTCGTTCGCTCGCTCGCTGGCCCTGCTGTCGCTGCCGCGCTCTGAGCCTCTCTCCGCGCTCCGCTCGCGACCGCCGCTCCTCGACTCCCAGCTGTCGTGGCCACGGTCGCTCGGGGACGCTCGCGAGCCTCGAGAGGAACCTTCCCCACGTAAGACACATTAATGATCACAACTACGCCACACAAGCCTTGACAAAAGACAGGTGATGGATTTCAGAAAGGATTTCATTTCAGTAAGTGTTGGTTTTACACACAGACTAAAGCAAATTTCCCATACTGCAACATTCAGTCTTTTTGTCCCCCTTCGCAGCAAAATCAGTCGCTTAGGTCAACTTCTTAAATCTAGGTTCCACATAGACCCTGACGTCACCATCCGATTTGCCTCATCCTAATAATCATAACATGCTGCCAGGTCTGAATGATTCACCTTAAAAACTTGGTGTTTTTGGAAGGTACAGGGTACATATTTCAGCAAACTTTCCTCCAATATCTACAGTTCCACAAAGGTCACAATAGCAAAAATAAAAGCCTAAATGTGTATTTTTCTCACATTACGACTTATGTCTAGTATGTAAAGCAACACATCTGTGATTTGGCACACAGCACGCATGTTCACCTTATACATGTTGCGTTTTTTGAAGGCACAAGGTACATATTTCAGCAAGCTTTAGTCCAATATCTACAATTTTACAAAGGCTACAATAGCAATAATAATAAATAAATGTGTATTGTGCTCATATATTGCGACTTATGTCTCGTATGTAAAGCATCACATCTGTGGTTTGGCAGATGGCACGCACGTGGATGCTCACCTTTCTCTGAGGGCTCGGCTCCACGCGCTCTCCCTCGGCCCGCTCTCTCGGCGCGGGCGTCTGTTCTGGCCTCCGCCCGAGTTTCGCCTCGCCCCTCTTCCCGGGCGTGGCCCTTCCCGTAACTCCCACGCTCCTCCTGCGTGGCGGCGTCCTCCTTCCGGTGCGATTCGCCGCGTTCCCGCTCTCTCTCTCTTTCCCTCTCCCTCTCTCTGTCCCGCTCTCGCTCCCTCTCTCGTTCCCTCTCCCTCTCCCTGTCGGGAGGCGGGTCTCGCGTGGAACGCGTTTCGCTGCGGGAGTCTGCGCGGGACGAGTCCTTGGCGTCCTGTCTGTGCGGACGCTCGTCTCGGCCGTCCCGCCGGTCCCTGGCCTCCCTGCGGTCGCGGCTGTCCCTGGACTCCCGCTCGTCACGGCTGTCCCGCGAGCTGCCCTGCTCCGCCTCGTAGTCCCGCTCGTCACGCCCGCCCTCTTTCTCGCGCCTTCCTCGGGAGTCTGGCAGAAGGAAAGAGGACATTCGTGATCAGATCTCTGATACAAAGAAAGACTCAGTCGTGTTGTGCACATGCCAAACAAATTTCATTTTTACATGTCTATTTGCTTGTTTACAAAAGTTGTAATTGGTGACAGTGAGCGCAACATGGTCTTAGTATTTTTTGTTTTTACATAATACCATCCTTGTGATAGTGTCATAATGTATGTCAATATGTATACTTAACGTACAAAGTGTTACAAAGTCTCATGCCAACACAAAACATGTATACTCACAGGCAATCCCCTCAGCAGATAATACTAATGTATAAAGAGCCATTCACAACCAGAACAATAACTATAAAGATAATTCTAAGTATAACTTTGCAAAAATCTTTTTAACTTTAGTGAATGGTGCCGTTCACATATCAACTATAACGACAACGACAGGCTGAACAATATCATTGGGATCAATTTCAGAGCACTTTTATGAACTATAAAAACACTGTCAGCCAATCAGAATTCATAAGAATTCACAAGACATCATGTTCTATTAGATGTTTAAGTCATGACTAGAATGTTGCCGTTAAAATGACATTCCCCAGTGTGGACGCCCATATCGCTGTAGTTATAGTTGTCATTTTTGCTATAGTCCTTGGTGTGAACAGACCTTAACAGTATTGTGCACATGTCAAACAAATGTTATTTTTATGTGTATGTGCTTGTTTACAAAAGCGAATTCATGACAATGAGTGTATTATGTTCTTGTTAGTGTTTTTCTTTTGTAATACCATCTTTGTGATACAGTATGACACTTTATGTCTGTATGTACACTTAACGTACAAAGTGTCAGTGTGCCTCATGATACAGATATGGCAACAAAGAACATGTGTAGTCATAGACATAATTCCTAAGGGGTAATACTAATGTGCAATTAGGGGTGTGCAAAAAACATAATATTAACTTTGAATCGAATCATGGCATCTTCTGAATTGTGCACCCCTATGTATAACGGTAAAGTCTGGCATGTCTGAGCGAGTGTCTCACCGTCTCTGCGCTCGTGTCGTCGCTCCTGCTGCTGGGGGCTGCGGTCTCTCTCCGCCCGCCCCCCTCGCTCGCGACCCTGGGAGTGGCGTCGGCTGCCGGGGCTCCCGCGCCGCTGGGCCTGGGGGGAGGAGCCTCCGCGGGGGGTGAGGGGCGAGCGCGAGCCCCTCACGGTGGAGGAGGAGGGCGGAGGGGAGGAGGAGGCGGCGGCGGGGGGCCGGGCGTCGCTCCTGGGGTAGGACGGGGAGGGGGGGCTGCGGCCTCGCCTGTGAGGGGAGGGGGTGTGTCTCTGCGCAGACGAGCGAGAGCCGGAGTGGGAGGAGGGAGAGTGGTGGCGGGCGGCCGAGGGGGAGGGGCTGCGCTGCTGACGGACGGGTGATGCGCGAGACCTACGGGACCAATCATGTGTCAGAAAGAAAGCACACAACCCACAATCCTCTGTAGACATCACTGCAGACTACATTTGAGTAGTCCACAGGAAAAACAGGCATAGTCACAAAGTGCAAAAACTAAGCAAATATAATTATCAAGTGGCTACTGGTACGGCAGTTTCCGTGCCCATAGAACTGGTATTACTGGTACGGAAATTCTAATTAACGGAATCTAGAGTTAAGGTTACATCTGTGGGAACCCTGCCTGAGTGTGGTACAGATTTCAAGTTCTGGACCTATAACTTTACATTTATTGGTCCGGAAGAATATGGACCAATAAGGCTCCGGAGAATAGGTTCCGGACCAATATCCTTACTGGTATGAAATTCCGGACCCGTAGCCACTGCCATATAATTAATAAGTTTTACACATTTTTGTATTTCTCACCGCTGTGGCGATGCAGAGGCTGGGGGTTTCTGGGAAGCGGCTTTGGGGGAAGAGGACTTCCTTCTAGTGAGGGGAGACACATCTCTGCAAGGGGACGAGACACTTCCAGACCGCTCCTCCGAGGTCACCGACCTCTTGGCCTTGTGAGAGCTCTCTGACCGGTCCCTGAACCAACATTAAACACATTCCACAGTTAAGGTCCGTTCACTCCAACAACTATAACTACAACACAACAATTATAACAACAGTATCCATATTGTATAGGCTTTTTACATATACAGTGCTTTGCTAATAATTTCCCTTGTGCCTTAAAGTTTCTATGTGGAGAACAGGGCACTGAATTATTACCTCCACCAGAGGAGGTTATGTAATCATCTGCATTTGTGTGTTTGGTAGTTTGTTAGGTTAGCAACATAACTGAAAAAGTTATGGATGGATTTTGATGAAATTGTCAGCGTAGGTCAAAAATGGGCTAACTTAAAAGTGATTACATTTTGGTGGTGATCTGCGCTGCCCTGGCGGAGGTCTGCACTCTGACTGCTTTTTTAGTTTTGCTAATAAAATGGCACTATAGTCACACAGAAAATTAGGGCTACACATTGATTTTCTTTTCTGATTTTAAAGTGTCTGACCGGCGCTTTTCTTTCTTTTCCTTGTGTTTCTCGGCGTCGCGGCCCCTCTCCTTGCCCTCTTTGGCGCGGTCCACCGACTTCTCCTTGTTCTTGTGTTTGGCCTTGTGCTTCTTGCCCACCACGTGCGTCTCCACGGGCGCAGGGGGCGGGGGGCTGGGGGTGCGCGGGCCTTTTTTCTTCCCGTGGCTTCCCTTGGAGAACCTGACCACAGAATAACAATCAAGCGCAATCAGACATGGCAACCTGGTCCCCCATGTGGACGGACAGGGTCACTGCAATACCTGGTCAATCCCTTCCGGGGGACCAGGTAACAAGCGCAATCAGACATGGCAACCTGGTCCCCCATGTGGACGGACAGGGTCACTGCAATAGGGGCGGACAGACAGACAGACAGACAAGGGCATTGCAATACCTGGTCAATCCCCTCCGGTGGACCAGGTCATAACACAATCCAAGAGAGAGAGTCTCCCATTTCTGTCATTGTGATCACACGGCACAGCACAGCACACAGTGCACACAACGAAATTCAACCTCTGCATTTAACCCATCACACATGTGAGCAGGGGGCAGCCATGACAACGGCGCCCGGGGAGCAGTGAGTGGGGACGGTACCATGCTCAGGGTACCTCAGTGGCACTACTGGCGACTTGGGATTCGAACCTGCGATCCTTGCGGTCACAGGTCCGATGCCTTAGCCGCTAGGCCACCACTGCCCCAGAAGATTAATGCTCCATGCACTCTCCTTTGAGTCAAGGAATTCGGGTATTAAAAAAACCTTTATTACCTCCACCAGCGGATGTTATGTAACCATTGGTGTTTGTTTTCTTAGTTAGCAACATAACTCAAAAGGTTATGGATGGATTTTGATTAAATTCTCGGGGTAGGTGAAAAACAGGCTAACTTAAAAGTGATTTGATTGTGGTGGTGATCTGAGCTGCCCTGGTGGTGGTCTGCGCTCTCTGAGTGCTTTTCTAGTTTTGAACATGGGGTACGGAGAGGTAAAAAAACGCCAACCGGTTTCAGCTGTGTAGGTCTTCATCAGGGTGAGATTTAAAGTAACAAATAACACAAAGTTAAAGCATAGCTTATCTTTAAAAATAAACAAAAAAGTGTCTAACTACTTGACACATTCAGTTTTTTGGCACTAAGGGAAAGATTAATTACGGTAAAACAAGTAACAGTGAAACTCTTATAACCACTGGGTGGAATGAACAGTCAACAAGATGCGAGGTTCTATTGCATATCTGATCTGATATAGAGGTCATTGGAGGACTTAATACTAAAACTATATAGTGGATGTTAACTCTCAACTCATAGTTCAGTATATATTTGTTCATTAAACGGACAGCATCTTTAAGGTCTACAAAAAGTTATTTTTTTGTCCAGTCTACATGGAGAAGTCTATAGGCTGCTTCTCCATCAAAACTGAAACATGAGCCGACCCATGTTTTGTGTAGGAAAGTGGGCAGTGCCACACGGTGAACCGGACTCCAACCCTGACTCTCACCGACTCTCGGGCTCTTCGGCCCGGGCCTGGTCCGACAAGGGAGAGGAGATCACAGACGAAGAAGATGACTTCTCTTTCTTGCCAGAACCCGTGCCCTTCCCCGATGCCTTGTACTTGGGGGAGCCGCTTGACTTGCGGGATGAGGGGGACCCTTTGGAGCTTCCACGTTCAGGAGACGCCTGAAGACAGACAAAGCAGCCTCGTCAGGACTTGAGCAGTTTGGTACATCAGATGTGATCCTAAAAAGACACTAGTAAAGTAAGCAGCCATGCAGTTTATCAGGCATACCTTTGATGCGCTGCCGGTCCTATTCTTTGAGGAGGATTCCTGTTGAGAAGAGATTTTAGTGACTAGTGTAAGGAGGAATGACTTGGAAATGTTGCTTTTTCCCTATTAGTGGACACAGCTTGTGTCCGAAATCTACACAGTGAGCACAGCTGTACAGGTTATAATACATGCTCTCTAAAGCTTTTTGGTGCACTCGAAACAGGAAAACAAGTACACCTAGGTTAAGTGATGGGATCTGGGCAGCCACGTGCACAGAAGTATACTAGAGCAAGGTTTCTTAACTGGTGGGTCGAGACCCAAAAGTGGAGCCATTCTGGGTGGGTCACAGAACTTGTAGCTAAAGAAGAACAGTTTTTGAGTTGGTTGGGGTCGTGACTTAATGGTGATGGGAGATTGTTGGTCCCTAGGACACACTGGTTAAGAACCACTGTGCTAGAACCTTTACGCTAGAACCATTAGTGCCAAAGGCACCATTCACTGGGCGCCACCTATGGCTAGCACTAGTGGAAGTGGTACCTCCTTCTTGATGACAATCTCTTCTCTCTTGTCCATGTTCTCCTGCTCGAGCTTCATCAGCTCATGCTGGATCTTCTGCCTCTTCATTTCCAAGGACAGCTCGTAGTCGTAGTCACCGTTATCTGAGTCTACAAGACAATCGAATCATTTACCACAGGTGACCAGCAACAAAGAAATAATAGGCTTTTACTACAGATTTTCGGTTGGCCTACTACATATTCATTTATTAACCAGACAGTGGGGTTGCAGGGCATTAGAAAACTGTTCGATATGTGATGACATTGCTGAGTGTTGCCATGACAATGGCTTGCAATCAATAAACAAGTCTTTCAGCTTTTTCTTCACCAATAGACCTTAAGACACTGAAGAGCCTGGGTTATGGAGAAGGACATTACGGACACACACTGCATCCAAGGCAAATGGCCTCCCCAGCCATTTAATCCATCTACAGAACTCCTCTCTGCATCTCCAGCTCACCTTCACGTGCCCCCTCCCACTCTGCGGGTTCCTCCTCGCTCGCGGGCGTCCTCTCCTTGGTGATCTTTATGTCCTCCTTCTCCCGGTGCCTTCCCCGAGACGAGTCGCGCTGCTTCTGCCGAAAACATTACATAAAATACATGACATCAGGTCTTGCCAGGTCCGATTCACCACACAATCAGACACCAATAGATATCCAAGTTCTGACCAACTAAGAAAGCTTTCCATTGGTATGGAATAGAATAGTACAGTATACTAGCTAGGAAGAGTTAACTCATTTTAACTCTTCCTAGCTATTTTTATCTATTTCAATTCTTATATACTGTCTTCTTGAGCAACTGTTGGCTGCTCCAAACAACATCTCACTATACTTTGTATAGTGACAATAAAGACTTCTACTCTACTACGTCTACTATAGTACACAGTCTGAATTTTCAACTGAAGCAAATAAGTATGCAGGCCTTATATATACGTATCACATAAAACCACAGTCCTTACAGTGGTTTTGATGGTAATGAATGTAGACTATTTATGTTTGCATTTTAAGACTGATATTGTTTCCCAGTATTCAAGAAGTAATGGCATCCCAGCTTAAGGCAACGTTATGTTGTTCATCACATGGCCACGAATGTTGCAGCAGACGTCAATAAAAAAAAAAAGGGATTTGTGCTTGAGGGACATAGGACACAGCTGACAATTCTTGTTTTCCCCGTGCTTCTCCTTCATTTCAGACCCCATCTCCCCCACCCATCTCTCGTTTTTGTCTCAATAATCTCCTGTAATTTGCAAGGTCCAAGCCTCTTTTTTGTTAAGGCGCTTAACTGAAATCTCCCAGATTCATCTTCTCAAATCTTGATATGCATGATGTACACCTACAGGTAATTATTATCATTATCATTACATTACACTTAGCTGATACTCTTATCAAGAGCAACTTACAGATATTTACAGGATTTCAGTTACAGCCCCTGGAGCAGTGTGGGGTTAGATGCCTTGCTCAAGGGCATTTCAGCCATGCATAAGGCAGGTAACGGTAGCTTACTCTGGTTGTTGGTGATGTAGGCTCTTCTGGATCTCTTTTCTGGGCATCTGCATCAGCATCCTGTCTCTTATTCTTCATCCTCTCCCTGAGATCCCCTGTGGGCCTCTCTGCTGACCTAGTTTTGACAAACAGGGACAAAATATTAAAAGCAGAACATGCACTTGTATGAGAGACCGCATCTGACTGGATAGTTCAGTCTGTGATTCAATTTCAGTCTGTGATTGTCCTACCTGCTGAACGTTCCAGAAAAGCCTTTGCCGCGTGGCTGAGTTCCATGTGTATAGCGACAAGTATTGCCGTAACTGCAGTTCCCAGTCTTCAACCAGTTCCTGCAATGTGTCTGAATAAAGCACAGTAAGAGTACACATGTAACAGTTAAGTCAGGGAGTCCGGACTGGTCATACATCAACTGGCAGACTCAAGAAAACGTGTAGAGTTTCCCCACAGTGCTTCATAGTCCAGATGGATGCCTTAACACCACACCCCTCCCACCTTAACTCAGCTGTCCCAATAGGACACTGAAATTAGACTTTGGCATAAAATTAGGCGAAGGAGTTATACAAATATGTATATGACAACAGACACTACTACCATCAATTGCTTCCTTTTATAACAGCTGGAAAACTTAGAACAAACACAATGCAAAGGAGCAATGTATTATTTTGAACTGATACATGTTTAAACCATAAACCTCACCCAAGACAACCTCAACTCAATCCCAAACTCAATTACAAGTTTCTTGCGAGAAACACTTTTGTGTGTTTATTGACTGAATTCAAAGGTATCTAACCTCAGCAGCATTCCCTCCCGTGCTCGGGCCCAGTCTTTCGAACACGCTTGGCCGTCGCGAGGGTGTCGTGGTGCTTGCACTGCTGTCAGATATGGTCTTCGAATTCTCCACTGTTACCTTCCGCCTGATCTTGGACATTCTGCAGGGCTAAGAGTAGACGTTTAAAGTGTGAGTGTGCATCACCAACACCAAGTCACACATCTTCTGCCTTCTACGCACCCTGCAACGGCATAGTAGTCGTTTGAGCAATGAATGTCGCTGACGCCTGAGCACACAAGCACTTGCCGACTTCTAAAAACAGAAGTCTGTCAAAGTTGGTCAGTCTGCGGGCGAGCAAGAGAGCGAACGCTGATTAGCAAAACTGCGACGAAGTTGTGAAGTAGAGCAATGTTATATTAGCAGTGGCTAGTTAGCTACAGCTAGTTTTATGCGCATAGCACAGGCAAAATCAGTAGCCATGCTGGATGAGAGGATTTGCTTATACTAAATATTCACTGGCAATCTGCCTGTAGACTACTCGTTATAATCTCCCAGCGTCCCCATGCAACTTAGAATTAGTTTAGAGCTTGTCGTCTGGAAACAGTCCAAGCAGGTGACATGAACTATGTTAGTTAGCTACATTTGCTAATGAATTGCATGGCTATTGTCGCTGCTTTTACATGGTTGTACTCGAACCATGTTCTTACCCAAATTCTTAATCAGGCGTCGTGTCCAGTTTCACAAACTATGGAGACCTCTCTTGTGAAATTACAAGTGAAAGTCTTGCCTTTTAATCACCGGGGTTACCCGACCCGCCTTCATGATGATGTTAGCGTTAGGCTGTTAAGCTCTGGCCAGCTAACTTCCAGGCCATAGAAATGCGTGTATTTTGGGTTCTGTGGAGACCGAAATGCACCACGGGAAACTGGGGGTGTGGAGGACAGCCCGAACAAACTTATGTGCTGTTGGTGAGAGCAAGTGCAAGTCTAGAGAAGTATTTATTGGCCATATATATATATGATTTTTTTTTTGGTCAGATGGATTTTTTTTCCCAAACCACATCTTACATGAAAACTATGATTGCAACCCAGGCCTAGGCCAATAGTCTGTGTTGCAGACTTGAAAAATAATGAGGATTTCAAGTCAAATGGAAAACTCAGAAATGCCAAGTGATTGTATGACACATTTATTGTTTTAAGTTCATATGAATACAAATACATACACTTTTTAAAAGTATTTTGGCCTTTTTATGACTTTATTTAGACAGGACAGTGAAGATTGTGACAGGAAGTAAGTGGGAGAGATGGGGTAGGGTTGGGAAATGACCGCAGGGCGGATTCAAACCTGTGTACCCATGGGTAAATATCCATTCATGGTTGGGTGCTCTAACCACTGCACCCCGATACATACACTTTTTCAAATTGAACTGGATATGACACAAATTATCAGGCGTAAATTGACTGCACCACTATAAGGCCCATTCATTTCTATGAACTTGAACTCATTGTGACCTCTGGATAACCTTGAGAGAAATACTCTTTAGTGCCTGAAGCCCCTCTTTGCATGCTTTGGCGATGTGAGATGGGGGCAGAAGAAACCCATACTTGCCGCGGTCCTGTAGTTCAAAAGTAAAAGAGTAGTCGATCCCCAAAGTGTAAGCCCAGTCATCTGAGCCTCCTGGGGCTAGATCTACAAAGTGACATGGACCATCATGATGAGAATATGTCATGTTAAACTGACAGTTATAAACACAAAGTCAATAAATTATGCTTCAACAAAATGTCCGCCTTGGAGCCCTTCCTGGACTGTGAAGGCGGTTGCCTGAGGTGCTCTTTGGATGGGAAACTTCAGATAAACCACCAAAAGTCCTTCATATAAATTTTAAATTATGCTTTTTTTAACTGCAAGGCAGATTACAATGCAGTTGTGACACAGATTTCAATACTTACATATTGTTTGTGATCCAGGACCAAATTTGTATTGGTTCCCGTAATATCTCTGGATGTCTTTGGCAGCATCCCGTGCCATTTCATTCTAAAGGAGCACACAAGAACATTTTAATAACAATCTCTCAAGAAAGAAATTCAAATCTCTCCACATGTCTGATGATCAGTCTGATACTCAGTTTTACTAGCAGCTAGGGTACTTGCATTTTGTTCTTAAAGGTGCTATAAGTAAGGAATTTAAGGCAACAAAGACTAATGAAACTGCCAACAATATAACAACCAAAATAGTCACTTTGTGACAATAGCCCCCAAATTCTTTTTTGTTACCTGGTCAATTGCAATGCAATGCAATGACCCTGTCCGTCTGTGTGTGTGTCTGTGTGTGTGTATGTCGGTCCGCCGATTTGGGGCGGCCATATGGGGGGCCAGGTTGCCATCTCTAATTGCGCTTGTTACCTGGTCCCCCAGAGGGAATTGACCAGGTATTGCAATGACCCTGTCCGTCCGTCTGTCCGTCCGTCTGTCTGTCTGTCTGTCTGTCTGTCTGTCTGTCTGTCTGTCTGTCTGTCTGTCTGTCTGTCTGTCTGTCTGTCTGCTCGCAATGACCCTGTCCGTCCACATGGGTAACCAGGTTCCCATCTCTGATTGCATTTGTTATGTTTGGAATGTAATGTTTGACAGACACTGACCAGCTCGTCGTGGTTGCGGGCTTGCTCGTATGAGCAGGAGTATGGGAAGAGCAGCATCTGGGAGTAGGAGTGGATGGAGAAGTAGGCCTTCACTGTGTTCTTGTTGCTGCGCAGAAAGTTGGCCACAGCTTGAGCTTCTGGTTCTGACTCTGGGAACTGACCACAGTAGGTTTGATCACAGGGCCTGCTGCTTGCTCCTGATGCTAATTTAGAAAAGGAGAATAGGGGTAAGAGAGAGTGTTATGAATGCCTAAAAAATGTGCAAATGTGAAAATGAACATAATGTTAAAACTAAATTCAATTCATATTTGCTTACTACACCAATTTGCATCAAAATTTCTGTTTAAATCAACTCCAACACAGTCACTGTCAGGGTGTTTGGCCCGGTTCTTTCTCCACATTCGTTGCTGTTGTAGAGAGAGAGAGAGACAAGGTTTGTTTTCTTTTTGAGAACAAAACATTAGATGTCTATAGTAACTGCAAGTCAAATAAATCCACGTCTTTGAATTTTAAGGCTGCATCTGTGACTTACTGCAGTCCAGGTATATTCATAGCCATCTGGATTCATCACCGGAAGAACATAAATGTCCATGGAGTTCAAGATCTCCGTAATGTCCCGGTTTGCTTCATACTGTGTTATGCACTGGTATCAGGAATAGGTTAAAATGAATAATAGCAATAATAACATGTAGTGAAGGGGAGAAGTCAATAATTAATAATTATACATTTTATTTCAAGCACCTAATATTACCCAAGAACACTGTATACTAAAACATGAAAAGACAGTCATAAAACAACATACATACAACATGGACACTATTCACTTAATAAAAGACACTACACCCAGTGGGGACGAGAGATTGACAGCAGACAAAATAAAAATAGACAGACGTTGTAAAGAGGGTGTTTGAGGGAGTTAACAAGTCAAGTAGGTTTTTATTGTCGTTTCAGGTATATATACAGTACATAGTGAGACGAGACAACGTAACGTAAAACACAGTATGGACAAGAGAGATATGTAATAGTGCCTACATACACTATTGAGGGACTACACAGATTCACTCGCACACTAACAAAGGTAATGGGTACTCACATGGTCCACAAGCCACATGCAAAAGGCTGGAGAGATCCATTCCCTGGCATGGATGCCACAGTCCACCCATATTGCACTCTTCGGTGTACTACTTGCTCTGCCAGATAACTAGTTGGATGAGATACAGAAAATATTATCACAATTAATGTATATGATCTTCAAACCGTAGGCCAAATGTATTGGTCCATGTCACAGCAGCCAAATAGCAGGAAATAGCAAGGCAAGCAAATTTCTGTTAATTATTTGTTACTAAATTAACAAAGTCTCTACAGTTGGTCAGTCAAAATCAGTCGCTGGATGTCATCATTAACACCTTTGCTTGCCTTGGTACTTCCTAGAAACTTGGCTGCTTGGGGCATAATTCCCTCCTTAAATTATGGAATATGGAGGGGGGGCCCTATCAGATTATCTTGTCCCGGGCCCAGCCAAGGCTGTCAGCAGGCCTGCCCCACATACAAATCACTTTCATTTAGTTTCATGTATAACTGCTAAAAGTTCCTATGAAATTCTCACCTTCAAAACATACAGTGGTCGTTTTTCAACAGACGACCCAATGAGAAACACCTTGACCATGTTTGGATGATCGACCGTTGTTTTGTTGATCCAAAAGTAAATCTGGCAAAGACAAAGGCACCCTTAAAGAATGACAGAAATCTTCAAGATTCGAACCCATCATAAACTGCTTGCTCATACTGAAAAATCTCACTTCTTCCAAAGGGTGGTATCTTTCATAGAACTTCCCCATTGATTTGGGGTCTTTGGAATCATCTCTGGTCTGCATCTCAATAAGTGGCTGTGTGTTTTCCACCATGGATCTGAAAAGGCACAGTGTGATGTTTCAGTCACTGAAAAAGTATTCAGCTTTTGACAGAGCAGTGTTGTGTATAAGGTTTTTCTACAGCTGTTGTACCTGTAGGTTAATTGGTGGCTTTGGAGCAGTGTTGTCACATTGAGGACACTCTCTTGAGGAACATATAGATGAACCTCTGAGTTTGCCGTTATGTACATAGGAGAAGCTGGCTGCCACAGTACTGTCTGAGAACATACAAATAAACCCAGGATGTTGTTGCGTTCAGTTAAGCATTCAGATTGTACTCTTACAGATATAACAGGAAATTAACAGGAACATGTTTTTTTACTGCTACTTTTATCTGCTACTTTTGCATAGAAATTGTGGTCATCATACTGAGATGGTATGTTCACTGTGTAAAAAAAAAAAAAAAAAATTCACCGCTATCTGCTACTCTACCTAATGATTTCTGCATACAAGATGTGGTTATCATACCTCGTACTGAGATGATATGTTTCTGAGGATGTCAACCTGCTCTGGTGTTGAAGCTGTGATGGAGAGGACCTTACCACTATTCAGATTAAAAAAGGAGCACATTTATTATTCATTTAATAAAGCAAAGTAATATTTACACTCAAGAGGAATATAATACAAAACGTTGACACAAACGTGGTAATCACAGAGACACTGAGACTGATCAGCTGCTAGCACAACTTTTTTCCATAAAGAGTCTGCTAAATGGATATATGTTGGCTAAAATGGTCGACAATGACAGCTAGGCCACAGATTTGGATAAATGCGTAGCAAGTCATTAACAGCCTAGTGAAAAATAATACAAAGGCTACATCAAGCATTCCTCTAATAACAAGTTACAAATCAAATTACTGTTAAAAACTTACTCAGGTACTTCTGTGCTGTGGCATTTGTCAGGAAATTTGAATAAGCTTAGAACATAAATTATCAGTAGTATCTGGAGCTTCATTCTCAACCAGGCCATGACTAAACTGAAAAAAAGCATGTAGCCTAATACTAGCTTATTTGGGGAAGGAGAAAGGGCAACAATATTGATTTTGGACTTGTTTGTTCCCTGGTTTAACTTTTAACAAGTCAGTTAAATGTTGCTCAACTCAATCACCCTGTCTGATTTTAAATAAAAAATACTTCATACATATTATCTTGCCACAAAATATCATTGTTATTCATTTTTAACATAAATATGCATTTAGTCTATCGCAGATTCCCCATCATAGATTATACATCCACCTCGGTAGGTGGCAGTATGGCAACTAGAGAAGCATTTTAATATAAAGACGTCATCAGACTGTTCACTCAAACAACCCACTACCGGGTTGTAGAACATGTTGTGTTGTCAACAAAATGTCAGGCCACGATCACTTGTCTCTCTGCCTGTGTGATTTAATCAGGTAAGGAGATTAAATCATGTAAACTCATTGAAGTAGGGCACAAAGGCAGTAACGCGTGTAGCAGATACAAATATGCTGTGTTGCTTGTTCAGTAACTCTGCTATGAGTAAGTTAACCCAATATTACGTCAGTTGGCGTAAGCTATCAGTTAACTGGTTCGCTACAGGCAGAATGAATGAGAATCCAAATCCTAGTGACGATTTTGACCGAAATGTTAGTATTTGTAGGATGTGTTATTTGTAAAATGCCAACGTCAGTATGCACAGATCGGGATGTCACTGTTCTGTGTAGTCTTACATTGTTCACTGGAAGTACACGAGAGATAAATTGATCCCTGGACATAGCACTTCTGAAAGTGTGTGACACGTCATTTTCTGTGCAGACTCTGACATTGATGTCTTTCTCCCCTTCTTACAGGTTGCTGTGGTCGTTGGTACTGCCATGTGTGTATCTGTGCTTACTGTTAACCACCGGACTGGTCCTGCTCATCCTTGGAGTGCGGGCATGGCTGCAGATGAACCGAAAAGCCAGGCTGACAAGAGATCCAGGACCCGCCGTGGCATTTTTTCACCCCTACTGTAATGCTGGAGGTGGTGGGGAGAGGGTTTTATGGTGCGCTCTCAGAGCCCTGCAGAACAGGTTGGGACTTAAGTCAGTCACAGTACATGTGTAATATTCCAGGTAGGTGTGAGCATTAAACAACATGTAATCTCCATCTTCTATATCTCAGGTACCCTGATGTGCGATTTGTAGTGTACACTGGAGACCAGGGTGTGACAGGTGAGCAGATATTGGCTGGCGCTAGGCGGCGCTTCAACATCGCCCTGCCTCGGCCTGTTCAGTTCGTGTTCCTCAAGCATCGGCTGCTGGTGGAGGCCAGCCTCTACCCGCACTTCACGCTCCTGGGGCAGAGTGTGGGCTCCATCTTCCTGGGCTGGGAAGCACTCACCGAGTTCGTGCCAGACCTGTACATCGACTCCATGGGATATGCCTTCACCCTGCCTGTCTTCCGCTACCTGGGGGGTTGTAGCGTCGGCAGCTATGTGCACTACCCCACCATCAGTACAGACATGCTGTCAGTAGTGCGGGAGAGGAACCCACGGTAAGACCAAGACGTGAACACCACTTTTATTTGTTTTTCTGTGAAGCACTAGACTTGCCATATTAGTTGTAGGTGGAGAGATACTGGCTTCAGAAAGTCAAAAACCTTGCCATGTGTTCCCTTTGCCTGTCCAGGTCATTTCAGCTGTAATTAATGAAGTAATTAGCTGTTCAACCCCATACATTGATGTGTACGGTCATTTAGGTTAGCTGCTACAGAAAATAATTGGATAAAAAGTGTCAGGTTTTTTAATTTCCGAAGCAAATTGATGCTATCGTACACTCCTATCCTCCTATCTATGCATCCATTTTAGTAAAAATGCTCCTTATGTACAATAACATTGTCATAATATTACTACTGAATGTCACAGCAGTTGAGTTTACTTTGTGTTTGCTTTTGTCTCAGCTTCAACAATGCAGACTACATCAGCAGCAACCCCGTGCTGAGTGCCATAAAGGTGGTGTACTACTGCGCCTTCGCCCTGCTCTACGGCCTGGCCGGCTCCTGCAGTGACGTGGTCATGGTCAACTCCACCTGGACGCTGGGCCACATCCTGGCCCTGTGGCGAGCACCCAACCGCACCAGCGTGGTCTACCCGCCCTGCGACGTCCAGGCCTTCCTCAGCGCTCCCTTGAAGGAGGAGGAGGAAGAGGAGGTGGAGGAGAAACGGAAGGAGGAAGAGGTGGCAGGAGATGGCCGGTGTCACTCCGTGGTGTCCATCGGACAGTTCCGGCCCGAGAAGGACCACTCGCTCCAAATCCGAGCCTTTAAGAAGCTCCTGGAACGCAGAGGTGGGAGAGCAGGGGACCGGGAGACGCTGGTGAAGCTGGTGCTGATCGGCGGATGTCGTAACCAGGAGGACGAGGACCGCGTGCTGATGCTCAGGGGGCTATGTCAGGAGCTGGGAGTGGGCGACAAGGTGGAGTTCAAACTCAACATTCCCTTTGAAGACCTGAAGAAAGAGCTCACGGAGGCTACCGTTGGCCTGCACACCATGTGGAACGAACACTTTGGCATCGGTGGGGAGACAGCTGTTTTCTAGGGACTAAAGCACTCATATCTAAGACTCATGTTTGGTGATGTCACCCACTGATTAGTGATGGGCAACCTGAATTCAGAACCCATCATGAAGTACTACATATTCCAAATCACTTGGTTCAGGGGATTTTAGCAATTAGCACCTCAACCTGGCTGAAGACTTACGCTTATTACAGTCAGCTGATTTAGTTAAATTGCTCTAATGTAGTATTGTATTAAAGCTTCTGAACACAGGCTGCCAATCACTGCCATTTACATTGGTCTGTGCAGAAGTGCCTAAATGTGGGGCTGAGTTTGTATAACTGCTCAAATTGAACAGATCCAAATTTTTACTTTAAAACTCTAAAAAATGGGTGGAATTGCTCTGGAAATTGTTTATAAAAGAGAGGTTTTGTATTATTGAACACCAGTCTACCACAATTAACTTTGAGAGCTAGCTGAATATGGGTGCTGAATGAGTTACATTACATTACATTACATTACACTTAGCAGACGCTTTTATCTAAAGCGACTTACAAAAGGAGGACATAATAAGCTAACAGATTTGTAGAGAGCATCATATACATGTGTGGACTCGTCTGTGTTGTGTACAGTCACCAAAAAGTTCAGTGAAAGATCCTTGATTACTGACTTGATTTGCTTCAATCGTCTCTGTCTCAGTGGCTGTGTTGTGTCTCGAGATGCCATCTTGACTCTTGTATTCTCCCCCTTCCAGGTGTGGTGGAGTGCATGGCAGCCGGTACGGTCATCCTGGCCCACAAGTCTGGCGGCCCCAAGCTGGACATCGTGGTGCCCTATGAGGGCGGGCAGACTGGCTTCCTGGCGGACGACGAGGACAGCTACGCCGACGCCATGGAACGGATTCTCTCTCTGACTGCGGCCGAGCGCATGGAGATTCGACGACGGGCGCGGAATTCCGTCACCCGCTTCTCCGACCAGGAATTTGAGGCGTCCTTTCTGGCGGCCATGGAACCACTCATGGGAACGCTAGAACGATAAGAGGATGGATGAATGGATGAATGGATGGATGGATGGATGGATGGATGGATGGATGGATAAGGAGAGTGCACTAATTTCTGTAAAAATAAGGGCGCTGGATGGACCCTAGAGATAAATGGGTGAAAGGCTGCATGTTTATACATGCCCTTATAAGCACCATGCCCCTATGTTACACCACCTACCCTGTGGTTCTCCTGTATCATGCAGAACACCAGCAGGGACAAGCACTTGCTTGGGCTGGCCTTCCAACCCACATCACAGCATTCCATCTGCGAGTTCTCACGCACTAGATCCTGGCATGAAAACATGGATGGCAGACTGATACGTTGCATAGTGTAACGCACTAGTTTACCCAACACACATTTCAAGGTTTAGTTTGTTCTTTTGGAGGTTTCTGTGTATTAATGGAGGAGTTTTGGAGTTTTACTGGGAGCAAAAAGAAACTTGTTTAAGGTAAAAGGCAGACTGCTCCATCTTGTGGCTTAGATTGACTGCACAGTGACATCCAGCAAAGCCAAAATGTAACGGAATATATGGGCGTACCTTCATTGTTTTTGTCTTGGCTGTTTTACGATGACTCAAACCACCAAACATGGTTTCACAGGGTTTTGTTGGTGTTTTATCTCTTTGTTTTTTTCTGCATTCCCCAAACCATGAGTAATTCCAACTCTTGTTTGATGTCTAGAAACCTTGAACTCGTCATTTTAGTTAGGTGAACTAGTGCTCTTGGAAACTGTTTTATGCTCTTGCGCGGTCATCGTAATATCAGTGCTCACATTAGTTTGGCTTCATGTTTGTGTCAGCTGAGGAAGTGAATAGACTTTTTGAAATAATAATCTCAATGAATGTATTTCCAAAATAAATTATTTCACAATAGTGTTCTTTCATCTGTGGTTTTGTATTTGCCTTCACAGTCGGAAGGGCTGTTTTTGTTTGGCTTGAAAGGGAATGTTTGTAATTCCGTCATAGCCAAAAAGTCGACTCAAAATGTTCAACACTTACTGTAAATCAAATTTAAACCGATAAACATTGTTTATCATTGTGTATTTTGTTTGACATGTTACAAACATTGAGAGATGAATTTCAACAGAGAGACGTAGCCTAATCTGAAAAATCTGTCCTTACTCAAAGATAATGCATTCATCAGCAAAAGCCTTGACTTGGATTAATGTGATGAAGCATGTGCAGGAAAAGTTGCACATGGAAACAGCATATCTCCTCAGCTGCCGTTTGTGGTTGCGTGTGCTGTGGACTCTTTCCATGCAGATTTCAGTGTGTGCGTGGGTGCAGTTGAGGACAGGAGAGCTCGTGCACTGACCAACAGCAGGCGGCTGCCAAGTTATACAAACAGGTCATTGTACCGGGAAGTGAGAAGATAGGGGCAGAGCGGAGGAGAGACGGACATATTTAAGAAACCAAGACTTCACAGGCTTTTCCTGACAAACTTGTGAGCAAGATGAAAGGTGCGGCTGTTTCTCTGGTGCTAATGCTGGTGCTCGGAGCCTCAGGTAAGTACACCACAGCCCGTCAAACTCATTAATAAGAATAAGACACAGAGGAAACGTTATGTCTGTCAGTCCTTTTTTAATTTTAATATATTACTTAAATATAAAAAAAATGTTAGTTGATTATCTTTTCCACTACATTGTTTGATGCTGTTTTGTGTATGGTTCAATTGATTGATATCTCTCTGATAAACTATTACATACTACCAAAGCATGTGTACAATTGTGCAGGTTTATGCTCAGTAGACTACTGGCTCTCTGAGATGTTATTCATGATGCAGCCTAATGAATGTTAAAGTGCCTCTTCACGTTATTTATAATCATATTTATTTATTTAAATACTGCTTTTGTCAAGTCATTCATTATATTATTTATTTGTTTTATTTAAATATTTATTGATTAAGTGCTTCTTTGCCTTTTATCTCCGGCCACATAGGCTTCCCATCACTGCAATTCGATGTGGCCCCTCTGGCCGACAAGGCCATCCAGATGTCTCTCGATCAGGTCAATGCCCAGTACGGGAGAGAACGTCTCTTCAGAGTGACTAAGGGCTCTCTCAAGAAGGTAATGAACACAATCTATGCCTCGTGTTTCCTCTTACACCTTACAAAACACATCTGCAATTTCAGTGTATGTTAAGTAATTTCACTGCATGTCCTACTCTACCCATTGCATGCGCCCTATGCACCCACCCTATCTACCCTATGCATGTGACAAATAAATATCCTTGTACATCCACTGCTTCATCATATAGCTGTTTACTTAGGCCTACATCATGTTTACACGATCAATAAAGCCACTAAGTTACATCACTTTTATTTGTTTACAGGTGGTTCCCATGGGGATGAACACACAAGACCTGATCATGAATTTTGGCGTGCGGGAGACGGACTGCCTGAAGAGCTCTGGGGCAGATCCTCTGGACTGCAGTTTCCGCAGAGGCTTCTTTGTGGTATACAGTTCACTTCTAGAATACAATATAATGCCTTTTATTGCCACTATACGCATGTACAATTTACACTATACACATGTACAATGACACTGAAATCCACTTACTTCAGTGCAGAGATGTATGTAGGATATGTCCAATTTACACTATACACATGTACAATGACACTGAAATCCACTCACTTCAGTGCAGGCATGTATGTAGGATATTTACAACATAGGATAAAAAAAATAGTAAGCAGTAGGGCAAGGCTAGATAAAGATGGAGGAGGGGGTGGGGTGAGGTGTACAGTTCAGATAGATATATAAGGTTCTATATACAGGGTGCACGGTTCTGAGGTAGAGATGAGAGGTTCTATATACAGAGTGCACAGTTCTGAGGTAGAGATAAGAGGGGTTCTATGAGAGAGGTTCTATATACAGGGTGCATGGTTCTGAGGTAGAGATATAAGAGCTTCTAGGTGCACAGTTCTGAGGTAAAGATAAGAGGGGTTCTATATACATGGTTTATAGTTCTGAGGTAGAGATAAGAGAGGTTCTAGGGTGACATTGCGCTTTAAATTATGCTTCCCTGAGTGTGGACACAGGAGAGACTACACAACTCCTTTGTGTCATGTGCAAAGAACAATGGGAGTATACACATTGACAGTAAGTATAAGGACATGTTGCAGTAAAGATATTGCACTGAATACCATACCAATGAAGTTAAATATAGCACAGTAGGTGGATGGAAGGAAGTCTTCTCGGAAATAACCCATCTCGGTGCTTAAAGTTCCAGTCGTCTGCGGCTAAAATCACAGACAATGGTGACCCAGCATTGTGGTGGAGTGTTGGAGTGCTTCCCAATAATCCAGACATCTGTCTTCACTTTGTTCCACATTCCTTTTATTCACAGCTGCTCCTTGAACTGACACAGGGACAGAAGTCAGGAAATGAACGGAAATATATATATCTGTTATATTCATTACCAATGTGATTTTTGTTTCGATTCATGTGCAAATGAACTGATGTTGACTAATAGAAATTCAAGTTCACTGGGTCCACAGCTGGACTTTGTGGTCAGGAAGGGTGGGTGGGGGCCATGAATGCAGACAGACTGTTCAGCTCTGGCTGGGGTGCTGCCAAATTTCTGAGTGATGCAATCCATCAGCACAAGCAGAGGGCATGACATGACGTGACGTGGCCATTGGTGCCGCATCTAAACAATCTAATGATTTAACCCTGACATTTTTTTTACATTACCACAGTACTTCCCCTGGACAAAAGTGTTTTTATTGTTTCTTACCGTCATCCCTCAGAGGGGAAAACAAATATAAATCATTGTCTGCTGTTGGAAACTCCCTACGTGTTTTTTTTTGACTGTCAAAGGAGCTAAGTTGTAAGCAACTGGACTTCTTTTTGGAGCTTGAAGACGTTTCACCTTTTATCCAAAAGGCTTCTTTAATTCTGTACAGCTTCTGCAACTTAGCTCCTTTGACTACCTGGATGAATCAGAATCTACACAGACATCGTTTTTTTGACTGTTTCCCTCTCCCATTCCCGTTCCATTCCCTATCCTCTTCCCCATCTTCTCACCTCTCCGATATCTCAGACGGAAGGCTCCTGTTACTCCCGCGTGCGCATCTCCGGTGAGCGTGCAAAGGTCGTCAGCCTCAGGTGCAGCCAAGCAGACAGCTCCAGCTCTGAGTCCAGCAGCGAGGAGGTGGGAGAGACTGATAAGGATTTAAAGAGCAATAGTGGCCAAAAACATATTTTATTCGGATATTCTTCACAGGGGCAGTGCTGTTGTCTAAAGAAATGAATACAAATGTGACCAGATCTGGCAAAATCAGTCACAGTGACCCAAAATTCAAAGTTGAGATTTTGGTACCAGTGAAAAGACAAGATGCTACACTTTCAAAGGATTTCTTGGTCAGATGTAGACCTTAAACAGTTGCCAAGGTATAGTAGTTTCAAATATGACATCCCACCATCTTTTTAAAACTCAAAAACGGAGAAAATCACATTTATTTCAGACATTTTGGTAATATTTGGTAATACATGGGGCAATTAAACTTCAGATGGTCAATTTTTAACCTTAACATAGTCTGACAATGAAAAGTGGGGAGATGTTTTGAACACCATTTGTTTCATAAAAGAACAACAAATAAAATTTGATATTCTGAAGGTTTTGTACCAAAATTGGCCTGTACCTCAAAATTAAAATCAGCGACTTCAGACTCATTTTGCCAGATCAGATCACAAATGTTAACTTAAAATGGGAAATATGTTAGAAGAGCATACTGTTACTTCATTAAATCCTGCCTGTGCATTTCTAATCCTGTCGATTTTGCCTGACAGGTTCGGGGAGAGACATGGGTCTACAACCCATTTGTTCCAAGAGGTACGTGAGTCTGAGTGTCTGTTTATTCAACAGAACTCCTAAACCCTGCTATTGGAATTTGGCCTGGCTGGTTGGAGGCCCTGTAATCAAGACTGCAGGGACAGTGTCAGATAAACAGCTGCCTCCTCCTGTTCCCAGTGCAGTTCAGAACATTTTAGACATCTGATACTGTGATATGCTCAACATTTGTGGAATTCTGTAAAAAAAAGAATATACACTGAGCTGAGGATTAGGGCTGCACGATATTGGGAAAATGTGTGATATGTGGTAACATTGCTGAATGTTGCGATTACGATATCTTTTGCGATAAACATTTACATTATTAAAATATATTTTAAACATTAAAATATTTAAATATAGTTTTAACATCTTTGAGCTTAATTTTCACCGCTAGGCCGTAGCCAGTGCGCAGCCTATGGGGGTGGATATCGAGGGCAGTAGGACTCCATTTGATTTCCCAAATATCTTCATATGTGAAGCGTGAAACATCTTACAGTAATGTCCCCTTTATTGCAGTTAAGCCATGTTTTGCGATACCTATATCACAATATTTTTGATACATTGTGCAGCCCTACTGAGGATATGTGATTGTGCTTCACTATCACATGAGTGCGAGTGGTTGATTTACTGCTGTCAGACTGAATGTTTATTGTATTGTTTTCTCACACAGAGCCCATGTCCACAGCGGCACCCTTTGCCAGAGGCAATGACATCCGCCCTGAAAGGGCACCAATTCGGGGAGACAACTTCAGCAACCACCTGGAGTAGTCCAGAATACAAGAGGAACATCAGCAATCATCTGGAATATTGGATGGAAGTGAGCCAACGTCCTATATAGATATATGATATACTGATACAGAGAGCATCAGCTAAGTGTAATGTGATGTAATGTAATATAGCATGGTGCCTATTGCAGTGAAGGTACACTTTACAGTAAGCCACAGTACGTACAACAGAATTCAAGTACACAGTATTATATGTAATCTCGCACTGATACTGGAACAGTACAGACAAATATAATTTCTTGAGTTTTTTTTTTCTTAAATAAAAACCATAAAACCATAACCAAAAGTGATGACAAGCTGTAATTTTTATAAAATGCCATAGTTTGAGATTCAGCACAAAGCAAGACACACACACACACACACACTGTTTGATTTCAACATTTATATATTGATCTTACATTGAAATGCATTTATATAGTGATTTTTATATTAAAAGCGGAGACACTTTCACTTCATTTCCCAGATATGGTTATTCAGAGATGTCCGATATTGGTCCCAGAGCAGTCTTCTAACTTCAATACCGGAAATGTAATGCTTGATTCAGTCTGATATAGGCAATAACTCCCAAATATGTATGAGAATTTAAAAACAGGTCTCCATCTGATGGGAATATATGGAGGTCATATATTCACAGTCAGGTCATGGGAAGCTGTGTTTATGATCTTGGCAATTAATACACCTGTGATGCATCCGATTTGCAAACGAGAGATGTGTTTCTGCCATTTTTTCTTCAAACTTCAAACTTTTCTTAACCATGAACCATGACAACTTCTGGTACAGGAGAACCAACTTCAGGCCATGAGGTCTGGCCTTTAACAGCAACAATGATTTGTAGTAATGGTGTAATTTCCCCTAAGCTAATACTATATAGATGCTATTCTTGTGGATTGCGGTGCTTTTGAATAAAAGGCTTTACAGTTGCTGTTGGATTGATCTCCCTCAACATGCTGATCAAGCTGCAGGAAGCAGGCGAATAGCTCCTTGCTTGCTGACGAAAGTATTAATTCTTCAACAACCTACAGTACATATCCTGTCAAAGTATTCCTATAAGGTCCAGTCAGTGGAAGGCAGAGTTACAGGCAGGCAAAGCAGCTGGAAAGGGTTTTTTTTTGTACAGAGATACTGCAGTGATGACAGCAACGTATAGATTAAAAAAACAAGGCTCAAACCATCACAGCACACATTACATCCAAATATGGGTGACAAAAGTATTTGTTTACATTAGAACACTTCTCTTTGATTGATTGAGACTGCCTGGTGTGATACAGCTGTTTTTGTTATGGCAATCCACACAAGCTCCATCAAACATGTCAAAAGTGTTAAAAAGCAACAAACACCACTCTGAGCCCACATCTGGTTACATCCAACAACTACAGTCTTTCGTTTCCTACTGGGCTTTGTCATTTTAAGTCCAAGAAAAATGTTTTCAGTGTGTACACCACTGATCAAAATCCCTACCTCCATTTTCCCCTTCCCTCTATCCCACTGTAAGGGCAACCTCACAAAACCTTCATTCATCAGTGGTCCTTGGGAGACAACATGGAGTCCTTCAGAAAGCATGTGACAAGCTTACAATTTGGAGAACATTCTAGAAATCACGTAACAAAGCATTTGAATGATTCGTCTGGGAAGAATCTGACCACTCTTTGCAGTCTTGTTTTGCAGTCACAGTTGAAGGTGAGGCACATTCTCTGCAGTGCTCAAACACCCACAGACCACTTCTAAAGGCATCTTGTCCAGTAATAATCATTCAGTCCTAACAAGTAAAATAACACAATCTCTTTCAGATATTAAATAAATTTTCATATATAAAAAAGGCTAAAAACAAAAAAAACAGTCCCCAACCCTTGACCCCCTTGTGTACACACACACAACCAGAAATGTCTGTGGCAGGTCCAGACAGCAAGAATGTATTAATGGGAAGCCACTGCTTGGATTTTTCCCCCATTGTTAGGAATCCATATTAAGTTACGAAGACATGAGAAGAAAGAACAGTCTGATGGTTTGGCATCTTTTGGGCGTTGGTGGATAGATGATGATGTTGGCTTACTGTTCAGAATGCTGTTCCACCACAAAAACAAATCCTCAAGAAGCTTTTGTGACAGAGAGGTTGAAGAGAAGCACTTCAATGATGTCCTTTATAGACCCTTATTTTGTGCTGTCAGTCAGTCAGTCAGTGAGCAGCTTGGCTCGTCTCAGGCTAGTTTGTGAGTTTGGTGGCGTTGTCCCGTTTGGGGGGTGCGGGCGGAGGCCCCCTACGTAGCGTTGCATAGCCTGAGATGTTCCCTGATGAGTAGCCCCCCCCGTTGCCGTTCCCCTGCTGGTCCAGCAGCTCGGGAGGAGGCGGGGGCAGCGCCATGTCGTCCATGGTGGCCATGGCGACGGCCGACGTCTCCAGCGAGCCCTGCCGACTGCCCGACTTGCGACGGAGCGTCCGGTTCAGGTCCTCCAGGAAGTTGGGCTGGCCCTTGGGGGAGGCGGGCATGGGCGCCCCGGGCGGGGAGAGCGGGCGGTGGACCTCCAGCGCCGAGGGGACTGGAGTGGCGTTACCGTTGCTCCGGCGGGCCAGCGTGGGCGGCGGCGTCTTCTTCAGCGAGGCCCGGCCCGCGCTCCAGATGTTGCCGGTTGATGATGATGATGACTGGGGCTGGGGGTTGACCACGGCCACTCGCGAGGCGCTGCCCAGGAGGTCGGCGGGTAAGGGGGGAGGCGGGGGCAGGTCGTTGTCCAGCGGGGGAGGGGGGAAGGGGTAGTCGTTCTCCGGCGGAGGAGGGGAGGGGAAGTCGGTCACCACTTTCCCCACCTTGGCCTGCAGGGCCGGGGGCAGGTGGCTCAGATTGAGCTTCCCTGGTTTGGGAGGAGCGGGGGGCCCCGAGGAGGACGGGGAGGAGCAGGAGGAGGACAATGAGGAGGAGGAGGGACCTGCTGGCCTGCTGACCAGGTTCTCCAGCCGTGCCCGCGCCTCCTGGTACTCGGCCGACGAGTTGGCCTTGATGCTGGAGTTGCGCTGGGGGGTGGGCGGGGGCTTCTTGGCAGTGCCCGTGGGGGACTTCTTCACGGGGGAGCCCCCACCAAAGGGAGAGCCTGGGGCAGGAGGCAGGGGGGGAGGTGGAGGGAGAGCCGGCCCAGGCCCATGCCCCTGCCCAGCTCCAGGCCCTCCAAATCCAGGCCCAGGCGGAGGAGGGGGTGGTGGGGGTGGAGGTGGAGGGGGTGCGGGGGCCGAAGCTGCAGGAAAGCCCAGGCTGTTCTCTGGAGGGGGTGGGGGGAACTCTGGCGACGTAGCCCCTCCCCCTTTCTGCCACTTGGGTTTGGCCCTCACGGTGGGGGGCGACTGCGGTGGTGCCGCCTTGTGGCCGTCTACGTGATTGGCGGTCGCCCCCGGGAACTGGCTGGCGAGCTGTTTGACCAGTGAGGATGGGGCGCTGCCTTTGGAGAGGCTGCGTTGCTTGGGGAGGGTGGGCGGGGGCTGGCTCTTCGCGGGCGGCGCTGGCGAGGAGAGGAGGGCAGGAGGAGGAGGTGGTGGTGGCGGAGGGGGAGGGGGTGGGGGCGTTGGCCCCGGAGGAGCAGCAGCAGCGGGCGGGGGAGCCACCGCTGTGGGAAGCACTGCCGACCCGAACATCTTCCGCGCCGTCTGAGGAGGGAAGGTTTTGGGCGGGGCGGCGGGGGGAAAGACGCCCTGGAGAGCAGAAGCCAAAGGAGGTGGTGGAGGTGGTGGTGGTGTGGGGCCGTGGGCGTGTGGCTGTTGCGGGGGCAGGGGCGGCGGAGGGGGCGGTGGCGGAGGGGGTGGCGGGGGAGGTGGTGGAGGGGGAGGAGGGGCGGACTGCGTGGGGAGCTGGGGCGGGGGCGAAGGGGAGAGGTCGGGAGGGGGAGGCGATGGAAACCTCTGGAAGCCATTGGCCGCGGAGGGCTTGGGAGGCACGTGCGCCACCGGAGGGACCGGATGGCCTGGTGGGGGTGGGGGTGGAGGGGGAAACCCGTTGCTCTGGGGCAGGATCGGGACTCCCCCTACGGGCCCCTGCTTCAGCACCGCCATGGCCGACCCCGGTGCGGGGAGGCTAGCCGGCGGGGGAGGGGGAGGCGGAGGAGGAGGTGGGGTGTTAGCCGCCGGAGGGGGCCAGGCACCAGCGCTGTCCTTGGCCTGTGGCTTGGCCGCCTGAGGGGGCGGGGTCGGAAGCTTGGGGGCGGAGCCGGACTCTTTCTGCTGCAGCCGTGTGATGGTGCTGTACTTGGCGAAGACTGTAGGGGTGCTGGAGTGGTGGTGAGGCGGAGCGCTGAAAACCGGAGGGGGGAGGTTGCACACGGGAGGAAGGGGGGGTGGGGGAGGGGGAGGTGGAGGAGGAGGTGGAGCTGGAGGAGAAGGGGGAGACGGCAGAGCAGGAGGCACACACGCCACCGGTGTCATGGGCGGGGCTGGAGCTGGAGCTGCAGGCTGAACCTGAACCTGAGCGTAGGTCTGCAGTAGCTGGGTGGGGCTACATGGGGCCTGGACTTGGCTCTGCGGGGGCAGGGGTGGAAGAGGGGGAGGCTGGGGGAGGTGGGGGGCCGGTGGACGCTGAGGGGTGGGTGGAGAGGGTGACTGGGGGGCCTGAGGGGCCGGCGGGAGTGGGGGGACGTACGCAGTGGGAGGGGGTGGGGGAGGTGGGGGCTGAGGGGCAGGTGGGGAAACGTGCGGGGCAGGTGGAGCTGGGGGCATCTGTGGTGTGGGGGTGGGTGGTGGGACATATGGAGAGGGTGGAGGAGGTTGGTGGCTGTGGGAAACGGGTGGGGGCTGGGGAACGGGTGGGGGCTGAGGTGTGTGGGGCGTCTGGGGGGGCTGGGGTGTGTGTGGGGTGTGTGGGGGGTGTGAGCTCTGGTGGTGATGAGAGGACTGATGGTGGTGGGAGTGGGAGCTGTGAGAGGAATGGGAGGTGTGAGAAGTGTGAGAGATGCTGGATGCTCTGCTCGACTCAGACCTCATCTGAAATTGAAAAGACAAGTAATTAGTTAGAAGTATAAACTCTGGCATGTTAACACTGGTGTGACTGAAAAAGTATAAAGGTACGCCAGCAACCCTATAACACTGCAATTTTTCTTCGACTGTATTATTTGGGTGGTCCATGGCATCAAAAAAAACCTAGCTCTCTGAATTGTCTTTGACGCATTTTGTTGAGACTGTTTTAAATGTAAAACAATAACAAGACACATAATGAAACAAAGACAGCATCTGGTCTAAGTTTTAATGAGGGAAGGCTCTAATGATGTAATGCTTTCCTGGGAACTTCTACTCCCTAAGTCTTGTTTTTAAGATTGTAAACGCACAATTTGTGAGGTGCAGACAGCTGTTTAAGGATACTTAGAACTCAGAACATAGAAAACAATATGCTGTCGTTTTATTTCACCAATGTTTTTGGCTCACGCATTTGTCAGGGTCATTCTTAGAGAACGTAACATTCCACTTCCACATTCCACTTCCTGAACACTCAGGGTTCTAGTTCTAGTACGCCTGCAGGCTGATTTGTTTGTTTGTTTATTGCCATTTTGAGCAACTATAGCTATTTCATGGCCAAAGCAGGTAAAAATAAAAAACTGTAATATTACACATTATTTTATATACAACAAAAAAAAAATACATTAAATATATTTTTTGTTTACATCAATACATGTTAAAAAGTTCAAAACCTTTCAAGGTGGGACCTTATAAAAAATGTTAACCTTAGTATTTTCTTTAAAAAACTGCTGTCTTGTAGTTCTCAGGGCAGAGCAAGACAATAAAATATGTGTAATTGATAAAGGCCTATTACAAAATTCTCCTGCAGTGCAGGCTGAAGACTGGTGTATCAGAGAGGGGACTGACTGTGGGTAAGCGTGGCCAAAACACTCACCCGACTGTTCTCCTCCATCTGGGTGCCTCTCTTCCAGGCCTCAGAGAAGATGGAGCTGACCACACTCTGGGAGCGGGCGTGGGTGGAGGACGTGCCGTCGGACAGGCCGCTATCCGTCACGCTAGAGTGGTTAGAGTGCGACTCTGGAACAGAATAGACAAGGACAGGAAGACCTCCAGTGAGCACACAAGTGCCGTGTATAATAGTCACAGGCGGACATCCCAGGTTCAGAAAGTAAAAGTCTGACATATATTGTTCCAGACACATATTTGTTCCAGCCAAGCCACTGAACCAGCTGATCCTAGGTAGATGAGATAATTAGTGAAGTCACCTGTGTTGAGAGCACAGGCAGAAGGAATACATGGCAGGACTTTTACTTTCTCAATATGGTTTGTCCGACTCTGATAATGGTCTCAAACACTTCACCTTCTCACTGGATGGGAACTAAATTCTCTGAGATTCTCTCACTGAGGCACTTCCACCAATTTTGGTAAACTCCAAAATAAAATTCAATCAACTATGAAGACAAACATCTGAAGCCCACTTTCAGTCCTACTTGTGAATGTGCATTTTAGTCAAGCAAATAAGAAATCCTCAGTTGAAAGCACTTAAAAAGCGCATTAATGTTTTAATTTGCTGTCTAAAATGGCCATTGATACAAGGATATTTTATTTAGACATATTTATTATAGACATACTGAGTAGGGTAGGACATGTAGTGATATTGCTGAACATGCAGTGAGATTGCTGTTACACATCATGTTAAGATGAATTCATATGAATGTACAACTGATGCGAAACACAACTATTGATACCGATTGTGACTTACCAGGAATGCTGGCCGAGCTACAGGCTGACCTGATGCTGGAGCTGGACAGAGAGGCCCAGTCGTACGCTGCCTCAGTGCGCTTCATGGCTTCCTGGTAGCTCAGGTACAGCTGCTTTCCATACTGTTTACACACACACACACACACACACACACACACACACACACACACACACACACACAGTCTGTAAATGGCTGTTCATAGGTTCAGTGGGAGAGTAATCATAAAAACATCCGAGGTCACTAAAATGGAGGCAACACAGGTCAGTTACCTTAGCGATACGTATTCCATTGACCCACTGGTGCAGGGTTCTGACATCGTCACAGCACAGGTACTTGATGTATTGAGACTTCTTTTGGATTTGAGGGTGCTGGGAAAACAACAGTGCAAGGACAGTTAGCAACAAAAACCAAAAACCTCCATGGTTGTGTTAGGCAGATACTGTGTGACTATGACACAACAACAAACAACGCTAACTTGATAAATGTTGGTAAAAATTCTGTCATTTTCCTATAGCATCTGCTGAGGCTGGTGTCTGAATGCTAGGTTTGTACTGCCTTGCATCCCTCGTCAATGAGTCGCTGTATGGGACCATAGACAACTAGGCTGTGTAGTAAATCAAAATGAGTGGGTCCATAGATTGAAGGCTCCACTACATCAAAACAAGTCACTTCAACCTTTTCTACCACCAGGGGGCAGCACATGACCCATGCTGTGTCATCACATTGCAGCAGGGCTGTTCCCCTGTATCTAGAGGCCAATACATCATCTCCGAGCATCACAGCTGTCATGTTTTGAATGTGTCTGGGCTTTGAAGACAGGGGGGATGTGGAGTGAATGGGGCTGTGGCAGGATACAAAAGGCTCCCCTCATAATAGATGTGCCATGACAGAGAAACCCTCAAGAGAAAACAGATTATCCATGCAGCAAAACAAAGAAGGTAAACAGATAACGGCATAAGACCTGACCTTGGGAGTCATATGATTTTCACCCGATTTGATTTTCTTCTTTTTAAATCGACCTAATACAGTATGCTGCGGCAGGATTTGAGGTGCGGTTTAAAAATAGACCCCGGTCTACCACCTCGTGAATGCACTGCGGGTTTCATCTAGGCCACTTAAAATGATGAAAAAAAAAAAAAAACAGTCTCCAGAAGCCCATCAGTGCTAAGTATCCATGATCACCTTTCATGGCCATCTTCGCAGGCCACTAGCAGTAATTCTCCGATGCACCGTTCCCACTCCTGACCCCAGCAGTCAGCCTATAAAAGCCCAGACTTCCTCTGGCCGCGGCTTGTGGCCATGTTTTTAAGAGGCCCTTCCACAGGAAGCCATCATTCACTCTCTATGAGGCTCTTTCTCCTCACAGGATGGGGTGGGGTGAAGGGGGGTCCTGATGGAAAGTGGTATTTATAGTCGGGCAATGCCACGGGTGACACGGCCATCGTCTGGCAGATGGCTCTGATAAACGATCCGTCCTTAGCGGTGGTTGTGATGGAGAAGAAATGTCATTAAGGCACGCAAGATGGCCTGCGATGGACTCTTGGGAATGAGGCCACTTAGAGAACACATCCATTGTAATGGGGTTACCCGTATGTGTGTGTGTGTGTGTGTGTGTGTGTGTGTGTCCGTGTGTGTCTGCGTGTGTGTGTGTCTGTGTGTGTGTGTCCGTGTGTGTGTCCATGTTTGTTAGTGTGTGTGTGTGTGTGTGTGTGTGTGTGTGTGTCCATGTGTGTGTCCGTGTGTGTTAGTGTGTGTGTGCCCATGTGTGTGCGCTATGCTCGCGTGCACATTTGCATTTTTATCTTTATACATGTTCAGGGCCACCCTTTGTGACAGCACACATTCATACACTGGCAAAATAACGCTTTGCATATTTATCAGGTTGCGCAACATGAAATGCGACCGTTTAACAAATCACATGAAAACTGGTCTGTGGAATCATAAGCAGCTGTATCGAATAAACCAAACCCGAATGTGTTTGTGTCAGCGTGCTTACAAAATCTGCGTTTTATTCCTTCCACCACCTGACGCTCAAAGCCTTTCCTAGCCCCGTTTCAGCGCCACGAATGCGTACTCGTTCGCACTCAAAACAAACACAAACACTGTAGCAAAACTGCTGATGTGTCTTTAAGGAATCCTAATAACTTTTATATGTTTCTTACTTTTGCACATCTTATTACCTTTGCTCACGTCTTTTAAATAATCTTTTTACCTTTGATATGTCTCTTAACCATCTTATTACACATCATGTAGGTCTGTATGTATGTGTGGATGGGTTGACGGCTAATTTTGCTGGTACTTGTGACTAGTAACAATAAAGGACTACTACTATTACTACTAATACTGTTACCTTGCACATGGTTATAGTGCTGTTGTGTCTTGTGCATCATTGCGTCTTGTGTATTTTATGGATTACTTTTACGCTGAGAGCTATCAAATAAAAAAATAATTCTGTGTGGGCATAATGACAACAAGGTATTCTTGAACCTTGAATCCAGCACACACAGGGTCTGTTTGCAGGGAGCGCAAGTGTTTACCTTGAGGGCCAGGCAGTAGTCCGTAGGAGCCTTGTACTTGCTGCGGTACTCCTGGCCATAGTACACATTCACATGGTCCAGTTGCAGGAAACACACCAAATCTCTGGAGGCCTGTGCACGGGGAAGGAAGAGAAATATGCACACACACACACACACACACACACACACACACACACACACACACACACACACACACACAAGCATTAACACTAGACACTTTGCATGTATCACACAACAATCAACACTCTACATGATGGATGGTACAAGTTTATGCATAGTGTGAGTCCTTTTCTTTGTGTGTGTGTTTGTGTGTGAGTGTATGTGTGTGTGTATGTTTGTGTGTGTGTGTGTGTGTGTGTGTGTGTGTGTGTGTGTGTGTGTGTGTGTGTGTGTGTGTGTGTGTGTGTGTGTGTGTGTGTGTGTGTGTGTGTGAATGATGGATGCTTCTGCGATATCATCTGCTATGCAATTCTGTCCAACCTCTCTGTCTGGCTCACTACACTGTGTATTCTCAGCAGAGAGGTAGGTGTAGGAAGCCATGTCAACCAGCAGGGGTCGCTATGACCCTTAATGTTAATAACAGAGGCTTTTCTACGGGAGTGATGCTGAGCTAGCCTACTGCTACTGCATCTCTCTCTGGTCCAGTCTGCTGCTCCCGACTGTCTGCCACGGGAGGACAGGTCAATGACAGCGAGGCCACATGACGCAAGACGACAGGAAGCAATCGGTCATCACCAACATAAACAGGAAATGCCTCAGAGAGGGGGGCCCACGTGGCTTTAATTAAAATTAGGGAAAGCTGCCAAGCACAGCATACAGCATACACACACACATGTACATAGAGTGTACACACACACACACACATACATACACACACACAGACACGCACACACAAACACGTACACACACACATGCACATAGAGAGACACGCACACACACACACACTTAGAGTGACACACACACACACATATATACACACACACAGACACGCACACACACACACACACACACACACACACACACATATATATACACACACACAGACATGCACACACACAGACACACGCACAAACACGTACACACACACATGCACATAGAGAGACCGCACACACACACATACGCACACAGACTGACAGAGACGGAGAGACTGGCTGCGTATCTCTGAGAAACTGACCTTGGCCTTGCCCTTAGGCACAAAGTAGATGCCGGATGCACGCAGCAGGAAGTAGCGCTTCTTCCAGGACTTCTTCCCATCGTCCTTCAGCCACAGCATGCCCTCGATCTCGGGCACGCACACCGAGCTGCCGCAGAAACACTCCTGCAGGGGGCGCACACGAGCAAAAGAGCATTTACCAGCGATAGAAATGCATTATGCATTTAGCCCTTTTCTTTGTGTGTGTGTGTGTGTGTGTGTGTCTGTGCATGCGTGCGTGTGCATGTGAAAGCAAAAGCCGCCATGAGCTGGTGAGTTTACAGCCTGGTAAACCAGCCCCTGGTACTTCATTTCATTTTGTACAGAGGGTCTGGCCTTGCTGCCTTGCTTGACATTCTGGTATTTGGACTAAGCAAATCCGAGCCAGTCAGGGAACAGAGGGAGTGTTCGTGAGCGATGACGCTGACTTTGTGTGCTACGTTACAATTGTAGTGCGTAGGCAGGCTAATTGCATATGTGACGATCAGACGTTAGTAACTGGGTAAAGGCAGAGCCAGTTGTTTTAGACTTCAGCAGAGTCCACACCTCCAGGAAGAAATCGTTTCTCAATAGAGCACTGCCAGACCCTCTGTACAAAATGAAATGAAGTACGAGGGGCTGGCTTACCAGGCTAGTGATTTTATGCATTCAGAGTCCTTTTCTTTGTTTGTGTGTGTTTGTGTGTGTGTGTGTGTGTGTGTGTGTGTGTGTGTGTGTGTGTGTGTGTGTGTGTGCATTTTCCTCACCTCGAGCAATGCCTCTTTGTTCCTATCAGCCATCTCAGATGTCTCCTTCCTCCCGAGCAGGTAGTTCTGTGGAGAGAAGTATTTTTTTAAACAGTGTTTTTAATTTTAATGACGCCACAGCAGCAGTAGTGTCATTTCTCCAAATGAAAATAACTGACTAGACTTGTCATGGCTGCATTACAAATCATTTATAAAAACAGTCAGACATCATTTCGCAAAAACACACCGCTGACAGTGTGCAAGAATGGAGTGCCTGTAAGGCTTGCCGGGCAGTGTGCCACACAGAACAGCCTAAGCGAGCACAATCATGCCTAATGCATTATACATCAACTTCATTCATAGGACTTTGCCCTGGGTTTGACCCATGCATGCACCAGACACAGACACAGACACAGACACAGACACAGACACGCACGCACGCACGCACGCACGCACGCACGCACGCACGCACGCACGCACGCACACACATACATCAACTTCATTCATAGGACTGGGTTTGACCCATGCATGCACCACAGGCACAGACACACACACACACAAAATCTGTGAGTTAAATTCTCGTTATGAGAGGGAGTAATAGTCGGTTGTAATGTTTGCAAGTGGTTAGAAACTGGGCCATGGCAGGTGAAGAAAGGCACTTGAGACATGAGATGCTCTGATGCAGAACGGTTCAGCAAGGCGGTCATTATCGTGGAATTACCCCCAAGAGAGTGCGCAGGGGGTACACATGAAGCAGAGGGGCCAGTCTGAATGAGCTTATCCTGCAGTAATGACTGCCTCGCTGAACATTTTCAAAACGATTAAAAAACTTCCACAAATATTGTTTTAAGGATTATTGCCACTTCATGGCTTCTGCTGAAAATAATGGTTTACTGAGGAAATCAAACTTTTAAGTGTTGCATAGCAACATGTTCAGCTGATAAATTGCAGCTTATATTAGTCTATTGCTCTTAAAATCACAAATTAAGAAATTCAAAAATTACACAGACAACTTGCAGAGTGATATGAAAAAAAAAAACAGAACACCCGTTGCCAGCAGCAGTCATTTTACTTTTGGTTCATACCGAAATATCAGACCTCTGGACTTTGGAGTGGCCCATTCAAAGTCAATGGCACACTCGTCAGCGATCTAAAAAGCTGTATAATACGCATGCTATAGCATCATGGCAGCATTTCGATCATTTCTGAATGCATGCGTTTGTGCATAACTTATGGGGCTTTTGCATACCTGCGGGTTCTTGAACAGGGCATACTTCTCGATGCGCTCGATGAACATGAGCTGTATAATACGCATGCTATAGCATCATTTCTGAATGCATGTGTTTGTGCATAACTTATGGGGCTTTTGCATACCTGCGGGTTCTTGAACAGGGCATACTTCTCGATGCGCTCGATGAACATGAGCTTGTTCTGGCTGTCTCTGGTCCAGTTCAGCAGGTTCTCCACCAGATTCTCGTGGTCTTCAAAGATGCGCTCTGCATGAGGCAGAGAAAAAAAAAGAAGTCGTCCATTAACACCAGTCTGGTTTACCTGCATATTGAGGTCTATTGTGTAGGATCAATTAAGTAGACCTTTTGAAATTTCTTCTCTAATTCTATCCAATTCCACTGAGTTATCTATAGGAAAGTGTTAACTATTGCCAGTGGTTGCAGTCTGGACAGAGAATTCCCAGCTGAAGACTGAATAGCTAAATAGAATCCCCCGATGAATGGGGTGATGAATATTATGTGTGTGTGTGTGTGTGTGTGTGTGTGTTTGTCTGGTAAAGCTACAGAAATGGGGCCACAAATTTCACCACTAAGATAAGAAAACCAGACAAGGGGTAATTTGTGGGGAACAAATTAGACAACAAATTGGGGAACATATTCCCCAATAATCTAACAGTATTTTTCTTTATTATTTTGTTGTTACTGGAAAAACAAAAAGTGCCAAAACATTGCTTCACTGACAGGTTAGGGCTGGGGTTGAGTTTGGTCCGACCACAGTTTAGCATTCTTTAGTTATATTATAATGTGAGTGTGTGTGTGTGTGTGAATACACACACACGACACTCACCCATCTGCAGCTCAGGTATGGTCTCCACCAGGGCCCAGTCTGGGCTGTATCCGCAGTGGGACTTGTCCAGCAGGCTGTCCAGCACCTGCCTCACCGTCTGCCTCTCGTCCACCATCATGGTCTTGGAGCTCTCGTCCGACAAGTGCACCCGGATCACCAGCTGAACAGATGGACAAAAGTAGGGGGCGGGAGGGGAGAAGAGGATGAAGCCAAAAGCTAAGGCAAAACATCCCAACCAATTCAGTTCGGTGCAACTGAGTTCACACAATTTACAATTCACACATCTTTCTGGCCACATAAACAATCTTTAATTGCCATCTTTCTGGCCACGTTCACAGTTTTTCTTCTGTCCACATTCAAAATCTTCAAAAATCACCAAAACCAACCAAAACAAACACTCAGAATTGGCCCATTGCACCCGGAGGGGACTGACCAGGTTTTACAATGACCCTGTCCATCTGTGTGTCTGTCTGTGTCTGTCCGCCCGTATTGCAATGACCCTGTCCGTCCACATGGGGGACCAGGTTGCCATCTCTGATTGCGCTTGTTTGGTTTGGAAGGGGTGTTGCTGCCTTGGGACACTGAACAGGGTAAATCACATTTTTTGCCCCATTCTGTGGCTATGCCGTCAGGGCCACAGTTGGTTGGCCCTTCAGGCTCAGCTGATTGGACAGAATGTGTGTGGTGACCCTGTGACCCCCCTCTTAGGAGGAATGAGAGGGTGACTCGCTCAGTCA
>CM050220.1:9475000-9485000 GCA_027475355.1 Coilia nasus | reverse complement strand
GTAAAATAAGGGAAGCCATTACACAGTGTTTTTTTCAGCCGATACAACTAACAATAGCTTTTCATGAACTGCGCTCTACATTTTAACTACCTGAATGTTACTTACCACTTTGAGAGCCTGTCTATGACTGGTGCTTTTATAATGAAACACCATGAAAACTAAGAGACTGCATAAGAATTGGGTCTGTGCGTATAACATAATTACCTGTGAAGTGTCCTCTGATGTTTTTTCTTTAGTCTTACTTAACTTCCTTTTATTGATACTGTCCCAACTGTTTTGAGATATATTGCTAGTCTCAAATTTGAAATGACCACAAATATCCCATACAACAATAAAAAAATATCCAGTTTCAATAACTGATATGTTGTCCTTTGACTATTCTCAAATAAATATATTACTTGTATGCTTTGAGTATTATAGCATTTTTTAATATACATTTAACACAATGTCCCAACTCTTATGGAATTGGGTAGTATTTTTGACAGGTCTCGCAAAGCATGTACAGATTTCAGTGGGTAATATCATGAGTGCTCACCTAATGCCTCATGGTAAAATTATTTTTCACCTTGAAGGCCAAATCAAAACACCATGAATGAAATGCACAGGTCAGTTATACACGTGCATATTATTCTCGTTATATCAGAAAACTCAAATTGCACTCATTGCCAAAGATGACCTTGTGCTAGCCTGGCATCTTACTTCTAAAGCCAGCAATGAGTAGTAGGTCACCTGGGAATTAGGGGTGTAATTAACATTCCCATGCACATTAAACTGATCTGTACATATGCACCCAGAGAAGCTGTCAACCAATCAGTGGGCCTCCTTTGTCTTGAGCTAACAAGCTGCTGATAGGCCAACATATGTGATTAGGATGGAGTGGATAATAGCATTATAAATCACATAATCTGGGATTGAGCATTTGGTTCAACTTCAGTGTCTTCCTACGCATTGCTGTGATGGCACACTTTGCAGTAGTTTAAATTATACACACATACACATACACATGCATATGCATTACATTACATTACACTTGGCCGACGCTCTTATCCAGAGCGACGTAGTTATTTTACAGGGTACAGGGTAGAGCCCCTGGGTACAGTCTCTGGAGCAATGTGGAGTTAGATGAGGGTGCGGGAGAGCGCTAGTTATTTACTCCCCCACACACACTCTTCCTAATGGTAGGGCATTCGAATCCGCAATCTCAAGACCAACTCCCCAACCATTAGGCCACAGCTGCACATAAACACTTTTCTGTGTACACACTCATCTAACTTGACATAACATAGGCTATTAAAGTGGTGGAGGGACCATGAAGGACTTCATAAGGGGTATCATGAACACTAACATGCTGGTAACTACAGAGTGGGAGAAAGGTCGAGGGGGCTGCAATCTGTTTGGAAATATGCTCATCAACCAATCATATTAGTGTGACAAAATGCAAAAGCGGATTAAAACTCACTAATTGTGTGTGTGTGTGTGTGTGTGAGTGAGAGAGAGAGTGTGTGATAGTGTGTGTGTACAGTTATCAGTTAAACAAAAGCACTCTGACTAAGTGGCATAGAAATAGGCATGAATCTCTGACCTGAAATCAGCTTTCACACACACCCACAAATGGAGATTACTCACATGACACACTAACCCTCTGCCCTGGAAAACATGAACAGCCACCTTCCAAAGATACACCAACATAATGTGTTCCCAAAATAATCTTGCGTACAGGAATACGCCAGAGTTATAATTGCCATCTCCTGCTGGTTTTTTCAATTATGACAAACTACATTTCCCAGAAGCCTCTTGTCATACTCACAGACACTACTGAAACACAGTCTGACAGAGGACATTTCATGGGGAGAATAGCTCTTAAAAAGAGGAAAGGCAGTTTGACAGAAAAATGAAAAATCCCCTCAGAAACAGCGTGTAGCTATGAAAAAAAGGTGCCAAAGACTCAGCCACCATGCAGACAGACAGACAGACAGACAGAAAGACAGATAGATAGACTGACAGAAGAAAGAAGCAACAGTGGACGTCACCTTGGTAAGCAGGTGAGAAGGCTTTCCTGCAATGCTTTTCAGAATCAGAGACGTTTCTTTGTCCAGATAGGAGTGCTTGGTGCAGAAGAAAAACAAGACAATCAGTGCAATGATTTGAAATATGATTTCTGAATGTTCACACATGAGCCACATGATTTTGGTTTAAAAGAGTGGAAGCATGGGAAAATAGCAGCTTTGACCGTGATCGTTAATTTGGCAACATAAGGAGAAGACCCCCAATACAGTAAACAGTTCAAGTTTCAAAAGCGTCTCAATTTTAATGTATTGACATTTATTAGTGCAATATCACCGTACCCATGTCTCAAAACACTTTCTAACTAATATTATCTACTAATATCTAACTCAAGCTTTCTGCACAACACTGCTCTGACTTTTTCTATTGTTAGAGAAGATCTAGTTACTGGCCAGAGACTAATTTAGGGTTTGTGTACATTCTTAAGATTTATAATGGGCCTTCTCTCTTTTTCTCTCTCTCTCTCTCTCTCTCTCTCTCTCTCTCTCTCTCTCTCTCTCTCTCTCTCTCTCTCTCTCTCTCTCTCTCTCTCTCTCTCTCTCTCTCTCTCTCTCTCTCTCTCTCTCTCTCTCTCTCTCTCTCTCTCTCTCTCTCTCTCTCTCTCTCTCTCTCTCTCTCTCTCTCTCTCTCTCTCTCTCACACACACACACACACACCCTATATGTTACAAAAAAAGATTTACTGCTGAAACCTCTTGTGAAGAGTTCAAAGTGACCAGGTCCCAACAGAATCCCCTAATCTCATGTGACCCTGAGTTAAACAATGATGAACAACTTTGCCCTTTTGTTCACTCTGCTGGACAAACACTTTGAACTTTCTCACAAAGAGGGCACATCTGAGATTGCCTGGTAAACCAGCCCCTCGTACTTCATTTCATTTTGTACAGAGTGTCTGGTAGTGCTTTCATTGACATTGCTTTCTTAGGCAGAATTTTGCCTAGCCAATTAGCGAACAGAGGGAGTGTTCGTGAGCGATGACGTTGACTGTGTGCTACATTTGAATTGTAGTGCGTAGGCAGGCTAACTGCATACGTCACAACCAGACGTTAGCGATTAGGTAAAGGCAGAGCCACCTGTTTTACACTTAAGCAAAGCCCACACCTCCAGGAAGAAATTGTTTCCCAATACAGCACTGCCAGACCCTTTGTACAGACCCTGTGGTTTACCAGGCTCCATCTGAGAGGTATGTGTGTGTACATAACAAAACGTGCACATATGCCATTAACACACATAACCTCTCTCCACCTTTCTCCTGACACACACACACACACACTTACAGTGCCCCGATCCAACAAATCCATTTCCCCGTCCTGAGGTGCAAAGTCAAGGTGTCGTCTGGCCGGTGCTCGCACAGGCCTACCATTGGCTCTGGGCCGTGATGCATGCTGGGTAATAATGATTGGTGCAGGTGGCTGAGACAGACAGGCAAATAAACAGGCATGCAGACAGGCAGGTTTGTGTACAAACAGACAGACAGACCGTGGAGAGGGAGGTGCAATGTTGGGTCATGCAGATAGAAAGTACAGTCACAAGTGCAATACAGAACCAAAAAAACAGAATAAGCATCACATTAGTGTCCATCATGCAAGGAACTCCAACCAACAGCCACTCAATAACAAACACAACCAAAAACACAAGTCAGTTGAATTGTGGAAATGTTCATAACCACAGGTGCTTTGGGGCTGTGTGTTAATTCTCAGGACATATTTTTTCACACCATCATGCAAGGGGTGATGACTGAGGTTAACAAAAGTGCACAAACACAGCACACATCCCCCCCCCCCCTTCTCTCATGCACACACATAAACAAACACACATATACACCCCCACACACACAATCACAATCACACACACACACACACTGAATGAATTGTGTGATGCCCCTCATCAGGTTGACTACTGCATTGACTAGAATGCTCTGTCTGTTCTGGCAGACTGGCTCCAGAGCCCTTCATCAGTGTGTCACTTAGTTGCTGTTTAATAACCAGGTGTAACATGAGGTCTCTGCTGAGCTGCACAAAGAGACCAGAGATAGGCTTTCCCCTCCTGAGTAATACGAGAGTACTTAAAACAAATGTATATGAATGTGTGCGGTGAGCTGGGAGTCAGGCTTCGTCAGAACCACAGCTGACCCCAGTGAACCTGAGTCATCCTCTTACACACAGCACACACACACACACAACACACACACACAACACATTACACACACAGATCTACCGTTAGCTACTCCCAGCCCTCAGGCTGTGAATAGTAACAAGAACCAGGGTGGGAAGTAAGTGTGTGTAGAAAGAGAGAGAGAGAGACAAAAAGAGAGACAGAAACAGAAAGAGAGAGACAGAAAGTTTGTGGCTCTAGGCGAGAGAGAGAGAGAGTTTGCTGCACAATGACTTCTTTGTTTCTGACTATCTAAATACATACCGTATTCAAATGTTAATTTACAATTTACATATTCAAACTTAATTATTAGGTCATTCCATCTGGGTGGCATTTTGTTCCTATCTGTATAATCCAGTACTTTCTGCTGAACTCTGATCAGCTTTATGATCACTTCACTTCATGACTACGTGAAGTACCTCAGGCTAACGAACTGATCTATGCCTGTAGAATCCAACAGTTACGGTGATTTTCTAGCCTACGGCTCTTTCCCAGGGTTTTAGAGATGACTAGCTATGGGTCTGGACACAGTGCAGTTGTTTGATTGTAATAGACAAAGTTTCCTTTTTGTGACTGTAACTGCTGTATTGTCCTTAAATAAGACTTTCTGGCCTGCTTATCTCTGCAACGTTTTCTATTTAAAAGTTCTTCTCAAAAAATTAATTGCGGTTGCAAACGTACCTGCTATTACACACCCAAAGGCCAGTGTTGAAATAACTCCCACAGTTTTTGACGGTTTATATAGCTCCACACTCATTAGAGTTAAATTAGCCCTTTTAAAATGTGAAATGACCCCAACTCTGGACACCATTTAAATCCAAAAGGTTTAAAATTACACTCTGGGTGTTAAAATCAACTCCCAGATTTTCAACCCTAATATTTTACAAACTTCAATTTTTACCTCTGCCAGCAGAGGTTATGTAATCATCTGCATTTGTTTGTTTGTTTGTTTGTTTGTTAGTTAGCAACATAACTCAAAAAGTTATGGGTGGATTTTGATGACATTTTCATGGTAGGTCAAAAATGGGCTAACTTAAAAGTGATTAGATTTTGGTGGTGATCTCGGCTGCACTGGCGGAGGTCTGCACTCTCTAAGTGCTTTTCTAGTTTGCTGTGTACTCTTTAATGCGATGACTGATGGTTGATGGTTGATCAGACCCCTTACCTCTGTGTTGGCCTGGCTCTGTGTGGTCTGTGTGACCTGTGAGTTGGGGGCCCCTGCGCCGGGGCCCTCGTCCTTCTCCGGCCCCCTGGGGCCCTTGTCCATGTCCAGCGAGTCCATGCTGGAGGCCGAGGCGCTGGAGCGCGAAGAGGAGTGGCCTGCCGAGCGGGCGTCCAGCTCGCTGGCCCCTCCCACCGAGCCCGCGCGCCGGTGCTGCCCCTGCTGCTGCTGGGGCTGCTGTAGTTGCTGCTGGGGGGGTAGGGAGGTGGCCGAGGGCCGGCGCGCGGTGGCGGCGGCCGAGGAGGACGAGCAGGAGGACGAGGACGAGCAGGACGAGGCCGAGGAGGTCTGGCGCGCCGCCTCGTCCATGCTGAGCGAGGCCTTCTCCAGCTGCGCCGTGATGTCGTCCAGGGACAGGTTGGAGGCCAGGTTGGGGCGGCCCTGCCGGACGGAGCCCGCCGGGGAGGCCCGCGTGCTGCTGCTGGCACTGCCGCCGCTGCTGCCCCCCGCGCTGCCCCCTGCGGAGATGGCGGCGATGCCGCCGCGCCCGCTGCCCACCTTCTGGCGGCTGGAGGTGGAGCGCACGGAGCCGGAGGGCTTGCCGATGCTACTCAGCTCGCTCTCGATGGTGCACAGGTCGGCCATCAGGGCGTCCAGGTCCACGGGCTCGCCCTGGTTCAGAGCCTCTGAGGGACCAGCGAGGAAGAGAAGATTTAAGGTTTCCTGAAGGTTTCTTAAAATTTCTTGGGATCAATTACGTATTTTTCACTGCATGTCCTACTCTACCCAGCATGTTTATGCATGTGACAATAAATATCCCTGTATCCTTGCACCATTGTATCTAATCTAATCTAATTTAATCTAATCTAATGCCTAGCCACATTGACAAATTACAATGATACCGATAACTAACAACTATAGTGACATTACCTATTACCAACTATAGAGTCCAAACCGAACACTGACATTTTAACGTGCCAAAATTCTCGTTCAAATGTTCTGTGAATTCAAATTCCAATTGGTTGCTCATCAACTGTCTCTGAAAGTGACCCAAGTGATGTCCTTATAGTTCAGATGTAAACTTCCGTCATCCACCCAACTTACAACTACTTCTAAAAATCACATTGTAATGGTAACCGCAATCACACAAATGTGAACAGTACCTCCACAATGAATGAACTCAAACCCAATCACACATATACAAACTGCACTTTGATAGTAATAGGAAGAATACAGTCAAAGTTGAGATGTGCACAGCAGAGGAGCGACGTGACAGTCTGGCCTACCGTTGATGTTGTACATGGAGAAGCGGTAGGAGAAGTTGGCCAGGTTGGTCTCCTGCCGAAGAGGGGCATTCTGGATCTTCTGGGGTCGGCCATCATCCAGACTCTGTACACGTAAGAGTGTGTGTGTGTATGTGCATGTTTGTGTGTGTGTGTGTGTGAGTGAGAGATAGAGAGAGAGTGTGTGTGTGTGCATACACGTGTGTGTGTGTGCATATGCGTGTGTGTTTGTGTGTGTGAGAGAGAGAGAAAATATGTGTGTGAGAGTGTGTGTGTGTATGCATGCATGTGTTGGACAGAACAAAACAGAGTGACGTTAAACCCTGACCTGTGCTGGTGGTGCAGTATATGTTGTACTTGGAGCAGTTGTGTTTCACACTGACTCCCTGTCAAGGCCGAGAGTGTGTGTGTCTGGGAGCCTGTGCAGGCTATGATATTATTATTATTACATTATTACATTACATTACACTTAGCTGACACTCTTATCCAGAGCGACTTACAGATATTTACAGGGTTTCAGTTACAGGCCCTGGAGCAGTGTAGAGTTAGATGCCTTGCTCAATGGCATCTCAACCATGGGTAGGGAGGGATTCGAACCGGCAACCGTATATTGCATATATTCCAATTGCAAGACCAACTCCCTAACCACTACGCCACACCTGCCCTTATTAGTGCTGGCCCTACCTGTGTGAGCTTGTCGAGCTCTCCTAGCCAGGCACCGAACATCTTGTCCAGGTCCTGATCCTCCTTGTCACTGTCCTCCTCTGCAGCATGGTCCAGCTCGTCATCAGACACCTGCTCCATCTGGGACAACAGAGGCAATATACGGTCATTGTCACCTTCATCCACGGTTATGTTTACCATTACATTACATTACATTTAACTGATGCTCTTATCCAGAGCGACTTAGGCCTCATTTCCATCGATTTGAGCGTGTACAGCACATAACCGTGTACAATATGTGTGACAAAATACGCTTAGATCATGCGTGCGGTGGAAATGGTCTAATTTTTTAACGTGCATTCTAAATGAATACGGACAGAAAACAGGCATGTGCTGTCTATGCGCTGTATACAGAGAGTGGTTGGTGGAAATGAGCCCTTACAGTTATTTCAGGTACAGGGTACAGTCCCTGGAGCAATGTGGGGTTAGATGCCTTGCTCAAGGGCACTTCAGCCATGGATGAGGGTGCAGGAGAGCACTAACTATTTACTCCCCCACCCATATTCTTTCTACTGGTACAGGATTCGAACCTGCGACCCTCTGATTCCAAGACAAACTCCCTAACTTAACCAAGGCCACAGCTGCCCTAATCGTCATCATGGAATCTGCTATATGCTAGTACATAGACACTAACACCACTGTTTTCACTGTAGTCAAAGAGCTGCCATGATCAAGCACAAAACAAAACAGCAATCTCCTTCAAAACCACCACAACGTTTCCTATGCAAACACATCACTTACACAAATCCTATCCACAGGCCTTCATCACACATGCATCAGCATAACGGTCTTCCTCATCATTATAGTCTATTGACTGTATACATACTTAGCTAAAAGCATCAATACATCTGTTAGTCAACAGTGCATCTGAAAAATGGACATACAGCAAAACAGAGGCTGCTATAGATCCTCACCGCTGTGTGCTGACTCATCCTTGACCTGCTGCTGCTGTTGTTGTTATTGTTTACTAGCTGTTTGCTGGGATAGTCCACCAAGATTGCACCATTTCAAACCACAAGACCACAGCACCAGATAAGATAAGGACTGCTTTAGATCACTACATCCTTCCCTGGGTAGACCACAGCACACAAGCCCTCTAAGTAAGATAAGAGGAGGAGAGTGGAGTATACGAGAGATCTGAAGCCGCCGGATCAGTCTGAGCAACACCGCAGCGACACCCACATGGCCCTATCACCACTCCCACCACCACCACCACCACCTCCATCACTGTCGTCACCATGGCAACCCGGCTGGGCTTGGTTCCACTGCCGAAGCAGAGCAGGTCGGTCTCCAATGCGGTGTCGCTCTGCGTTCACCCTCTCTGACACTGTCAGCGCTCTTAGGTGCTGTCACCATTTCAGCAGTTGCCTTGGCAACACACCTTGGACTGAAAAAAAAAAAAAAAAAAAAAAAAAACATGGTTGCCATGGCAACCTCTCTGGTGTTTTTATAATTCGAGGGCAAGAGTTGGCAGATGCACCCATCTCTCCCACTCGCTCCTAAGTGTGAGATATGCATCTATCCTGGATTTGGGTGGTTGCTAAGGAAACCCTGTTGTGCGCAAACATGTGAAAAAGTGGCCTTGATCAGAAGGCTATGGATGGCTTCCTTTATGCCATCAGAAAATACACTGTGCTTCTGAACAGCTTCACAGTCTTCCACTGAATACACTGGCCTTGAATGACTCTTTACAAAAGCCACACAGTACTTACTGTTTAAGTCACTATTGTTAAAATGCTAAAAGCCCAGTTGTGTGCCTGTATCAACCACAGTATAAATAAGTAATGTGCATGCTGATCTGGGATCAGTAGCTGCGCTCTGCGTCTGGTGCGGTGGTGCAGTGATGAGTCTGAATATAGTTTCATCTGGAGGAAACAGCACCACCTGCTGGACACTAGTGTTAACGTGAGTTGATGCACTCTGAGAGCAAAGCAAAACAACAGCTGGCAGTATGTGTACATGTGCACGCAAGTGTGAACTCTAGATATGCTGCACAGCTTCCAAGAAGCTGAGTGAAATCAAATCAAACCCAAATCAGATCATGCACACAGCCACGCCTCTTCTCTGCAAACTAAAAGGTCTACAGCAAGCCAGCTTTTGATGCAATCCATCCACTGCGAATGTGTGCTTGACGTGAACGCCCTTCAGTGCACATGCGTGAGTGAGTGTGTGTGTGTGTGTGTGTGTCTGTGTTTGCATGTATGCAAATGGTGGCGGCGCCAGATGCATTTGATGCCCAGCATCAGGAACTAGAGAGAGATTTTTTCAGTCTGTTACCAGTCATCACTTTGTGACCACATGTTCGCCCTCCATTTCCCCCTGCAACAAACTGCAGCCACATCAGATTTTTTAATATACAACCAACCAGACACAAAAGTAGGTCTGGTGCTTGTTAAAAAAAAAGACTGGAATGTTTGTTCAACTTAGGTGTGTGAGTGTCATGTCGAATGAAGAGTGTGTTTTTTATGGCTCCCAAAGTCCTAGTTCCAAACGCGCTCTTCCTTTGTTCTGACAGTGTGACGAAAGGAAAGAGGGCCGAGAGAGAGAGAGAAAGAAAGGAGGAGTGGGAGTGTGTTCTGCTGAGTGTGTTATGCTTGAAACTGCTGCTGTTGTCC
>CM050220.1:9375000-9472500 GCA_027475355.1 Coilia nasus | reverse complement strand
AAACTTATCAAATTTTAAGGGACAAAAAACATCTTCCCTGGAGTTTGAGTCTGATAAAACTGTGGTCAAAGTAGTGCCAAGACATGAAGTTACTGAAGGCTAATTTTAGGGGTTGGTCCCACAACACAACACAACACAACACAAAACAATGCATAGTTTGAGGGAGGGAGGGAGGGAGGGAGGCAGTCTGGAGGGTATCTCTCCCTGCCATTGTTCTCTTGGTCATGTGCCCTTTTCCCTAGACGCTTGGAGAGAAACCTAATCTGCCTTCTGGAGCAGCAGGCCCTGCAGACGTGGCTCAAGCAGAGTGTCCTTCACGGGCTGCCTTGCAGCAAGCTGCTAGTTGTCGACACGTCTGCTCAAAAACCAGACCAGCAGTGCTAAAGCCATAGCATTGCAATCTAATCTATGGCCAATACACAAGGCTGAGGAAGAGGACCTTACACCCCAAATCATGGGAAGCACTTTTTGCCTGAGAGGTTTTTCTGCTGGTACTGGTGTGTGTGTGCATGTAGCATATGTGTGTGTGTGTGTGTGTGTGTGTGTGTGTGTGTGTGTGTTCAGCTGCAGCAGTAAAACCGCAGCCACTGGCATAGCAGTGGGTCCTTGACCTCCTTTTTCCTGCTTTACAAGGCCGACATAAGAAGTCTGTGTGTGTGTGTGTGTGTGTGTGTGTGTGTGTGCTGTTGTGCGTGTGTTTGTGTGTGTGTGTCTGTATGTGTGTGTCTCTGTCTGTTTGGGGAAGTTTCAAATTGAGAAGAAGAAATCTTTGCTACAATTGTACTTGTTAGCTATGCAAATACGTCCATTTCGTGACATTATGAAAAATCCCTTTTCTGAGAAGGAAAATGTCACATCTGGTGAGAGGGAAAAGTCACGCCATCACAAGCTTGCAGTGGTCACACACGGAGTTTGCTTAATATTGCCTAATAGAAACCCTGAGCGTTAAAAATCCAACAGTCTGCTTCATGTCAAGTTTAAACAATGCTCCGGGGACTGACTGTGTGAAAACAATCTGAACTTATGGATATCAAGTAACTGAAAATTCTGACATTAATATCTTTGACGTTGTTTCCCTTTCCCCATTGTGGTAGGAACATTATTGTAAAGTTCCTCTCATTAGACATTTTGAATGTGATTTGTACTAAATACTTACATTACAGTGCTTTTAGAAGACATTTTTATCCATTGTTATGACTGACAAGTGAGGATCACTCAAGCAACACTCAAACTACACACACACACACACAATCACACAACATATCACTGACATACGAGGACATAATGTGTTGCAATTCTGTATTGCATATTTTATTCTCCCACAGATATATAAACACACACACACACACACACACACACACACCTGCATTCATACACTCAGAGGGAATACACACAAGATTTCCACTGCCTTCGTGAAGACAACTCCAACAGCTCCCAGACCACTGCTGTGTGTATAAGTCCATGTGCATGTGGGAACCCTCATCTGCCAAGTGTGTGTGCTGCTGAAACGAAGCAGCCTTCACTTTACTACACTACACAAGTATGCACTACATGCATATCACGGCTCTCTAGACATGAATATAAACACATCAAGAAAGCGAAGGAAAAACTATACTTTAGCAGTCATGTTATATAATTTACCACTCTTCATGGCTTCTCAGGTGTCACTGAAACTTTAAAAATTGTAAGATGGGGGGTGCTGTGGCGCAACCTGTAGCGCACTCGTACCATAAATGGGCAAGCGCCCATGGGGACCCAGGTTCAAGCTGGTCATTCCCAGCCCTACCCCATCTCCCTCCAACTCACTTCCTGTCTCCATCTTCACCATGCTGTCACATTAAAGGCACAAAAATCCTAAATAAATAAATACATTGTAATGTTATCTTCACTGTGTAGCCATTGCAGCAGCGTAATAAAGTTAGCATTGCTAGAGCAGAACACTGTTGTTGACTGTTTTTCTGTGACCCTCATCACACACACACACATGCGCACACACACACAGATTTTGCCGTGACCTGGTCGTCATGGTTTCAGCGAGCTGACAGACCCAAACTGCTGGTTGGCGTGTCTGTAGGTCATACCGTAAATATACTGGCAGCCTGTGAGAGAGCGGAGGAATGGTTCAGCTCGTCTCAAACATGCAGCTATTGTAAATACAAGAGACAGTGTAGACATGACTTAAAGTGCTTTATGGAGTGGTCTGAATGCTTCGACCATGAGCCAGAGAGAGAGAGAGAGAGAGAGAGAGAGAGAGAGAGAGAGAGAGAGAGAGAGACAAAGAGAGGGACAGAGAGAGACAGAGAGACAGACAAACAGGCAGACAAAGAAAGAGAGACAGACAGACAAAGAGACAGGCAGAGAGAGAGAGAGAGAGAAAAAAGAGAGAGAGACAGAGACAGACAGACAGACAAAGAGAGGGAATTGGAGAGAGGGAGATTTGTATGTTCTCATTATTTTTATGTTTTGCATGATGATATCCTCCATGTGTTTTCCATAAAAGCTCTGGGACCATCTGTGGAGCGGGACAGAGAAGAAGACACAAAGATCTAAAAAAAAAAACATCTTTTTCTCACGCGCCACACCTCACCACCCCCGCCCCCAACAAAAAATTCCCCTCTCGGCTTGCTAGATGTTTCTATCCAGGAGTGGCTGGACACCCCGAGGCCTGTGGCAGTCTGCAATCGTCCAAAAGGGGGGGGGGGGGGGGGTGGGGGTGTAGGGGGTTGAATAGAGGAGGGGCACTGGGCAGTCTGCAGTTGTCCAAAAGAAGGAGGGGGAAGGAGAGGGGGGGTTGACTGGAGGAGAGGCACTGGGCAGTCTGCAATCGTCCAAAAGAGGGGAGGGAGAAGGAGGTGGGGGGGTGGGGGGTTGGGTAGTAGCTGGATGCCCCAAGGCCTGTGGTAATCTGCAGTAGTCCAAAAGGGGAGAGGGGGTGTAGGGGGTTGACTGGAGGAGAGGCACTGGGCAGTCTGCAATTGTCCAAAAGTAGGAGGGGGAAGGAGGGTTGAGCAGTAGCTGGATGCCCCAAGGCCTGTGGCAGTCTGCGATCGTCCAAAGGGGGGGGGGGGGGGTGGGGGGTGGGTGTAGGGGGTTGAATGGAGGAGAGGCACTGGACAGTCTGCAGTTGTCCAAAAGAAGGAGGGGGAAGGAGATGGGGGGTTGAATAGAGGAGGAGCACTGGGCAGTCTGCAATCGTCCAAAAGAGGGGAGGGAGAAGGAGGTGGGGGGGGGGGTTTGGGTAGTAGCTGGATGCCCCAAGGCCTGTGGCAGTCTGCGATCGTCCAAAGGGGGGTGGGGGGTGTAAGGGGTGGGGGTTGTCGAGGAGAGGCACTGGGCTGTCTGCAATCGTCCAAAGGGGGTGTATGGGGTGTAGGGGTTTGACTGGAGGAGAGGCACTGGGCAATCTGCAATTGTACAAAGGGGGGGGGGGGTGTAGGGGGTGTAGGGGTTTGACTGGAGGAGAGGCACTGGGCAGTCTGCAATCGTCCAAAATGGGGGGGGGGGGGGGGGGGGTGTAAGGGGTGGGGGTTGACTGGAGGAGGGGCACTGGGCTGCTGTGACATTTGGCGGCTCATTGTGAGGCTGGCGGGGAAAAGCCAGGGTCATTGTGGGAGAGAAAGTCAGATCCTAATCATGCGTCTGTCATTAAAGGCTGAGCATGGACTGGGGCTGTGAGCATACACACACACACAAACACACACACACACACAAACACACAAACACACACACACACAAACACACACACACACACACACACACACACACACACACACACACAAACACACACATGGCATTCTCACTGGCAAAATGGGCGTGGAGCTGCTCTATATCTGGACCTGCTGCCACCCACCCACCCAGTCATCTGTGTGTGTGTGTGTGTGTGTGTACACATGAGCAGAGAGGGTGAGTGTGTGTGTGTGTGTGTGTGTGTGTGTGTGTGTGTGTGTGTGTGTGTGTGTGTGTGTGTGTACACATGAGCAGAGAGGGTGAGTGTGTGTGTGTGTGTGTGTGTGTGTGTGTGTGTGTGTGTGTGTGTGTGTGTGTGTGTGTATATGTGTGTGTGTGTGTAGGGAACAGACGGGAAGGGATGGAAACGGAAATGACGTGAGATAGCGGTGGGTGGTGGGTGGTGTGCTGCACACAATCTCACCATTAGCTCTGCTCAACCTTGCTGCTGCAATGAAGCAGTCAAAACACTCCCTGCCTCACACATTAAAACACACACACACACACACACACACACACACACACATACAAAGACTAAGACTCCATTAACACTGAAACGAGAGACATAACCAAAACAACCAACCAAAACAAAGAAACATAGACTTAGTCAGTCAACACATCAAGGCTGGTAGTGACTCAACATGTTTGGCTGTGTGTGTAGTTGTGGAGGTTATATGGTCAGGGATGTGTCAGAGGAGGAGTAGACCAAGGAGAGTCAGAGGAGGAGTGTAGAGACAGGAGAGTCAGAAGCCGTTTTCACACTGCAGGACACGGGGTGGCGACACGTTACGACACGCTAATTCACCTCGGGGGGGCAGTGGGAATGCACGGCGTGTTTTTGAACCCTCTTCTGAAAAGGTGGGTTGAGAAGGCGTAGCCCAGCGGCACTGTAACATTACACCACGCATAATGCTGGGCGTGTACAATGACCTGAATGACCAGTGCATCGTAGTAAATACACCTGTCTGCAAAGTTTTCATTCAGTTTTTTAAAACAACCATGGCGAGACACACAGAGTTGTTGCTGGCTCTTTGCACAACCATTCAAGGGCAAATGACATGGTACTTTACTGCACCTAGATGCTTAAATGGGATTGCAAATATTTGCAAAGAATACATTTGATGCCGATTTACTGTAGCTATTTGTACGGCACCATCAGGTGAACTATAGCGCTATCATTAAATAATGTATCCACACATTTTCGCCCACTTCGAAAAAGCCCACAACACTTAGGGTGAAGATGCACTGGGCATATTTGCAGTCACATATTTCAGGATATTCACAGTATATGGAGATATATTGATGGATGCGCTCTGGACATATTACAAAACAGTAGCGCTATCATCAAACATCACTCTACAGTTTTCAAACATTTTACTCTCCTGGTTAAAAGGCACACAACACAATGATTTATCTCTCAAAATATTCTGTTTATTTAACATAAAATGTTCGGCATAGCATTTACCCTACCGTTTCCATTGTCATGTCATTGTTTTGTGTTTCTAAAAAAAAGTTTACCGCGACCACGGAGTTTAAAATGACGCTACGACTACCGGGGTAACAGGAAGTGAACTCGCAATGTTTTTTTTACTTAAAAGCATGTACTTTCAAACAACACCGAAATCGGGGATATTATTCCTTGTGCATTTAGGCTACATGATAAAGCTGTTGGCCAACAGACATGTACAGCATCTAAATTAAAAACAAATTACGTTGGTTGGTACGTTGGTATCAGGTTGGGTGAGTTATATGATTTAGGCCAAATAAACAGCATATTTCGGAAGACAGTTTGCAGTTTGCCTCTGAACTTCTTGTTGGTGTTTTTGTAGCTCTGCTCAGCTGTTTTAAAAGTCCCGACGGTGGGCAGTGGCAGTTGTGAAACGTCACCATACCACACCCTGTGCCCCGTCTCGCCTCGGCTCGTGTTCACGCTCGCCCCATGTCGCAAAAAAGTGTAGGGTCCGAGGTGGGTCGAATTGGTGTGTTGTTTGGACACGCCACCCCATGTCGGCAGTGGAAACGCAACAGACATTTCGGCTGAAATTACCGGTAATTCTGCCAGTGTGAAAACGGCTAGAGGGAGGTGCAGAAGGAGTGTTAGAGGGGGGGTGTGTTAGATGGAGGAGTGTCAGGCGGAAAAGTGTTAGAGAGAGGTGCAGGGGGAGGAGTGTTAGAGGAGGAGTGTTAGAGGAGGAGTGTTAGAGGGAGGTGCGGAGGGAGGAGTGCAGAGGGAGCAGTGTCAGAGGGAGGTGCGGGGGAAGTCGAGTTAGACAGAGGAGTGTTAGAGGGAGGAGTGTTAGAGGGGGGTGTGTTAGATGGAGGAGTGTCAGGGGGAAAAGTGTTAGAGAGAGGTGCAGGGGGAGGAGTGTTAGAGGAGGAGTGTTAGAGGAGGAGTGTTAGAGGGAGGTGCGGAGGGATGTGGCAGGGGGGAAAAGTGTTAGAGGGAGGTGCGAAGGAAGGAGTGTTAGAGGAGAAGTGTGGAAAGAGGAGAGTCAGAGGGTAGAGTGGAGAGAGGAGTGTTAAAAGGAGGTGCGGAGGGAGTAGTGTTAGAGGGAGAGTGTCAGAGAAGGAGTGTTAGAGGAGGAGTGTTAGAGGGAGGTGCAGAGGGAGGAGTGTAAAGGGAGGAGTGCGGAGGGAAGAAAGTCAGATGGAGGAGTGTTAGAGGAGAAGAGTCAGAGGGAGGTGCAGAGGGAGGAGTGTAAGGGCTCATTCACACCAAACACTCTGCGTATTCAGCGCGTGGCCGTTTTCTGTCCGTATTCGTTTAGAATGCATGTTAACAAATTAGATTCTTCACACCGCACGCGTAATCTGAGCGTATTCTGTCCCTATACAAACCTATTGTATACGGATACGCGCTGTACATGCTCAAGTCGGTGTGAATGAGGCTTAAGAGGGCAGAGGGAGGAGTGTTAGGGGGAGGTTCAGAGAGGGAGTGTCAGATGGAGGAGTGTTAGAGGAGGTTAGAGGAGAAGTGTTAGAGGAGAAGAGTCAGAGGGAGTAGTGTTAGAGGAGGAGTGTTGGAGGGAGTTGCAGAAGAAGGAGTCTTAGGGAGGTACAGAGGGAGTAGTGTTAGAGGAGGAGTGTTAGAGGGAGAAGAGTCAGAGGGAGGTGCAGAGGGAGGTGGGGAGGGGGGAGTGCGTTTGGCTGAGCCGACTGGAGCACACTGCTCACCTCTGTGGGAGACGCAGGCTGGATAAGAATAGCTGCCCAGCTCAGCAGAGTGCAGTGCAGGGTAGGGTGGGAGGCAGGAGGCCGTCCATGGCCCCCAGAGAAAATCCCCTCTGCCCTGCGCCGCTGCTGGGAAATCACCCACTCGTCACAGCCCCAATGACCCTTTCACACGCTCACACACACATTCTCACATTCATACACACACACGTTGTCCCGCATACACACACACACACATTGTCCTACATACACACGCACAACATACTTACACTCTCAGACACATAATCATACCCACACTCTCACTCATACACACTCACACTTGCACACATACATACATACATATTAGGCAATCTGTATTCTTTATACAAACACAATAAAGCATTTCGTCACCATAGTGTCGTCACACACATGGGAACACAGCCTTATTCACAGGCCTGTGATCACATCCACAGCAGATAAGCCCACACTTACACACACATAATCATTCCTATACCCTTCACTTACACACACACACAGACACACATTGGGCAATCTGTATTCTTCATACAAATGCAATAAAGAGTTTCCTTCCCACTCTGTCCCAACATCACACACATGTGAACACACCCTTATTCGCAGGCGAGTGATCACATCCTCAGCAGATAAGCCCACTCCGGACCAATGATTCACAACCGCAATACATCTGACCCTGGGCCAGTAACCATTTTTACGAGGCCATAAAAGAAGAATACGAGAGAAGAGAGAGAGAGACAAAGTATGACACTCATCACTCAAAGCTTCGAAACAAACACAATCTGCTACCCATATGTACTGTAAATGTGTGTGTGTGTGTGTGTATGACTGTGTGTATGTCTGCAGTGTTGTGCATGAACCAGTTTAAAAGTTCACCTTCCTATGAACTGTGAACTCAAATGTAACACATTTACACCTAAAGAACCTGAAGTTAAACTGGTTCAGATTTTTGTGAGATTGTAAGTGTGTGTGTGTGTGTGTGCGCACATGTGTGCATGTGTGTGTGAATGAGTAATCAGGTGAGCCAGGGTACATTTGTAGAGTATGACTTTACAGGGCTGTATGAATGATGACGTGATTTGTCCTTTTTTGTCTTTTGCTACTTTCCTGTTCTTGCCTCTGTGTCTCAGTCAGCAGTTTCGGATTTCATATCCTCCCATCGCTGCATCCCAGGTTTCACTGGGGCTGACGCACAGCAGCTCTCCTCTTCCACAGGAAGCTACAGGACTCTCCTTCTCTTTCGGTCCATAGAGTCTCCTCCATTGCTGACTGACTGTAGTGGGGTTTACAGCTGTGTGTGTGTGTGTGTGTGTGTGTGTGTGTGTGTGTGTGTGTGTGTGTGTGTGTGTGTGTGTGTGTGTGTGTGTGTGTGAAGCTAGTAGGCTCTCCTTTAGTCCACAGAGTGCCCTCCATTGCTGTCTGACTGTGGTCGGGGTTTAGAGCTCTCTCGCTGTCTCTCCCTTTCTGTCTCTCCCTCTCTGTCTGTGTGTGTGTGTGTGTGTGTGTGTGTGTGTGTGTGTGTGTGTGTGTGTGGCCGAGGGTATGTTCCTGTCATTGTGGGGCCTCTAGTGGTACAAGCTAAGGAATAAAATTGACAGCTCTGGGTCAACCCTGGTGGCTGTCAGTCACTCAATCCATTCGATATCGTTGCAGTGACGAGACAGACCGAACTGGGACTGCTGCTGCTGACTGCTGCTATAAAACACACGAATCCCTAGGATAGGCAGATAGGTCAATATTCTGAATCTGGATTGACACATTACTCCACATTACACACATTGTCCTTGGATCAGGACGGACACACACACACACACACACACACACACACCTACATAAACCGTGTGTAATACATACTGTTAGCCTTAAGCCTACAGAAGGCTTTGAGGACAGCGGTCAGCCCATCACCAATCATGGCCCCTTCTGGTGTCATCTGAAACACAGCACTGTAAAAGTGTGCTATACTGTACTCTACACACAGACCGTATACAGTACACATATAACCTGCCTGCCAACTTGCAATGAAAGAGCTCCTTTGACAGTTCAACAGTTCAAAAACAGAGCTGAGAAGGGTGGGTCTCGCTCCAAGGGCATCAGGGCTGTGTGACTGTACTTGTGTGTGTGCTAAAAGGCGTGGCACCCACACACACAGACACACACACATACACACACACAAAAACACAGAGTTCAAACTGTACTTTCACACCAGATACTTCCTGCAATAACATCACACAATGCAGCGTATTGATCGGAGGTGTGTGTTTCTAGGCTCTCGTGCCGTCACTGGATAACGGGCAGGTTTGGTTTTCAGGTCCCAGGATTTAAGCCCTTTAAAAGGCACAACCCAAGGGGGAGAACTGTAGCCTGGTAAATCCACCCCTCGTACTTCAGTTCATTTTGTACAGAGGGTCTGGACCGGAATCTGTTGAGGAGCATGTAAGAGGACCAAGCAACTCCTATCCAATCAGCGAACAGAGGGTGTGTTCGTGAGCCATGACGTTGACTTTGTGTGCTACATTTGAATTGTAGTGCGTAGGTAGGCTAATTGCATACGTGACGACCAGGCGTTAGCGATTGGGTAAAGGCACAAGCACATGTTTTAAAATTCAGCAGAGTCCACACCTCCAGGAAGAAATCGTTTCTCACGGCCTCCGCTTCAAAACCTCTGTACAAAATCAACTGAAGTACGAGGGGCTGGTTTACCAGGCTAGAGAACTGCTCTCCTCCTCACAGAACAGCCTCCGCACCATCTTTCTGCTCTAGTAAATCATTACTGACGTGCTCCAGTGTTAAATATAGCAGACAGAGAGCCGCGAGCTACCCAAGAACATGGCTCTTGTCCTGTCAGAGAGCTGGCTGCCAGTGTCTGTCTGGGACGACTCTCCTCGAGATGATGGTTTGTCCTGTCTGCTCGTCGAGACCACAGCAGCAGAGACTTTACTTTAGAGTATTTGACTTTACTTACGGGTGATGGTGGCGCAGGTGGTAGGGGTGCCGTTCGGCAACTGGAAGGTTGCAGGGTCGAGCCCCGTTCTGCAGGTTCGAGGCTGACCCCTTCGAAGTGTACTTGAGCAAGACACTTGACCCCAAACTGCTCACAATGGCAGGTTGGCACCTTGCATGGCAGCCTCTGCCACCGGTGTGTGAATGGGTGAGTGTGAGGCATATACTGTAAAGCGCTTTGAGTGCTCAGAGGAGTAGAAACCTGATATTTACACAGAAGTGTTGTTTCTGAGAACTTCCCCTCTGTATCAGCTGCATCAACTTACATGTGCCATTGCTGGAGCTGAAGAACTCCGAACTACACTCAAAGATGGGCACTGCAATGTTATTAAATGGACTGAGAGACTGACAGCCACCAGGGTTAACTCAGAGCTGTCGATTTGTGTGCTTCAGTTACACACACACACACACAGCTATAAACCCCCACCACAGACAGCACTGAATTTGGCTTCAGAATTTACAATCTGCTACCACATATTTATTTCAGCCATACGCTAAATTCAGCCATTCATGAACTCTAATTAGCACAACTCTTCAACTAGGTTGAGTAGTTAATAATTTAAGCCATTTGTATTAACTACACAGATAAACTCATGTGATCTGGAATGTGTGATAGTAGATTATACTTCTGAATACAGGTTGCCCATCACTGACTATACTAAAGGGGTTACACTTCATTCACTTCAGTGGACACAACGCCTTAGTGCTCCACATCTGAAGGGTACTTCATCTGATACAAAAGCATGTCATTCAAATACTGTGGGCACCACTAAACTTCACAATCGACAACACTTGACACTGTGTTCGCTCTGGGGGAAGGGGTGAACTGAAGGCTTTTTGTTTTGTGACACACGGGTGGCCCTTAATGGCCTGGAGGTGACTGCATTTGAACGGGGCTCTGTTCTGATGCTGTTTAATGATTCACAGGTGAGGAACACAGCCGAGTGCTGGGCTAAAACCCCATTGAAACGAGCAGGAGCATAACACTGACCCCAACAGAGAGGAAGTGGGAATTAGGAAGTGGGAAAGGCAAGCAGGCCTCCCAGGTGGCGGCCCTTCCATTTCCACTTTGTGTGTGTGTGTGTGTGTGTGTGTGTGTGTGTGTGTGTGTGTGTGTGTGTGTTTCCCTCTCCTTATTTTCACACACACAATTGAAATGACCTCACCTCCTCTTCCCATCATGTTCATTCACTCAAATATACAGACCTGGATGGCAGGACACATGCCCACACACACCCACACACACAGTGTTAATAAAGGGGGTCAATGAGGTGTTTCTCATCTTAGCCCTTCTGTGTGTTACACCTACTGTTATATATGCTTCACTGACTTCAGAGCCCTCCCACTCACACACAGTCACACACACACAAACTCATGCACACACTAACACACTCAAAACTGCTGAGTATGATGGAGTGTGTTCTGGAATGCGACGCCAGGGCACCGGTCCAAATGAGAAATCAAGTCCCTCGTTTTCCACCGCTCTCCTCCTCAGTCCTGGCTGTTCTTTCTCAGGTCTCAGGTAGCCAGCACAGCCCCCAAAGCCAGATACAGCTCCTGTGCTAGCCTCCAGCCCCCAGAGCAAGATACACGGCTGTGCTAGCCTCCAAACCCCAAAGCAAGATACGGCGCCTGTGTTAGCCTCCAGTCTAGACACCAGAGTCTTCCCTCTTGTCCCTCTCACTCATGCTTACATGAATGCTCATGCACACACAGAGAAAGAGAGATAGAGAGAGAGAGAGAGAGAGAGAGAGAGAGAGAGAGAGAGAAAGAGGGAGAGCAAGAAAGAGAAAGGGAAAAGAGAAAAAGAGAGAGAGAGGGAAAGAGAGAGAAAGAGATAGAGAAAGAGAGAGAGAGAGAACCATCCCACTACATCTTAGAGCTGAGGATTCACTAGAGCATGTCTAACTAATATCAATAAGTTCAGGTTCAATGCCTGTAGTACTGAACACTACTGTGTGTGTGTGTGTGTGTGTGTGTGTGTGTGTGTGTGTGTGTGTGTGTGTGTGGACAGACCCTTAGAGCAAAAACACACCATCAGACCTAATCTCATCCAGAAGCAAAGGCATGTCATTTTGTTAAAGAGCACAAGCTCTGTAAAAAAAAAGTGAATCTTTGTATATGTGTATTCACCCGCGGGTGTGTAAGTGTGTCTGCGTGTGTCTGCGTGTGTGTGCGCGTGTGTGTGTGTGTGTGTGTGTGTGTGTGTGTGTGTGTGTGTTGCGGTGTGTTGCGTGCAGATCTGTGCTGGGGGAGGGGGCTCTATGTGTAAGTCTTTGTAGGTGGCCAGAACTGGTTATGCCAGCAGGTCTGTTTGTGTAGGTAAATGATCCTGGTGACCTCAGTGCAGAAGTGTGCAATGATGAGTGAGCTCAACCTCATCATACAGTCAGACAATCAAGACCAGCAGCAGACCATCACTCCTCGTATATAATATTAATATTATTACTACAACAACAACAATACTAATCTTTACGAAGAGGTAGAGATAGTGGCATTAAAAAGGCCTTCATGCTTCGTCTAAGGGCACCTACCACTTCCATTGTTAGCCTTCTGGGACAAGTGGTAAAAAATAGTTAAGTTCTGAATGCAACAGGCTAACTCAATTTTGCTCCTCAGCAGTCATACCAACTCGGTATGATGCTTTACCATGCCAATTTTCATTTTACACCGAATGTCTCCTTTAACACAAACGATTTCACTAGCTAGCTTGTCCACATGTCTCATGATTTGTGTGCTCATTAGAGTCACCTGTTTCAGAAAACGTCTGAATAAAACATGTAGCGGGGTTTTTAACTTCCTGATGCCGGGATCTCCCCTTTTAGTTTATTTTTATAAGGCCTCCTGATGAAGAGGATGTAGCAAAGTGATAAATATCAAACATTTAAATCTACACAGGAAACAAGTGAGGTCAGCCCATATATTTCCTGGTTGGTGATAAAGTACAAAGTCATCTCAGTCCCTCTCTACCACCCCCCCCCCCCCCCCCCCCCCCGCCCCCCATAACCACACCTTCAGCAGCAGGCACTCTCTCTCTGTCTCTGTCATCCTCTGGCTGTGGTGCTGACTGGACTAAAAGGCCACTGGCCACTGGACGGAAAGGTCACTCAGTGTTTTAGTACCTCAGTGACACCCATGTTCACATGCACGATTAGACTTCTACAGAGGAGACCAGAGCACTCGCCCTCACCCATAGCCTGACCTTTCGGTGGACAATCTTGTTTTAAGGTCACAGGCTGATACGTCATCTTGCAAGACTTCATTTAACAGCTGCCGCAAGCCACCAAAACAATCAGGGCCAAAGGTGCCCTCAAGTCTCCCCCTCTTCGCCCTTTCCTTCCTCTCAAGGTGTTTTCAGACCGACAGAGAACCGTGCCATTGCCAGTTCCCGCAACTAATCTCGAACCAGTCGACGTGTTCACACCAGAAATCGGGGTGTTTGGGAACCGAAAATGTGATTCCTGATACGCACCAAGTAAAACTTGGGTTTTTCTAAGCGACGTCTAAGCTACGTCCTTTGTAGATGATTCCCCATGGGCTCGCATGATGGTATGAACGCGGGCCATTCACGGGCAAGCACTTGGGTTCCCAGCGCAACTGGTGCCGGAACCGACTCCGACACTGGGCTGGCTGGTCTGAACACAGCTTCAGTGACTCGCTCATGGCAACCATGGCAAAAAGCCTTCTGACAGGATTCTTGCTTGTTACAGAGTCTCTAACAAGGTCCCTGCCTTTCCTCTGTCTGGATTTATCCTCCCAGAGCTCTCTGCACTCTTGATTTTCAAGAGTGGCTCTTAAGATGCTCAAGCTGCTCTCATCCTCTTGCCCTCCCAAAAGCCTTTGCTCACTCGCTCTCTCGCTCTCTCTTTTCTCTCCCTCTCCCTCTCAGTGGCTTGGAAACCAAGGAAACAGAGCAGATATGGTGCAGAAGCTGTTGCTAAGGCTTTTTTAAAATAATAAATAATAATCATTTTTCACTTGTTTAGAAAAGATGACATGAGGAGATTGCACAGATGCACAAACAAACACGAAGGTACACATCCTTGCTCGCTCCTACACCAACCAAGGAGTTTTGCATGTGGCAGAGATCCGTTGGTCTAATATTAGCACAGGAGAACTGGTTCACGGACAAAACAGACACAGCTAGCCTGCAGAGGATTGTGGGTAGGCTTGTGTGATTAAAGGAGGACTCACCTTTGGTTTTTCGTGTGTGTGCGCTTTCTGCCAGTGTCTCGCACAGCCGCCCGCTCACCCAATCCTTAGAATGTCGAGAGAGAGAGAGAGAGAGAGAGAGAGAGAGAGGGAGAGGAAAAAAGAGAGAGGGAAGAAGAGAGAGAGAGACTGTTAGTAATGATAAGCATGAAACCTGAACGCACACATTATGGGAGAACTGAGGCATTCCTGTGCATATCTGTCCAGTGGGGTACTACCCTAAGACAACCAACTAAGATATTCCTACAGCACTGCATGCTACGTCATTACCACGATAAATGATAGCAGATGTGTTCTCGAAATGTGAGTGTGTGTGTAGGGGTGTTGAGTGAGACAGTAAGAGAACTAAAAAAGACTCACATCTAAAAACTTTGCTATTTTTAGCCAACCTAGAAAGCAGGAGCGGGGAGGAGGGTGTCCGTTCGGACTGACTGGGAACATCAAAGTGCTGAGCTGGCTAACTGCTAACTGTGTCACTGGACGCGTCACTGAACCAGCGTTTAACTGGCGGTTAATCATATCCACATGAATGGAATGGCCTTCGTTTCCTCTGATTCAGACGGATGACTAAGACGAAATCAGGGCTACATAAATGAAGAATGGGGGGGAGGTCGAGAGGGCTGACTGACCTGAGCAGATTATTACACATCCCAAAACTAGGGATGGGAATTGAAAACAGGTTCTTGTTGAGAACCACTTCCCTGTGTTTCACTTCCTTGGAATCATTTGCCAGTTTTGCATACGATTCCCTTATCGACTCCAGCGGGCATGCCACAGAATAATTTATGTTGCATTTATTATTTTCTACAGAAGAATATTTATTTTATTGTTATTATTATCTAGGCTGTGGGCCTCTTTTGACCTCACTGCTGGGTTTGTAAGCTTACTTGTAAACTAAACAAAGTTCATGCTAATCGATCTGTTTGCTCTCCTTTTTTTCCAAATGAGAATCGATGAGATAATCGATAAAGAACCGAATCGTTAAGCAGAATCGAAAATGTCATCGGAATCGCAAAAATCTTATCAACTCCCACCCCCACTCTTGTCTCACTGTGTAGTCTCTTCCTTCTGCGTTTCAGTTCTATTTGACTTACAGGAGCTGTTGCACAGTATCGCTTGCCTGACACACAGAAACAATTTTTTAGGATATTCGGTGAGCTGTATTGACCATTTCTGCAGGGTTTCGGTTTGTGGCACATCTGTAATGGCGTGTTGCAGAAACTGTAAGCATGTGGGGGCATACGTACTACGAACTACTGAGCACACCGTGTGTCCACAAGCCATTAGGTATTAGGCCCCAGTCTTTAGTCATGTGATTCACTGGGACTGCAAAGAAGAGTGCTGGGTGGAGGAGCAAAGAGAAAGCGCAAGAGAGGTAGAGAGAGAGAGAGAGCAAGAGAGATAAAGACAGAGAAAGAACCTGAGAGATAAAGAGCCAGAGAGATAGATAGATAGATAGATAGATAGATAGATAGATAGATAGATAGATAGATAGATAGATAGATAGATAGATAGATAGATAGATAGATAGATAGATAGATAGATAGATAGATAGATAGACAGACAGACAGACAGACAGACAGACAGACAGAGACAGAGGGAGAGACAGAGGGAGAGACAGAGGGAGAGACAGAGGGAGAGATGGAGTGAGTGAGAGTGAGTGAGAGAAAGAAAGAGCGAAAGAGAGAGAAGGAGTGGGAGAATTGGTGTAGGCGTAGATGTGGTAGAGATTGCAAAGATCTGGTTGTGATCGCATTGTGATGTTGCTACACATGTCATCTCATCGTTCCTGGAGTTACATTGCACAAGCATGTGCAACCGCAGGCATTTCATGACTTTTCCAGTAAAAATCAGCCGATTGTTCAGCGTCTATAAACAGACACAAAATTGCTTGCATCGGTTTGTATGCATGAGTCTATCCAACTGGTAGAAAAAATAACAATGTGACAAAAATGTAGCACACACTGCATTTGTGCACACTCATTTGAAAACTTTGACCTAAATCAATTGCCTGGATATAGACACAGCAGTAAATTGGTACCACATTCAGCTGGTTACTGCTTGGCTAGCCACACGGAAGCCATTAACCCTTTAAGACGCATCCCCTATTATAACTTTGTTGTTACCAGAATGCCAATGACCAAGTTGTAATGTGTTACTAAAGACTTTCTGTAATGTCGTAGCAATGTTGTAGTTAACGTTTTTTTAGTCACAGTGACTCGCAGCACCGGCGATACGGTGACCACTAAGAGGCTACGATCTCAAAAATCCTCTCAGTTGGACTAAGTCAGTTAATTATCTTCTTAACTTATAAACCACGGACATAACAGTTGATTTTTAAGTTCTCAGTCATCAAAAAGATGAGAAAGTTCTTTATATTCTATTGAACATGAAGTGTGATGTGCGGTGGAGCAGACCACACTGATAACTGATGCTTCAATGGTGGTTGCACAATATAATCATTTTTATGTGTTTGTCATTTCCTCTAAAGAGAATGATTTAGATATTTTAAGAGGCCAGATTATGTTTCCCTTACGCCATGGATCTCTCCATCTCTCTTGCTCACACCATTTCTCTCTCACACACACACTCACTCTCTCTCTATCTATCTCTCTTGCTGTATCTCTGTTTCTCTCTGTCCCTCTCTCTCTCTGTCCCTCTCTCTCTCTAGTGATGTCTGACACAGAGCAGAGGTGTTATGGCAAGCCTGATAAGTTCACCCTGGTACATTTACAAATCACTGTAAGCTGCTCCCTTCAGTTGGTGAAATCTGGCAGCCTTTTGATTGAAATCTCAAAAATGCCCTGCCAATCCAACCACACAGACACACACAGCAACCCAAAGTCCAAAGGTGCCAAAGTCCAGAACCCTGCTTGGGCAGGCATTTCAGCTAGTCTGTTATCCAAGTTCTATGTCACCGTCTGTATTTCCTTAGAAGAGAAACGCAGCACAGGATCAGACCTCTGACTGCGTCACTCTATGTTAGTCTGTCACAGCTCAGCAGTACAGCGATGATTTACACACATAACCGAGCAACAGTGGGGAACTGGACCACAACAACACGACCGCTAATGACATTAGCAGCTCCTGCTTCCCATGATGCCTCAGTGGGAAGGGAGGTATGATATGCTGAGATGTCTGTGTCTCTGTGTGGGTGGCTGGGTGGGGGGTCGGAGACTTCTAGAATGTTGTGTCAAAAATACTGTGAGCCAAAACTGGAAGGTAATGTCAGGTCCAGTTCCGAACAAACTCCAAATAACAGCCCCGCTAACATCTCCTGCTAATAGCTAGCCGCGTTACAGCTCCACGGAGACTGTGCCAGGTGTGTCCGCCCGTGTGCCCCATTTCCTGTGCAGGCCACGCCCCCGGCGGAAGACAAAAGGGTCTGACTTCCTGTCCAGACGGCACTCTGGACAGCGTGAAGCCATATCTATGCGTGAAGCCCCCTCAGACAGAGCCGGAGGGGAAGTGAGGTCACACAAAATTCCCCTGCATTAATTCATGGAGGAAACAAAGAGGGGGCTTCATAGCAAAACTGATTTTGACCTACTTCCCCTCCCTGGTACGTGCTACAGATCCCTGCGCACCAAAACTACCAGACACAGGAACAGCTTCTTCCCCACTGCCATCACTGTCCTGAACAACTGAACTCCACTGACATGGAGGGCCATCCCTACCCTGGCCATTTATCCCATTCCCAGTCTGCTCAGACATACACAGATACATGCACATACTCTTGAAATCAACCTCTGCAGTATATGGTTACTGTCATGCCCTTACGTATACTCCCCTCTCCCATCTTCTTTTGCTCATGACACAAGCAGAGAATTGTCTAAAGTGTCCCTGCGCCAGAAACTTAATCAAGACACATCCTCTTTTTTTGTGTTCCTCCCTCATTACGCCCCCCTCCCCGTATACTTGTACCCTGTACATTATGTTGTACTGGTATAACGTCACGCTGATTATTTATCCCACTGGTACATCACGTGTCTACTTACGTATATCACTGCCTATATTAGGTGACTGTATGTATATTGTTCTCTCTCTTGTTCTCTATTCTGCAATACGTGTACTATTCTGCAATACACATACTTTGATTTGTCTATTGTATTTATTGTATTGTATTATGTTCTTTATTATATGCACGTATAGAGAGCTAACGTCTGCCTGAGTCAAATTCCTTGTATACATAAGTGTACTTGGCCAACAAATCTGATTCTGATCACCCTAGTGACAGTGGGGACACATAACAGAGGAAACATAGGATAATGATGAAGCTCTTGAAAGCGAAACCATACACTGATGCCCTAAATAAAAAATAAGTAATCTTGTCTTACATTATTAAGTAGCTCGTGTAAAAAGTGCTGTACCTCGTGTAAAAGTTAGGTGCAGCTTTTCTAAACACAGCAGACGATAAAAGATCAAAGCAGGTCGTGCGTGCTGTTCAGACACAGCGGTTATTGATTAACTGGCCTTGAGCCTATGACAATGTTCAGGGTGGGTGAAACATGCCTGGGAATGAGTCAGCACTGTCAGGAGCACAGTGGCCTGGTGGGGGTTAGGTATGCGAGCTAGCACTCACAAACAGCTAGCATTCAGCCTCACTGTGTTCGTGTCACACAAACAAAGCATGGATCCTCATTCCCCTTGCATCTTTGCGAAATGTTTTTTTTTCTGTCGACACCACATTTTATCTGATACTTATTTAAAAAGGATATCTGAGACATTCTGTCAAAATGTCCTAAAGCCAGTCATCATTGAAGATTCACAATCATACCAGCACAAGGACAAGAAGCATTACTCTAAAGTCTCCTGCACAGTAAGTGATAGCTCTCCAAGGTCCCCAAATCTATTCTAAAGATTTTTTAAAGGAACCCAAACAAACATTTAATGCAATAAATGCCCCTAAAAATAAAAAATGATGATTCACATTTAGTGTAATGTAATATTAATACCAAAATAAATCACAACTATCGATCTAACTTTGATCGTGGCACCCATCCCATCAGTCAGCTAAAACGAACCCCCTGTGTCCAAACCCAAGGCAGGACCAAGCCAGCCAGTAATCAATGCAAACACCAAATGAAGCTCAGCCCTGGACAAGAGTATTAGTATTGACCAACATGGCACCAGTCAGCGGAAAGGAGAGGGAAAGTGACTGGTGGGAAGCCTCTGAGGGAATAGTGAGGAACATCAGAGTGGATCCCTGTGCGAAGGCCTTAAGTGCAAGCCGGACAGGCCTCGAGTGAATGCCTTTAATGGCTATTGGCTAACCTTTCAGCCGGACAGCACTCAAGCCTCAACCTCCTACTGCAGGCCTGCTTCTTGAGCAATGAAGTTAAATGAAAACCAGATCACTTGCATGCGTGCACACACACGCATGCTACACACACCCCCACGCACGCACACACACATACACGCATACACACACACGCATGCATACACACACACACACACACACACACACACACGCATGCATACACAGACACACGCATACACACACACACACACACACACACACACACACACACCTGAAGCACTGCCTATAAAAGTGATAACAAACAGGGCAATTTTTAAGAAATGTTGTGGGTGACAATTTAATAGGTTAATAGTCAAGTCGTTATGCTTATGATTTAAGTTGCCCTGATATGAACGTCTTTTTATCAGTAGGAAAGTACCCAAACAGCATCTGTTAGTAACGTTGTCCAGCAACAGACTCAAAAACTGTGCATCATCACCTTGAGTCAAAGGAGCTAAGTTGAAAGCAACTGGACTTCTTTTTGGAGCTTGAAGACATTTCACCTTTCAACTAAAACGCTTCTTCAGTTCTGGAAGGCCTGAAGGTCTTTTGGATGAAAGGTGAAATGTCTTCAAGCTTCAAAAAAAGTCCAGTTGCTTACAACTTAGCTGCTTTGACTACCATGACCTGGATGAATGAGAATCTACACAGACGTCATAACTTTGATATGTCTGGGGTGTATTTTCACTGATTTATCTGTAAATAACTACAGTTATTTCAGCACTGGGTTGATAAAATGGCTGGATGGGTTTTCTGCATAGCCGTGTAATTTTCCATGCGAACTGAGGGATGCGCTGGTGCCTGACCCTTTCGACGCTGCTCCACTTTCCTCAAAGAATAACACAAACTTCCCATTAATCCCAGATCTGAGGCCAACAGCATTAACCATAACGCTCCAGATTACAGGGCCAAAAGGCCTCACTCACACACAAACACACACACTCGCTGTTCTATACCATGAGCAGTCTGGATTTCATTACGGAGAGGAGAGCTGGGTTCTTCACGCTGTGGTCCACAGTACAGCATGGACACACAGATGGTGGGAATTACACAGTGCTGCGCATGGAATGTTCCCACGGCGACACAGGATCTGGAGACTTTCCCCCCCGCTTCTTCACCCCCCCCCCCCTTCAAAACTGGATGTTTTAGAGCAAAGAGAGATTGTGCGCATCCTTCGATCTCTTACACATCAGGGGATACTGTGCCTTTCCTTCCTCGGGTCTGAAGCATGAATCCAGAGTTCAGCCAACTTTTAAGTCTGTGCAGTTGGGCTCTGTCCTCATCTGACTGTGACAAACTTATCACACTGCACACTGATAAGCAGAACAAAGTTTGCAAACGCATTGTGAACTACCGTAAAATACCTAATAATAGCCGAGTTCCAATCAATCCCCCGGCTACTATTTGGTATTTTACGGTAATCTCTCTTCTCCTTCACACAAAGGTTCAGAATTGCTTTAGTTTAGCTGCTGAGAACACAGGACTACATTAATACAAGCATGACACCAATGATGGGCAACTTGACTTAAAAAAAGCTACAGTCCAATACCACACATTTGTTCCAGCCATTCACTAAATTAGCTGATTCTAATTAGCCCATCTCTTTAGCCAGTTCATTAGTATTGATTACACAGGTAAGATTAGGTGATTAAGAATATATGTGGTATTGGTTGCCCATCACTACATCACACTATGGGCATAGCACAAATGCTCCACTGTTACCTACACTGTTACTTACACCTGCGTCTGAACACCATCTGCAGATTCTCTAAAAAAAACATTCATCAAGAGTCAGTGGGTACAAAGTTGAAGGATTGAGAGACCCTTGCTGTAGGGACTCGTACACCATATTAACAGCCCCTGCCAAACACACACACATACCCACTCTCACTCTCACTCTCTCTAAAGTTGAAGGATTGAGAGACCCTTGCTGTAGGGACTTGTACACCATATTAACAGCCCCTGCCAAACACAAACACACACATACCCACTCTCACTGTCTCTAAAGTTGAAGGATTGAGAGACCCTTGCTGTAGGGACTCGTACACCATATTAACAGCCCCTGCCAAAATCATGAGGAACATGTGTACTCTGGCTCCCTCGGTGCCCGGGTGCATTTGCCAGCACAGCAGGCTCTGCATTTTATTAATGCCCAGCCTCACGCTCTCAGACATTCAGAGAGAGAGAGACTCGCAGACAGAAGAGAAATGACGGTCATAAAATATGCAAAAGGGCAGAATAAATGAGACTAAATAGATGGAGACATACTGGAACTCAGACGTAGTAGCAGAGCAAGGAAGAGCAATAGCCTCAACGCAATGTGTAATGTTCACTATTCCCGTCCATGCCCCCTACACCACGTATCTTTATTATTTATTATGCTCTTGTATATACCCCCCCCCCCCCATCCACCCCAATTCACCTTGTTCTCTTTGCTCTTTTTTTTTGGTACTTGACACTTTGATACTTTCATCTCGTACCTTAGCGGACTTGCTGCTTAACTTTGTTGTACAGTCAGCTGTTCAATGACAACTAGAAAAGAGAGCGCAGATCTCTGCCAGGGCAGCTCAGATCACCACCAAAATCTAATCACTTTTAAGTTAGCCCATTTTTGACCTACCCTTAAAATGTCACCAAATCCATCCAAAACTTTTTGAGTTATGTTGCTAACTAACAAATACACTAACTAACAAACAAACACTGATGATTACATAACCTCTGGTGGAGGTAATAAAAGTCTTCGAGTAAAAGAGGGCACAAATACTCAAGCTCTGGGTTGAGCTGAATGGAGAACATTTCTACGTTTTTTTTTTTGCTTGTTGCCATGCTGCCGCATCACCTGACTTGACTTATGGAAAGATTTGTTTTGCATCTACTGGGCTGTGGCTTAAAGTTCCAGTTAACTGCCTCGCTGCTGTTCAAGTCATGTGTAAGTCAAGTCAAATAGGTTTTTATTGTTGTTTCAGCCGTATACACAGTACATAGTGAGACGAGACAACGTTTCACCGGAAACAATTGGTGATACACGCAACTGTTAGAACACAGTATGGACAAGACAGATACGTAATAGTGACTACATACACTATTAGGAGTGAAGGGGTTTGGAGACAGGACATCCACAGGAGAAAGGCCCATTTCCACCAAACACTCTCCGTATACAGCGTTAGACAGCAAGTGCCCGTCTTCTGTCCGTATTCATTTAGAATGCACGTTAACAAATTAGACCATTTCCACCGCACGCGTGATCTGAGCGTATTCTGTCACACATACACACATATTGTACACGGTTACGTGCTGTGCACGCTCAAGCCCGTGGAAATAATGCCTAAGGGTGATACTAGCAGCCGGGCGGCCATTTCAGCTGACCACCAGGCGGTCCCCGCCCTACAGCTTTCCCATCTGCCAACAAGGTGTGTCACTTAGACCGAACTCACAATAAGGCCAGTGTCACTGTGCCAAAGGATTACAACACAGGTGAGTGACTAAGAGTTTGGCCTGCGCGGAAATGGTGTGTGTGTGTGTGTGTGTGTGTGGTGTATGTGTGTGTGTGTGTGTGTGTGTGGTGTGTGGTGTGAGTGTGTGTGTGGTGTGAGTGTGTGTGTGGTGTGAGTGTGTGTGTGGTGTGAGTGTGTGTGTGTGTGTGTGTTTAGCCGTGCCAATCCAGGCACTGTCACTATGTACCAATCCAGACCGCTCTAATAGACAGTGACACACAGGGCCCGCTGAGTCACTGTCTCTAAAGCTGAGCCAGCTGAGGGTCCCTGTGTGTGTGTGTGTGTGTGTGTGTGTGTGTGTCATACCACCACAAAGCAGTGAGAAACGTGAAAGACAGGCTGGCATCTCCGGTGGTCTGGCAGGTTTGCTGTGGTGGGCAAAGCAGTGTATCCACGTCAGGATGAGGTCACGGCATATGTTTTGGTCAAACCAGCAGCTAAGTGCTCAATGTACAGTATGCACTGTTTAATGTGCTCTCTCTTTCTTTCTGTGTGTATGATGGGGTTACTGTGTCTGTGTCTCTGTGGCTGGGCTTTTAAGAGCTCCATAGAGAACAGATCTGCCACAGAGGGCACATGAGCTTCAAAGTTCCACTTGTAAAATAAAACAGCTCTGTCTGTCTTTCTCATGTGTTATGTGTGTGTGCATCTGTCTGTCTGTCTCTCTCGTGTCTGCCTGTCTGTCTGTCTCTCGTGTCTTATGTGTGTGTGCATCGGAATAGGCTGTCTGTCGGTCTGTCTCTCTGAGCCTCTCTCTCTGTCTGTCTCTCTCTCTGCCTGTCTCTCTCTGTCTCTGTCTCTCTCTGTCTCTCTCTCTTTCTGTCTCTCTCTCTCTGTCTCTCTCGTGTTATGTGTGTGTGTGTGCATCTGAATAGGGGTTGTGGCCATTAACATTACCGATGCAACTTTCCATGCTTTCATTTTGTTTGCACATCCTTCAGAAGCTCCAGGAATAGTAACCAGGGTGGGAAAGCCTGCGCAGAATTTTCCAGGCGTAGAGGAATGATCACGCCACCATCAAAATAAAGTGAAGCCTGCCACTGGCACTAGTCATTACAGCCTGGCCACGCACTTCAAAGTCAAACTGAATCAAATGGTGGCAAGCGGTGGTTGGGAAAGTCTGCTGATTTAGGATAGCTAGCAGTTAGCGCACACTTAACAGCACAAAGCTGCCTCTGTAGTGCTAGCAGCAAATACACCCAGCCATTAGCAAGATGGCCGCAGGAAAGGCCTGCTAGGCAGTATGAGGTTTGTTTACATGGGTAGTCTACAGCTGTGGCTACTAAAAAAGAGGAAGAGGTTTGTACTGACCATAGACACACAGATATTCTATGCCGGTCATGCTACAACAAGGCACCAGACATGCAGCTGACCTGACACACTGTTGCTGTAAACACCTTAGTCACAACATGCCAATGCCAGCCTATGCATCATTTCTCGGTCCCAAGCACAGTCATCATATTTTTAAAAATGTCATTAGTTTTTGTTTTTAGTCAGTTTATCAGTTTATTTGTTAGTTTCAGAGTTTCATTTTAGTTAGTGGAACAAGTGCATTCATAGTTTTTATTTTGAGAATGGGCTAGTTTTAGTTTAGGTTTTATTTAGTTTTAGTCTTAGCTTTAGTGTTTCAGCTGTGATTTATAGCTGATTGACTGATTGATATAATTTATATTTTTATTTCACTTAACAAAATTATATTTAGTGCTAGTTTTAGTTTTACTCTACAGTTATAGTTTTGTTAACTATAAAAACCCTGGTCCCTGGTGTGACGAGGGGTCAGAAATGATGGCCCCACAGAGACAACAGCTCAGCCACATAGCACCGTTACATTCTGTGTAGGCAGCAAAACAGGCACACAGACTCGCACAGCAGGGGCAGAAAAAAAAACAACAACTCAGACCAAACAAACTCCCGGAGGAAATGAGAGTACAATGTGCCAGTGTTGAGGAATGTTAAAATGGTACGTTTCTTTTAAATGCCTTCTCCTGCTTCTCACATCCTCTGGTGCTAATTACACACTGATAGCGCACCCTCATCAACAAAAGTCGACTCTCAAAGGGTTAGATATGGGGGAATGGAATGTGCCTTTCCTCAACCAGTTGCACAAAAGTAAAAACATATGCAAGACATAAAAAAGTGAGCCTTACACACATTCAGTCCTCTTGTACACGGTGCTCTGTGCTCTTTGTGACTCAAAACAGAAACAGGGAAAAACCTCAGTGTCCTGTGCCCATTTCCTCAACAATTTCACACTACCCATACATGCGTGGTGAGGACGAGGGTTAGTCCAGTCCAGTGGCTACAAAATGACCAATGATGTCCTTCCCAGCTGGCCCTAGGTCACGCCCCTGTCGTCACGGTGATCTCACCGAGTGGCGTGAGGTCGCTGCTCTGAAAGGCCAGGAGACTGGCAGCTAAAGGCCAACGGTACATAGCTGGACGAGGGACCTCACAGGCTCCAACATGCTCCCTCCTCCCATCGCTCTCTTTCCCTCCCTTGGCAGCATGTTGAGTGGCTAAAGCAGGCCGGATGTCTGCAGCCTACTGCTGAGCTGCCGGCCCGGGCTGCCCCTTTTTTCCCCAAAATCCAGCACCAGTGTTTCTCAACTCAACTCTGCTGCACAAACACACTCAGCAAGACAACTTCCATTTCAGCTCTGAATCTAATAATCCTCCTACACTGACGTTAGGCCGAACAATGAACGCTGTGTGCGGAGGACAGAACAACAAACATGAGCTGTGGGTCATCCAGGTGCAAAAATGATGGACCTTTCTCACTTCGCCAGATTTATAGAGATTCATAGCCCTTTTTTTTTGGTTCTAAACCTTTAGAAAACCTGCAAGTTACATTACATTACACTTAGCTAACGCTCTTATCCAGAGCGACTTAGTTATTTAGGTACAGGGTTTCAGTTACAGTCGCTGGAGCAATGTGGGGTTAGATGCCTTGCTCAAGGGCATTTCAAGCCATGGATAGGATGGGATTCGAACCTGCAACCCTCCAATGCCAAGGACCAACGCCCTAACCACTAGACCACAGCTGCAGTTAGTTAAATCTACTAACTAACTAAGCTGCAGTTAAAATCAGACCCTCATGAAACAGACCCAAATGTGATCCTCAGGTAGCTGCAACTCTGGGTCTTCTGGCGACCTTCCTTCACCTTGTGTCTCCACGTCACGGATTAAGGTCTTTGGCACCATTCATCAGTGCTGTCAGGCGAGCTAAAACAGGGCTCTGGGGTGAGACCCCGGACTTTCATAAATGCTGTCATGTTCACGCAACCAGTTATCTGAACCCACTCGTTGGAATTCCTTTGTGAAACTCTCTCCATATGGGCCCGTGACCTTTGACCTCCTCCAGACCCATGAGTGGCGTCAGAGTGGTGGGTGGCATCACCATGGGGCCAAATGCTTCATGAAGGACAACACTAGCCTGGCTCGTTTCAGGAGATCCAGAGAAGAGCCAGGTATTCCAGAATAAAGAAAGACAAGAGCTTCCATTAACCCCTTGTCTGGGTCAGTCCTGTTCTGGCTGCTGTCTAGTTCTTGAAGGTGGGTACACAAGCACACTGTGATCGATCTTCCTCTCCTTCACTCCGTACACATACAACCACTAACACACTTATACTACACAAATCTCTTGATGCATATCTTTCCATGTTTTGAGATGGATGTATGAAGGTGAAATTGTTTTCAGGTGGTTATAAGCCAGGACAACACTAGCCTGGCTCGTTTCAGGAGATCCAGAGAAGAGCCAGGAATTTCACAAGACAGAAAAACAAGAACAGCTTCCATTAACCCCTCTCAGGACAACACTAGTCTAGCTTGTTTCAGAAGATCCAGAGAAGAGCCAGGAATTCCAGATAAAAAGACCGCCGAGAATTGTTTCCATTAACCCCCTTCAGGACAACACTACATGAAGATGCATTTTACACATTCTTACTTCAACTCATTGTGATGATGTTAAGACCCAACTACAGAAGTGCCGGATGTCACATCACCAACAGGATTTTGAGTTGGTTTGACGCTGGAGTTTCAGGTTTTGCCTCTCCCACCTCAGACAAAGTGTCACCTATATATCAGTAATTTGTCAGGAACACACCATCAACATTTTTTTTTTCTTCCAACGCTTCCAATAAAAAAGACAGCATGTGGTAGGGAGCCTTTCATAACAGTCCTGTCAGACACAGCGTTAGAGTTATGGTTAGAGTTATGGTTCATATTGGTCATCCCATTGTGTTTACTGGATAATGAGGCTCGGATGCAAATATGAGATCCATTCAAGTCCACATCAACATCTCCACTGGGAGATACACTTCCTGTCCCATGACCAACTCCCCGTGCATGCTAATGTACACACACACACACACACACACACACACAATGTCAATACTGATTAACACAAAAATAGGGGAAGGGGGAACACAGGCCATCTGTTCCTAAGTAACAGCTTGACTGCCTTTGTCAGCACAGACAGTGCTAAGTGCATTAACCGGGCTAACAAGTGCAGTGCAAAAGTGTACAAGTGTAACAAAGATGGACACAAAACGAGAAATGGAAGTGAAGTTGAGATTACAGTGAAGGAAAGAAAAAAAAAGAATGAAAATGAAATAAACAAACACACATTTATCTTTAGCCAAATGTTAATGTTTACCTGTGTACCGTTCACTGTTATTAGATAAATGTGTCCACTGTTCTCTGCAGTGTTGTCAAATACAGATAGATTACAGCTTATGAATCATTAAAATGCTGACATCACCATTACTCATCCACAAATGAATCACTGTGCAACAGCATGGTCTACAGACCAATCAAACAAATTCAGTTTTGCAGTGTTTCCCACGGGGACTTTGTTAGTTAAAGTGGTTATTTGTTGTCTGGGAAGGTGTGGGTTGGGAAGGTATGATTGAGAAATGTATCTCTCCAAAATTAATCATATTGGTCCTGTGCATCATGTTTGCTTTAAGCTTTCCAGTCAGTTTACATTAAAGGCAATTGTTGTAAATTACTGTCATACATATTCCGAAAATGATGGCCCACTTTAACTATAAAGCACTGGGAGAAAACACCGGTTTTGGTTGTTCACGCGAACTTGAAGTTCTTGAAGAAAACACTACTTTTGGTTGTTCTAACCATTGCCCCACAAAACTATTACAGACATTCACAAGTGAGAAATAAGAAAACATTCTATAACTTGCCATTTGCATCAAGCATGTCTGTCCCCATCTCTTGTCTAACAGAGCTATCAGAGGGGTTGGTGGGAGGGACAGCCAGCTGCCGCCCAGAGTTGGCAGCCTGGCAACAGAATCATGTTCCATGGAATCGTGAAACCACACCCTTCCCCCAGCACCACACCTGATGAACACAAACAGGGCGAGGATTCTGGACATGGCACCACGGTGCCAACATGCTCGCTGAAACACTGGCAGCTGCTCCCCCTTGCCAGGTGCCCGCTCGTATGGTGGGTGTGGGGTGTCACTACCGGCCCCCTCCCTGTGTGTCAGCCCCGCTGGCTCATGTCTTCAAATTGTGTCAGGCGGCCGGCAGGCAGGCAGGCCCTTTGATGGCCCTCTTGTATGTAACAGAGCTGGGATGAAACAATAACCCTCATTAAAAAAGGGGGAGGGCTGTTCTTTGAGAGCCTCCCAGCTGGGGACAGGGGACAGGACTCGGAGCGTGAGTGTCCAATGTTGGGGTGGGGGGGGCTGGAAATGGCTATGCGGCTCCAAGGACACTTTCCCTCGGAACATCAAGTGTACTAGGCTACTACTGTGACAACTGTGATATATCGATGCCACACATGCACTAGGGGCTTTACCTAGATCTCTCACACGCAACACACACACACACGCACGCACACACACACGCGCACACACACACACACACAGCAGACCAAAGCCTTCACTGGACCTTACCAAAACTAATCAGGAGAGCCCCCTGCAACAGCTGCTTTTCTCATTAGTTTGGCTGCGGCCATACAAAGAACCCCAAGGAGAGCCCTGCGCGCATTCCCCATCTCACTGCGTCCATCAGAAACATTCCCCCCTCTAGTCTGGCAGAGGGAATGAGAAAAGCATCCAACAGTCCTCGTGTTTTGCCTTGCGTTTCTCAGCCATTCCCATGCAAATCCCTTTTACAGTGCTTAAATCAAACGTCTGGGACAGATCTGCTGTCTGGTTCTTGGAGGTGGGTACACAGTACACTGTGATCAATCTTTCTCCCCTTCACTCTGTACACACACAACCACCAGTGCACTCATACTACACAAACCTGTTGATGCAAATCTTTCCATGTTTTGTGATGGATGTATGCAGATTGGGGCTGCCAAATATCTTCATATGTGGAGTGTGAAACAGCTTGCAGTAATGTCCCGTTTAATCCAGCTAAGCCATGTCTTGCGATATGTATATTACGATATTGTATGTTTTCGAAATATTGTGCAGCCCTAATGCAGATGAAATAGTTTTTAGGTGGTTATAAGACATATGTATTTCTCTGTCTCGAACCAAAGGCTCAGGTCCTGGGGGTCCCAACCCCCATGCTAGACTCACAGTCCACTCTTTTGCTGAGGACTGTGAGTTTTCAGTTCCACTGCAGACAGCATGTGACCTCACCAACCCCAGATGGTGTCCAGACAGTAGCCTTTGGTTTCAGAAGTGTCAGTGATCTCCAGACCTCTGTTTTGACCTCCTGTTGCTGACAGCACAGCGTGATGGCAAAATATTTGCAGGGGGACTCTCGTCATCATCACTTACATGACATACTGATCTCAGGGGGGGCTGAGGTTTGTGTTCTTTCCGTCTGGACACTGATTTACTGGATGTTCACATGTCCACATGCTTTCCTTAAATTGGACTGATAACACATCTCCTTGGAGCCATTAGACGTTGCACAAGATATGCACCATGCACTCTCTCTATACATTTTCGTAAGTTGATTCGACTTAAAGGAGAAAAAAAGACTCCGGCCTACACTTAGTGGCCAAACTGTTCGCTGTTGCTGCTCCCTTATCCTCTTGATGTGCAAAAACGACTAAACACCTGGTGTAAACACTGACGAAGGAAGTGGTTGTGGAGATGAAACAATAATGTCAGCATATTAGCACGTGCCATCATGGCCACGGGGCTGTAACTGTCGTTTGGGGCACTACTGCTCGTGACAGCTGCGTTTCCAACTCCCCTCCCCGGCGATTCACCAGGACGCGTGTGCGGATCAGGCACTGGTGCCCCCCAAACCAACTGACTCCGAGTGGAGGCCTAACAGGATTATTTCTACAGTTGAGCTTAACAGACATTAGGCTACCGATATAAGTTGGCAATTATCTGCCGACTCATCCCCATTCGCGACAGTAATCATGTTACTCCTTGAATCTGTTGGAAACAAAAGCACCATTCTAACACTTCGTCTGACAGGCGTGTCTGTATAAATAAAAAATACATAGACTACATAATCAGTTTCCACCTCAAAATGAGCAACAACATATTAAGTATAGGCACTGAAAGTCATCATCCCTAAAATTATAGCCTTCACTGAAAAGACAATGAAAGCTCACAGCAAGGTCTGAGGACAGCCTAGCCCACGATGCGTTAACTCGAGGGATCTTTGGATAAATGGTTTATGAAGGAAAAATACATTTCCATGTATGACTACAGATTTCATGTATGCCACAGAGTAAACGAACAAGTTATACAATAACCTCTAAAATCAGACGTTACACTTGTAGCAAGGACTGTTGTACATGCGGACTAGCTCACATTAGAAAGGGTGGTGGCACATTCAAAGGCTGGTTACAATGTATCGTTGGGTGCGCTGGTTGCCAAACTACATATCAGTTCCAAGATGTCACCCTAAATTTTCTATTCTACAGGAGGACAATGAATTCCACATTTTGGAAAATATAGAAATCCACCTATGTTTAGCCTACACAAAACGATCGTGACAAAACGGGAGGCTATTTAACTAGCTCTATGTGTAGCATAGCATACATGTGATGTGGAGTACATTCATCAGTTTGAGGGTAAATGTAGCATCAGACTGTAAGCTATATGCTGCTGAAGCAAAAGAATATGATAACCGCAGACTGTAGATAGCCTATTAGCGAGTGATCCACTGCAAAACACACCCTGATTTCTGTGGTTGCACAAGAGCAAAGCCGACCCATACTATATATATTTTGTCCATAGCTCAGTGCTGTGTAGGCTACCCAAAGGCATAAGGGTTCCCCCAAATGACGCCCAAATAATGTTAGTCAGTGGTTCAGTTTTAAATACGTCAGATTCACTGCCGTAATATGGCAGTCCTACATTTACATAAACTCATATTCAAGGGACCCTCTATTCTCTGTGATTCCCGAGACATTTATCAGGCATATACCCCGAAGGGATACAGTTAGGAATTTAGGGTATTTTCTATTTAACGGTTAGGCTATTAGTTCTTAAGCTTGTACACAAGTTATCTTTTCAGTGCGATGTAGTTTCACAGACATAGGATTCATAAAAACATAAAATGAGTATGCTTACTTGTTCCAAGATCCAATAGGCTGCCGCTCGACAATGAAGTCTCCTCCTGTTTCCTGGTGGGAACACTACAACAATGCTTTCAGCACGCGAGAAAACTGGGGAAAATCCTAGAAGAATTCCCGATCAACAAAAATATGCCAGTTAAGAGAAGGGCAAGCGGAGATCTCCCTGTTTTTAATGACCATCCGCCTAAAAAAACTCCCATTTGCTTAGGGATACATTTGTCGCTATGTTCCCTCTCCCGACCTCTCCCAGGGAACAGGGATTGTTGCGTGTTGTATGAGAGTCGTTTCCTGTCCAGCCCTTTGCTGCCTTGACTAATCGACCAATCCTAAGACCCAAGTTGAATGGCTACCTCGAGAAAGACCGGCCCTTCACCAACAGACAGTAGCTCCTGCAGGGACTGATGCTGAACCAGTGATTACTCTCAAATTCTAAGCAACAAATAGTTTAAGTTTTTAAAATAAGTCAGATAGTGATAGACTGCGGTACAAAAATCTGCCTGGGATATGTCGTGTCCGAGTCTGTGACTTGACAAATAGTGGTTGAGGGATGGCTTGGTGAAAACCTTAGACTTGTTCAGGTTCAAAACGTTCTTTTAACCTCTTTTAATAGACGAGTTGGGACTATTAGCCAAATTATTAGCCTTATTAGCCAAAAAGATATAAGGGCTCTTTAACTAATTTAGGCTACTTCTCTGTCCACTCGAGAGCTGGCCTTATGTAGCAAATGCAGATACGTTACATGCTCACCAAAACTTTCAGAACAAGCATGTTGGCGTCGATCATTCTTAAGGACCTCCCGGCTTTTGAAAGGAAAAACCGACACTAATTTGTTAACCAGCTGTTTCACATGAGCACAGGTATGAGATAGATAGATATACATGACAATAGACATCACACCACTGAATTTCTTCGCCTTTTGATTCACAAAGAGCGAGCGCGTCTCTTCCCAGTCACTCTTTCTTACCAAATTGAGCTAATGGCTCCACCTCATGGACAACAAAGATTTTTCTCTAACCTTTGACCTGTGCGGTCTATCTGCAATATAGATGTTTGAGGATGCTGCTAGTCGGCTATTCATTTATATAGAATGGATTTAGCCTATATTTTTGGCTCAAAATGTAGTTCAATGTTTGTTGTCATCACTTAGCACAGTCGGCCACATTTATATTCAGTCTGGAATTATTAGACTTTATCAAGCCCAGAATATATATATTTTTATAGAAATAATATAATACAAATAAATGCATCCAATGTATCCAAAACGTTTTAATGTAATTATTTACAGTTGCCATTCTTGAACTCTAGGGGGCACTGAAGTACAACATTCATCATCCACGGGCAGGCTACATTGGTACAAACTACAAAATCACTGAACATAATGCATGCGGTCCTTTAGGTCACCTACAAGTCAGTGAGACTGGGAATTTCCAGTTAAGAAACCAAAACTGAGGACATGAATGAGGTGAAGACATGACAAAATAATTATATCATAATTGAGGATTATCCTCTCTGAACCTTCATTCACTTGTAGAATTGTTTCAAACCCATGTTATAAATGCAGGCGAGTTTGTAACCTGAAGAAGGTTCATACATTATCCTAGACAGTTGGTTTTGCTTAGAGCCCACATCCAACATAACCATACGCCTATGCTGATGATACCAGGTTATATGTTTTTTTTAATAAAGCCGTAAGAACAGTGTAATAAAGTCTTCACATGTTTGTCTTGATATTACAGATGTCTTGTGATAACACACAATAAGTCACAACTGACAATGTCATAATGGTTGTATTTTGTCATTCCCAAACCCACCTGAAAAGACATCTCCAACCCACTCAAGATTCATGCCGTTTTATCGGGGATTGTAAAACCCAACCCTATGAATTGAACTGTGAGATTAAATCATGGGTCTGAATTTCTAGAAATTATAACAAATGGACAAAGTCTATGTAATTAATGTTAGTAGCTACAGAAAAGAATAAGCTGCAAAGCCGATTGTGAATGTCTGTTGCTAATTAATCCATTTCTTTAAGTTTCTTGACGATGTTAATGAGCTCAGGAAAGTTTGAGTTCATGAAGTGTCCACGGTCGCAGTACTTGTGCAGGTCTGCCTGCAGGCCCTTGGCCACCTCCTCCTGTTCCTCCCAGGGCAGAAAGGGGTCATCGGTGGAGCCGAACTGGACGATGTGACCCGCGTTCCCCCGGATGAGGTCCCACTGCCAGGGCCGGCTGAAGTAGCCGCTCGCCCTCTCGTTCTCGTCTCCCAAGTCCGAGACGTAAGCTCCCACCAGCACGATGGCGAACACTTTGCGAGTCTCGGCGTACCGCATGGCAGCCGCTGCTCCGGAGCTGTGACCGATAATGACCGTTTCCTCGTCGCACTCGAGCTCGTTTTCCATGAAGGGGAGCCAGATACTCTCACGCGCCGTCACTGGGTCAGGCATGTTCTTCAACAGGCAGGTCATATCTGGGATCTTTTATAAAGTTGTTGAAAGAAACAGCATTAACAACAACACAACATTAACAACAATGACAGCATGGCTTAAAACGCAAAGAAGGATATTTGGAATATTTAATTATTAATATTTATTAACAGTGGTATATGTGTTACTACTGGAATAGTCATTTACATCCTACGTCATCTCTTTAAAGGAGATGATAGAAAAGTCCTCTTTTTAAAGGAGATGATGGATTCAATTCCACTAACTCATGTGGACTCATCGCTCATCAACGTCCATTTTCAAACTGACTCAGTTAAGGGAGTCAACACTTTACTTAGAAATTATTATTTTGAAAGTGAAGCACTCACAGTGACCTCAATTCTCCTCTTGCCCATGCTGTGTTTACGCTATGACTCAGAGGCAGGCAGGCGCTTGTCCTACAGATGCCTACTGGCTCTCTGTACTTTGTTGTTTGTTTGCTACTGACATATATTTTATTAATGTTCATTTTTATACAAAACAGCCAAATGTATGTAAGCAACGCAAACAGAGTGTGAAAAAAGTATGTCAGTCTTTGTGGGGTAAAGTATAACAATAGGCCCAAACTATCAACATTGCAAGGAAAATGTACCACTTCAAGTGAGGACAGATTCATAGATGTAGGATCCATAGCTTTTAAATGATTCACTTATGAGCTATCTCATATGAATCAGCTTGGGTGTTTGACTATAAAAATGGCATTTTGTAAGTGATAGATTTTCTATCAAACTCCTGAAACTGATGGGTATATTCCAGAAAGCAAGTTAAGTCACTTATCTGGGTATGTTAACCCAGAGCAAGTGGTAAAACTCCTCCTGATAAGAGTCACAATGTTGAAAACTGATTTCAGACATTTTCAATGAAATAGCCTACCTTCTTGATTTGTTTGTTTGCCCACCCATACCAATTGCAATGCTCAACATCCCCGGCGCCATTCCCAGGGACAATGACAGCTTTCTTCAGTGGCATATTCTCCTCACCAGCAGCATAAACTGTGTTTAACAGCACCTTCTTGCCTTCCACGTTACTGGAGCGCTTCTTGTTTTCTTCTTCTGTTAATATTATTGGACCTGAGCAAACTCATGTGAATCATTACTGCCATCTACTGTTCTGGGGTGTGGAATCATTCTAACATGTTGCGGTGTTGCCAAAGATTGTAGATATCCCAAGATTTGTCATGACGCGGCACTTCCTGGGCACAAATCCCCCTTTATGTCGTCTGCATAAAGGGGCATTAATGCCCCCTGCCGCCAACCATCATACATTAACAACATGCCCCTGCATACAGTCCGGATCTGATCCCCACTTTGCTCCCAAACACACAAACTATAAAGTATCTTGCTCCACTTATCTATCATCTTTGGTTTTGTTTAATGTTGACATCAACACCAGAGCACACACACAGCAACTGCTATTAGCTGAAGCCACTTCATTAACAGTCAAGCGGATGACCATTGCCCATAAAAGCCCAGCTTGGCTGTGTGTTAGCTACAGCTGGGGTTTTGTCACTGCCATGGTGCTCATGTTTCTTTAGATGTGCATTTTCTTGGTGAATGGTATTTGCTGACAACCCTCCAAAGGTTTGGGTTCAACAACTTCTAGACTAGGCCTGCCACTGGCTCTGTGCTGCCTGTAAGTGATGCTGCCAAAGGCAGAGGTACATCGAGTTGCAGTGGGCCCTCTGAGGAACACCTGTCTGGCAGGTAACAGAGTCAGAACCAAAGAAAAGCAGGTGCGGATACAACAAACCAGGCAAGTTTGGCACATTCAGCATGGAGGGCCTTAAGGCAACTCGTCCACAACAGAATTAAGTGAAAAAGTAAAAGTCCCATTTTTGTCATTGTGATCACATAGCACAGCACAGCACACAGTGCACGCAACGAACTTCACCTCTGCATTTAACCCATCACACACGTGAACAGGGGGCAGCCATGACAACGGCGCCCGGGAAGCAGTGCACGGGGACAGTACCATGCTCAGGGTACCTCAGTGGCACCATTGGCAACCCAGGATTTGAACCTGCAATCCTGCACTCACAGGTCCGATACCTTAACTGCTAGGCCACTGCCTGAACCCGAACCGGAACCCGGGCAGGTCAGGATTGGGCTCCCCTCAGCGCTGCTCACATGGGTCAGGAACTGCTGTCTGTCATCCAGGCAGCTGAGGTGCTTGCACAGCAGGGCTAAGGTGTCTGCAATCCTAGTAAGCCTAGAATCACACATAAATCAAAGAGATAACGCAACCTCTTCAAGAGCAAAAAAAAAAAAAAAAAGTTAATAATTAAAAATGAAAGTTGTCTCTGAATGATTATCCTTCTAAAAAATATGAAATATTGGTGGACTCTGAGGAGTCACAATGTTTAAATCTAAAAACATAGAACGTATTTAACTCTCTATCATGAAAACTACATACTACAGTTGCTACTGAGGTCAGCTATTTTAAGTGTTACAGTTCTTGTTTTATTTTACATGAGGTCATATAAGTTGTCGTACTATTTAAACAGATAAACAGCTGAGCAAAAGGTGCTGCCGAAGGTAAAGAATCTGTTACCCCTAAATATTGCCCCTAAATATTGCAGGGCATCTCAAGCACTATTTTGGCCAGGATATCTAGAGAGACACACAACATAACAATTTCCTGAATGCAGCGGTAGGCTACAAGTTTTATTTTCTTGGGAAAAAAAATCTGACGACGCTCTGTGAGCCCTCTAGCGCTGTCCTACTTTGTTGCAAGACCATTACAATAGGCCCGCCCATTTTGTCCACGTAATGCGATATAGGAAGAGGATGGAATATCCTGGGACGAACAATATCAGCTGTTAATTTTGACAGGTGATACAGAAGAAACTCTGGCTGAAAGATTGAATGGACGCAACAGACACAACTGAGATACGAAAGCATTCGGACCAAAAGTGCGTCACTGATCGAATCACTGAAGACAGCCATGTAAAGGACGCCAGTTCACAGACCGACCCTAAAGTGCAAGGTTAGACTAGAGCTAATGAAACTAGCTACAATATAACCAGTGCTACGTATCTGATACATAGCGTGAACACTGTCTAAAAGTCATGTTGTATAATTTGTTACAATCCCCCCATTTCATAGTGTATACAATGGTAACCATTTTCGATTGTTCTATTTCAGTTGTTGCCAAGTGTGTATTTTATGTGCGCGAAATGTCATGGTTGCTGTGCAAGACACTTCATGTTTACAATGATTTGCCAACAGCAGAGGTATGTATCATATTTAGAATTGCATTACATTTCCAGGTCATGGACCTCGTTTATCGAAAGTTAACCTTTACACGTTGCTAAGCCTATGGATGGAGCTATTTCCCCAGAAGAGGGCTGTGTCCGAGAACGAAACTGAACATGATCTTGTGAGTAACAACTGGGATGGGCTATTAATTTTAGTCTTTCTCTCAATATTCAGTTTTTTTTTTTTTTTATCACGCAGCAATAAGTCTGTCTTAAGTCGTCTAAGAGATGTTTTAAATGCACTTAAATTAAGTTATATTACAAAAAAAAAAATTAAATTTAAAAATTATTTTTTGGTATGATAAAAATGTTGCATTTTAAATGTCATCCAGATTCCTATGTGGCAACCGTCCAGTTAAACCTGATTCGCCACCCAAGGGTGATAATCATCCGACCATTGGATTCTAGTTTTGATGCTGCTGTCAAAAATATGTTCTGGAATGAAACTATAATTGAGCCCTGGAGAGAAGAAAAAATAACAGCAACACAACAAAGTAAGTACGAGTGTGACTGCTATATAATTTCAGACACGAAAAACTGGCCTGGTGGTAGTCCACGAGAGGAGGGTTCTCGGGCTTCACTGCTCGAGCGCAGAATTGCATGCTGGGCAGGTGGCGGTGATCAGGCATGGACCCCGACTGGCCAGCTGCGACCTGTACTTTTCCAGGAAGCCCTGCTCCACCTGTCTCAAGATGATCATCAATGGTGCGGCGCCCTTCAAACCAATCACTGCTTATAGACCGCAATTTAAACATGATCTGGTTTTTACATCTTGAAGGAACACACCCCCTTTTTATGAAACTGGGTGTAAATAGGGGCCACTATTTTGAGGTTGAATTTAAGTTTGTTCAGATTGGTTAAATGTACTACTGTTTTTTGGGCTTGTGTGCTCACTGTACAGTCATGGGCTGTCAGGCTCCCTGTGTTGTAATTAACACACACACACACCCACACACACACACACACACACACACACACACACACACACACACACACTATGCTAAGTAATAGGTCCCCCTATGTGGGCCTCCATTTGCCAACATGAGATAAGGTCTTTGCATCATAGCCGGGCTTGAACTTTAGGGTGACAGAGCAGGGTTGTCAGACAGTGCCTCATCGAGGCCAAATGGCTGTGGTCTACATGTTTACATCTAGGGAAGACATATAACCCAATGTTATTAAAGGTGATGTGTTCCTTGTTCCTTCCAAGGTATGGTAATTAGCATTTGTCACCCTACCTTTACTTATGTTGTGTGTGGTGGCTTTCAAGTAATGACCTCATTCAGGAACTGTAGTACTGACTTACAATGCATGGCAAGTTTATTTGTATAGCACGTTTCATACACAACAGCAGTTCAATGTGCTTAACAAAAATAAAAGCAAAGGACAGTATGTAAAAGAACAGACGATAAAATAAGTGTAAAAGGCTAAAAGTAAAACAAGTATGTGGTAAATAAAAGACATAAAAGCATTTTGTGTTTTTTCAGCTGGGGTCAGTCGGATATCGTACTGGCCTGGAGACCCTGAGATCAGCTTGCTGTCCAGCGCTGAAGGCAGCAGCAAAGCCAGTCGGCTGGAGGCCGAACTCGACGCCGCAGCCGCGGAAAAGCTCAAGTCCAGCAGCCGGCCGTACATGGGCGTTCTCCTGCAGCCCCTGTCCTGCCACATGCAGCAGTTCGTGGAGGAGACGTCCTCCTCTTGCGACTTCCAGGAGAAGATCGCCACCGACGTCCCCTCCCCGGACATCCGGGACCTCTTCGGAAGGCAGCTGTGGAGGAACAGGGACGAGTTCTCCCGGGCGTTTTTGGTAGTGGACGAGGCGAGGCATTGTGAACTCCTGACAAAAATGGGCCTCGTTACGTTCTGTGCCGAACCGTACTTCAGCAACCTGAGGCAGCACATGAAGGACTTGGTGAGACTGTTGTCCTCAGTGGCGTCCAGCCTCCCCCTCCTAGAAGATGCTGGCTACGGGTTCTACCTTAAAGGAGATTCGGGCATCTTGAGTCCACCTGATTTACCCCAGGATGTTATAAGACACTGCATCATTCAAGCCAAACTCTTAGCTTACAGAACTGGTGAGTATGCTCTCGCATCTCTGCATGTAGCACTTCAATGAATCCTCAGCCAATTGTAATTATTATTAATATTATTCTTTGCTAACCCCCCTAAAGAAACGTGATCATCTTAAAACTTTAACAAGTGGAAATTGAAAAGGGGTTCTGTGAACAACGCAGAGCCTGTTATCACTTAACCTTGTCTGTTGGCATCTTCATATTAACAGTCCAGATTTCAGATTTCCTTTTCACGTATAAAACATTGAAAACAATTAGTGGTATAATTATTACAGCAAAGATGTGACTTAAACAAAATTTATATTGAACATAAGAACATAGTAATATTGTAATGTAGTTGAACTGAGTTAGTGAAACTAGTTTGTTTTCTGATCTACACTGAGGCAGTGATCATTTTGTACGGGCATATTACTCTGTTTCCCCAGAGGACCCCAAGGTAGGAGTCGGCGCAGTAATCTGGGCAGAGGGGCAGTTGGTGAGTTATATATCATCCTGTTATCCTGCATATCACAACATGCATTTGCTCGTACCATTTACAGGCATGTGCCTACGGGGACCTGGGTTCAAATCCGGCCTGTGGCCATTTCCCAAATTCCTGCCCATCTCTCTCTCCCTCCCTCACACCTGCTGTCTCACTTTTCACTGTTCTATCTAAATTAAGGCAAAAACATACCTTAAAACAAGCACAATCAGAGATGGCAACCTGGTCCCCCATATGGGCGGACACACACACACACACACACACACACACACACACACACACACACACACACACACACACACACACAGACACACACACAGACAGACAGGGTCATTGCAATACCCTTCAGGGACCAGGTAAAAAACAGGACCCTGCTTATTGCAGTGCAGATTTCAGAAACAATTTCAGTTGGTTTCTAGCACATTTAGTAACAAACTGTATTATATAACTGACTGAGGGCATTTTAGTGAGCAAGGTGACCGGTCACTATAAAGAAGGTCTTGAGAAACCTATTTTTAAAACCCCAGGTGTAAAATGTTTGGACAGCATTATTGAAATCAGCACCCTCAAATGTGGTTATTTAGGGAGTTTCCAATGAAACAGTAACACTTTTCACGAAATGTGCAAGGCACTGTAATTAGCTTTAGTGTTTCGGATGCCTCATATTCAAATGATTCTTGGGAAAATAATACACATCTGTACATCCTTCTCAGTGACAAACTTTGTATGTATATATATATATATATATATATATATATATATATATATATATATAGTGCGTGCCCGTTTTGTATCCGTATTTGTTTAGAATGCATGTTAACTAATTAGACTATTCACGGCGCACGCGTGATCTGAGCATATTCTGTCACACATACAAACATATTGTAAGCGGTTACGTGCTGTACATGGTCAAGTTGGTGTGAATGAGCTCTTAAAGAGGCTAGTGAGCGGCTGTTCTTTGAAAAAATCTACAGAAGTGGAAGTAGAGCAACATAACTCACTCACTCAAGCAGGAACATTTCCTCTTTAAATATTGTGCAATTTAAGTACCAGTATTAGTACTTACTTCCTGTAAACACGCATGTAACAGCTAGACTTGGGCCTGTATAATTTTATAGATATGAACTTCATCCTTACTTCACTACCTCATAGAAATGTGTGTGTGGGTGTGTGTGTGTGGTGTTTGCGAGTTTGCGTGTGCACGCATGTGTGTCGTGTTTGCGTGTGTGTTTGTGTGTGTGGGCAGGTGGGTATGTGTGTTTGTGTGTGTGCGTGTGTGTGTGCGCGTGTGTGTGCGTGTGTGTGTGTGTGTGTGTGTGTGTGTCTATGTGTGTGGGCATCTGTGTGTGTGTGTGGTGTTTGCGTGTGTGTGTGTGGTGTTTGTGTGTTTGCTGGTGTGTGTGTGTGTGAGGGAGTGAGAAAGACTCACTGAAGAAATTCTGAAGAAATTCTGACTTTCTTACCTTGGTGGACTTTCAAATTTGCTGTTTACTTTGACCAGTTGAGTTGAAAACATATGCACAGGGTGATAGGAAGGGAAAACGGTCCATTTTTACGAGTGTCCATTTACTTGGAGACACTAGGGAGAGCTCTGTTGAGAAAAAGCACTTAAAGTTGCATAGTATCGCTTTAACGTGGCAGTATTAATTGCTGATATATAAGAAATATTGTCACCTCATCACACCTCAGAACACAACAGAACTCATCTACTTATCTACGAGAGACAAAAACACAGGGAGAGTATAATGAGTAAAGATGCTCTTGTGTGTTGTTTGTGCCGTAGGGCTCGTGTGATGGCACAGGTAAACTGCACCTGGTGGGCTGCGGGTACAATGCCTACCCTGTGGGTTCTGAGTACGGAGAGTACCCCCAGATGGACGACAAGCAGGAGGACCGGCAGAGCAGGAAGTACCGCTACATCATCCACGCTGAGCAGAATGCCCTGACCTTCAGGTGACCTTTGGTTTACTACTTTTGGTCAAGGTTTTCTGTGTGGATTCTGTGTGGTGTAAGTAAGAAATTTGTATATGCAAGTAATCATAATACGTTTCTGATAAGTCACCAGAGATTAAGGAGAAATATTAAATGAAAAAATACTGGTTTTACTGACATCAGCACAGCCAGATTATTTGCGATTTAAAACGTTACGAGTTGATTAGTCATCTTCACAAGTCGGTAGATGCTTAAATGAGTCATTACCAATGAAATGATGAAGTTATTCAATGAAGATTTTCTCGACCCTCCCCACTGTCTGTGGATAGAACACCACACTTGCAATATCTGGGTGTCTGTCCCGGCATCCTCAGACTCACAAAGTCTTGAATATCGCGAGAAGCAGGATCACATTACATTCTGAAGAAATTCTGACTTTACTTACCTCGGTGGACACCACTACTTTTGTATTTACCGGTCACTTTGATCATTTACGAGAGTGTTCATTTACTTGGAAACACTGACTAGGGGGAGCGCCGTTGAGAAGAAGCACTTAAAGTTGCATAGTATCTCTTTAATGTGGCAATATTAAGTGCTGTGATGTGTATCATTTTCATGGCAGTTTACTGTTCACTGATTTGATGAATTTAAACACAAAGGTTTCTCTTTTTCCATTTATTTCTTTCAGGAGTACAGAGATAAAAGAAAGAGAAAAAACGATGCTGTTTGTCACCAAATGCCCGTGTGACGAATGTGTGCCTCTAATCAGAGCGGCTGCCATCCAGCAGATCTACACTACGGACCTGGATAGTGGCAAAAACAAGAACGACATTTCCTACCTCCGGTTTGACAGTCTGCAGGGAGTCCAGAAATTCATTGTAAGTAGCGTGTCAGAGACAGTGTCTGAGGGCAAATACAGTCCATTTAATAGTTGTCAATACCTGTGACAGCCTCTCTCTACACAATGAGTTTTTTAATGTTTGTGAACTACTTTAAAACCCAGTGGATTGTGATGCGTGGGCTGATACAAAATGAACACATACCAGATTCACCTCTTGTTTCAAGTCAGACAAGAGATGCTTTTAGTGATGTTTGCATCATTTGCATGCAGGTCTGTTAAAATGGAAAACTCTGCACGATGAGCAATGATGGATGAGGTTTCAGCAGTAAGAAATATTCTGCTGAAACCTCATCCCACATCACTGCTCATCATGCAGTGTTTTTCATTTTCCTAAGTTGTAAGAAACTGAACGTCTTTTTTTTTTTTGAAAGTTGTAAGTTCAGTTGCTTACAACTTAGCTCCTTTGACTATTTTTTTTTCTCTTCAGTCTGTACTGAGACCATAATGACTTTTTTATTTCCCTTAATCTTTTAGCTTGACTTATGATGTCTGTATAGTTTTACTAAGTGTAGGTGCATATGTGTTTGTTTTTAATTACAAACTGTCTAATTTTAAGCCATTTGGGTAGGAAAGAAAAGTCTGGATTTAAACTGAAAATGGTAGAATAGTTGACAGCAGCTTGTAAATGTTGCTTAGCAAAAACAGAAGGAAAATAGCTTTTTCTTTTCCCCCAACTTGGTCATTGATCCAGGGAAAATAATCACCGCTTGGTGAAATCAGATTGCACTGGTTCCTGCAGTGTCATCACACCACAACAACAGTGAGAGAAATCATGGTATTCCCCCTTCTGATCATTTAGATATTACTATGAAATTAGCTTGCAAAATCATATCACTGCTTGTTAAGACATTTGTTGAATGCTCATTTTGTTCCCAATAATGTAAAAGAAATGGAATGAATAACAAGTGTTCTCAGTGCTCTGTAATTTACATATAGTAGCGTATGGTATGGTTTCCTGTTGACATTTTGCTGTTATGTATTTGTGTTTGTCCCTCAATAGTGGCAGAGGACACCGCAGACGAGGGATGTATGTGAACAGCAACCTTCACCCACAATAGCAAGTAAGGCCTTGGGTGTAAAAAACTGTTAACCGTAAGACAGGGGGGGGGGCAGTCAATCGAAAACCATAGGGTTTTTTGGGGGGAGGGTTGGCCCATAACTTGATCTTTTTAGGGGCCCAGGCATCTCTCTCAGCAGGCCTGGTCACCAGTTGTAAACCTTGTAAAAGAAGAGCCCTATGGCCTTGTTCTGAGGGAAATGAAGCCATGAAACCCTTCTATTAGGAGACTAGACTAGAGACTAGACTGGGTTAGGCACTGAACCACCAGTTAAAGTAAAAAAAAATACAGTTGTAATTGTAGTACTTAATTCTACAAACACCAAGATATTGGCAGTATTGCTTGTTTTAAATTCAAGAATTAATGATTAAAGAAATAAAAAACACTAGTCCTCCACCAAACCTAATGATTATTAATTATTTCAAACAAACCTTGGTTAAAATGTTATAACAGATTTCACATTTTCTTATTCGTTTTTTTAATGCTACTGTTAATAGATTGAACATTTTCTTCTGCTTGGATTATTTCCCTGGTGAACAGTGTTAGGTAAGAAGACAGTGTTGTGTAACTGATGTTTAATTGAGTTCTCTCTCATTTCAGATGGATGTCTAAAGCATGCGAGGCAGGAGGAGCCGGACATGCTGTCCACGAAGAGACTGCGCTCCTGAAAACTGCAACGTTGAGCTGCTGCATGTTTTATCATCACCGTCCATAATTTGGCAATTAGGAAGGCCACTTCAATTGCCCTTGGTAGATTTGGGATCATATGAACATATAGCTGCCTGCGTGTTGACTTGAAAGAGTTTTAAGTTTATATTTAAATATTTTATCATATTTTAAAGATTTTATGTAGACAGTCCGTTAATGTAAGTTAGAGATGTGTGAATGATGGAGAACAGATGTATATATGTTGTGAAGTAAAGAGAAGGCTATGAAGAGAAACTGATTTTACATTGCTATTATTGCATCTGTGCACGTACAGGATTTCATTGCAATAACTGTACATCTATTCACAGCTTGACTGGTCAGCATACAATTTCACTGTCCAACTAAATGGTAAAACCGAATTAAACAAGACAGAACATTTGATGCATTGGTTTTCCTTTATTGGTGATGTGGTACAATTTCTTTCAAAGTGGAAAAATGCAACCATGTGATCTGGAAATGGTTTCTTGATATAGGAGATTCTGGACTGATTGCTTTTGGTTTTTTGTTTTTTGTTGTCATTGTTAAACATTTCCAGAAAATAATAATAAAAAAAAAAAACATATTTACTTGCCCCTAGCTCAGACTGAGGTACTCCGAGCCTCTTGTTACATTTCTCACCAAGCAGTACAATACTGAAGAACCAAAACCATTCTCAGTGTGGAATGCCAATAAATTACGCAAAGAGATAATTGGGTAAATACAATAGTAGTATTTGCCAACTTAAAGAACATTTTTTCTGTTTTTATCAAAGTAAATATTTGGCAATTAAAACAGTGGCTGCATGTTAAGATGCGTTGGTTTCGGTACACCACGGAAAAGCTTCCACATCACCGCCACAGAACCACCAGATGCCACTCCTTCATCGAGAGATCAACTTTCAGCGTTATTCTTTAAATCCAAATTGTATTGGGTCATGTTAGTAGTTCACTGTAATACAAAAACCCCCTTCACCCCCACCCTCCCTCGCTCCCTCCCGAACATTGGCAAGTCAAATTTCATCCTGGCGAGAAGTTGGACAGCTCCTCGGCTCTACCCTACTGGATCAATCGAACAGTTCTACCCCGTTGAGCTCAATCAGAAAAAAACTGCAGCAATTACAGAAGAGAAAATAAAGTACTTCATCAACAGTAGAACTCAAATATAGTGAGTTAAAGAGGTTCATTGCTTAATTAAGACAAATATGTTCTATCAGACCATATTTTAAAATAATAAAATAATGAGAATTAAGCTCCCCCTTGATTTTTTTTTTTAAATACAAAATAATGAGCTGGACAAGAAGCACACAAACACAAAAGGCACCTGTTTTTAATGTCCGTGTCCTCAACTTTTTGATGTGTTTTTTTTTTTTTTCAGCAACCCTCTGAGTTGTACGCCTTACTTTCAGTTAAGTACATCAGGATGAGATCAAAGAAAGAAAAAGCTCGTGAATGGCTAGAGAGAAATGCCTGCCATGAAAACACTGCTCTCTTGCGCTCAGCTCACTGCGACAAAAGAAGAGACTTTCGGAAGTGCTTCGTATCGTTCTAGTGCCCCTGCCATGGTGTCCACCCTTGAGCAACACAAGCTAGTAAGATGGACCCCTGACAAGTCACCATGGCAAATAAAAAAAAAACACAGCTGATGGACACCCGACAGGTAGCCGTGGCAATAAAAACAAAATTACAAAACATAATGTGATACAGCCCTGTTTAACAAAAAAAGTGAACGTCAAAATAAAGTTTTAAAAATGTACAGCGATAATTGTAGCACTGAATTCTACAAACACCAAGATATTGGCAGTATTGCCTGTTTTCATATTCAAGAACTAATGATCAAAGAAATAAAGAAAAAACACTAGTCCTCTGCCAAACCTAATGATTAATAATTATTCCAAACAAACCTTGGTTAAAATATTATAACAGATTTCACATTTTCTTATTCCTGTTTTTTTTTTTGTTTTTTTTTCTTAAATCCTACTGTTAATATTTTTGGACTCACAAGCGAAGCCTGGAGGCTTCTGTGAACTCTTGGGGACAGCCGGTGATCCTTTGGTGTTTGATCAAACCCAAGCTTTTTATCAAAAGGCCTGCAGCTTTTCAAATACTGTGACACGTGAAAAGAAAAATACAAAGACATCATGAGAAGGAAGGAATGCAAGGATGATGCAAAACTGAGCTCTCAAAACTCAAGAAGCGAGATGAGGCCAGAAACAAAGACAAAGGGGGGGGGGGGGGGACAGAGAGCAGAAAACCGTGTATAAATAAAGTGTAGAAGGCAACCTCCCTTCCCTACCATTAAACTAAACACATCTGGGTCCTCTACCAATGTACTGTACAACAGACAGACCCCTCCAGGTCACTGCAAGCTGAACCTGCAGATGTAGCTCAGACTTCAGGAGTGCTACAGGTGTGAGTTTGACAGCATATGTGAGCGAATGTAGAGAATGAAGCAGAGCAGATGATAACCTCAGGCGCGGTAAAAAAGGACACAACTTTTTTACTGTCCGTGCTTTTGGCTCTTCCCCTCCCACCCCCCCAAGAAACAGGATACTGTAACCCCTCTGGATGCCTCGATTGGACAACCTACCAGTCACCCTCTACAGTCTGTCTAGAACATCCTATTGTGGCACAAACCTAAGAAGGAGAAGGATGCACTTTCATGAAAGAAATTATGAGAACATCTGTGATTGAGGACTAGACTTTTTGCAAGCTTGATAAGTAACTAAGAAAAAAAAAGACAAATGTTTTTTTTTTCCAAGATTTTAAATAGAGTTATTAATATTATTATTATTGTTAATATATTTTTGTGTTTTGTTTTGCTCAGTAAAAAGTGGAGGTTGGCATAATTGCTAGGCTAAGCTTTAGGAGGCAGGCTTCTTCAGGTCTCGTATCTGTTTGATCAGGTAGGTCTTTTCGTCGTTGAACTGCTCGTCGTCTGTGCGATCCTTCTGGAAGTTGCTCAGGAAGTCGATGAGCTTCGTCTGGTTCTTTAAGAGGATATCTATGATGGGCTGCGTCTTGTTAGGATTGGCAACGAACACCTGCATGAGGGTGAGCCACGAGAGAGTGTCAGATCAAAGCAGGCAACACCAGCATTTACCAAAACATTGTGCATCAAAATCATTTTGAGATTAGGCCTGGGCAATATGCCCAAAAACAAGATTACGGTATCCCCATATTGTTCAACATCAATTTATTTAAAAAAAATTCCCCTGATACTGTCAGTTTGAGAGCATCTGGATTGAAACCTATCTTTGAGGGCGCCGACATATCTGACATACTGGCTTTATTTGCTCTATGTCACTTTGACCATAACCTAACCATCGTCACACAACTGACATTTGTATAACCTTTTTTTGTCAACAATGATATAAGCTTTAGGGGAATAACTGAAGTTCAACATCACTTTTGCTGCCCTCGACTGTAGTTTCGTTCATTCTGCACATTTCTGCAGTGTAAACAATTAAATGTGACCAAGGATGATCATTGTGATTGACCTCAATTTTATCACAATTTACAATCGAGTATTCGCCTAGCCCTATTAGAGATCCTAAAAATTGCAGACTGGTAGTAAATAGCTAATATCAAAATATTCTTCACTGCTGCATGAGCAAAAAAACAGCACCGTGTCTTATAGCCAAAAGAAGCAAAGTTGTAAGCAACTGGACGTCTTTTTAGGTAAAGACGTTTCACCTTATGGATGAAAGGTGAACCATCTTTAAGCCCTAAAAAGAAGTTCGGTTGCTTACAACTTAGGTCCTTTGACTACCATAATCTGGATGAATGAGAATTTTCACAGACACTGTGTCTTATACAGCTGGCTGCTGAAAGTCATTTTATCCTCTAGTCCTTTGTCGTTTACCTTGAACACGTGGAAGGCCTCAAACTGGATGTTGGGGCTCTTGTCTCTGAGGAGGTTCATCATCAGCTTCAGGTTCTCTGGTTTGCTGATGTAGCGTGTCATCACCGTGAAGTTGTGTCGGTCCAAGAGGAGCTCTCCCAACAGCTACACACACACACACACACACATATATATATATACACACAGACACACATGCACAAAAAAACACACTTTACCAAAGCTCCAACAGACGGACATGATAACTTGAGTTTCTTTTTCTGCTGTACTGTACCTTTAGTGACTGCCTCTTTGTCACATAATTCTCAGAGTGTAGCAGCTTCTCATAGTCTGCAAACACCTATAAAACATACAAATACAAAATGAGGACTTGCTAACAAGTTAAGGTTTATTATGTTCTTTCCCTGATTGCTTTTTAAACAACACACAACATTAAAGCGCCAATGTGCACTTACTGTATCATAGTTTTGTTCTAAATACTCGGCCACCAACACCTTGTGCCTCGTCAGCAGGTCCTGCAAAGGGAAGAAGTGTTACGACTTGAGTGTATTATTTTATTGTATTATTTATTATGTTCGAGTGTGTTATTTTAACACATTCACCCAAAACCTTTAACCTCTTGTGACCACTGTCTTTGACATAAAAGTGTTAAAAGAGGAAAGAAAATTGTGAAATTATAGTAGATGTGGCTGATGTTGTTACAATGTATTTGTTATCCTGCTAATAGTGTGTCTATGTATACATGCAATAATCACTGGTAATTGAATTAAAACATTTGTATGAATTCAAAAATGATTGCTTCTCCTGGTACACTTCATGAAATCCTACGGTTCAAAATACAGTCTCACAGCTATGTCCTCTGTTCTCCTGTTGTCCCCCTCCTGAATAGTCTCTTATACATAGCTGCGGTCGGTTATTAGAAATATTACACCTCTGGATATTACCCTATTCAGTTTGATGGAAGTTTCTGCTACACTTTCACGAACCATGTAATATAACAAAATTGGTCATCATACATTCTATCTTCTGTATTGTATTTCTAAATTCTCTTTTATGTATTTCCTTTTATGACATGGACTTTGCTGTGAGTCTGTAATAAAGACTGAATTGAAAAAATATGTTTTCACAAACATGTTGGTTATGACTTGTGTTCCAATCTTAGATTAAAGTGGTGATGTTTTGACTGAATGTGCACACCTTATTGATTTCACATGTATCACACTGAGACCACCACTGACCTTAAAGGTAGCAAAAGCATCGGAGGCGATGTCGAACGTGGACATCTCCACGTAGTTGAAGAAGTCGTGGAAGTGCTCGGAGTGGAGCACAACCTTGGCCAGCGGCTCGTGACGTATGCACTCGCGCAGCATTATGCCACAGTTTAGGGCCACCTGGGGCGTCTCGTACCTGCCACACCAAACACATTTTAGCACCCATGTCTGGGACTAAGGAAGGGGGAAAACAAAAGCACAGACAGCTTAGGTAGATGTATGGACCCCAAGGTAAGTAGGTAGGTTGTGTATGGACACAACGACAGACAGCTTAAATTGGTGTACGGACCCCAAGAAAGGTAGATATAGGTAGGTAGGTTGTGTATGGATGGACACAACCACAGACAGCTTATGTAGGTGTATGGACCTCAAGGTAAGTAGGTGCTATACCAAAAACATTTAAACATTCTAACACCCATTTAAACATCTAATAGAACATGACATCCTGTAAATTCTTATGAATTCTGATTAGCTGACGGTGCTTTTATAGTTCATAAAATCGCTCTGAAAGTGATGATCCCAATGATATCGTTCAGCCTGTCATTGTCGTTATAGTTGATATGTGAAAGGGACCACTCGCTAATGTTAAAATGATTTTTACAAAGTTATAGTTATCGTTCCAGGTGTGAACGGCCCTTAAGAGGGGGAAAGAAAAGCACAGACAGCCTAGGTAGGTGTATGGACCCCAAGGTAGGGAGGTAGGTAGGTAGGTAGGCTGTATATGGACACAACCGCAGACAGCTTAGGTTGGTGGGAAGCTACAGGACCAGTGATGGGCAATCTGGATTCAGTGCTAAAGCTGAAGAGCTTTGCTAGTCAGAATCAGACAATTTAAAGCAGCACGATGCAACGTTGAGTGATTTTTCTCAATGGAGCTCCCCCTAGTGTCTCCAAGTAAATGGACACTCTCATAACAATGCACCGTTTTCCCTTACCCTGACCGTGTGTACATGTTTTTTACCTCAACTGATCAGAGTAACCGGCCTGTCATGTCCACCGAAGTAAGAGGTCAGAATTTCTTAAGAATTTAACATGATTCTGCTCCTCGCAATATTGTAGACTTTGTGAGTCTGAGGGTGCCGGGCTGGACACCCAGAAATTGCAAGTGTGGTATTCTGTCCACAGTGGGGGCGGTCGAGAGTCTTCATTCGCCTGGTGATGACTCATTTAAGCATCTACTGACTTACGAAGATGATTAATTACCTCGAAAAAGTTGCATAGTGCTGCTTTTATCAATTGCTGGAACAAATACATGGTACTGGACTGTAGCTTTTGTGGACAGGATGCCCATCGCTAGCCTGGTAAACCAGCCCCTCGTACTTCATTTTATTTTGTACAGAGGGTCTGGCAGTGCTGTACTGAGAAACGTTTTTCCAGTCTTCCTGGAGGTGTGGACTCTGCTGTTAAAAACAAGTAGCTCTGCCTTTACCCAATCGCTAATGTCTGGTTATGACATATGCAATTACCCTGCCCACGCATTACAATTCAAATGTAGTACACAAAGTCAACATCACCGCTCATAAAAACTCCTTCTGTTCGCTCACTAGTTAGGAAAAATTATGCCTGATACAGCCATGTTAATGCCCTGACACAGCACTGCCAGACCCTCTGTACAAAATGAAATTACGTATGAGGGGCTGGTTTACCAGACTACATCGCTGCCAACTGCTTTTAAATTCATACATTAACATACTTCAGAGGAAATCTCAACCCTGGCTTCTGAAGCAAGGTTGCCCTCTCCCACTACCTTACAGAACTACAAATCCCAGAAGTCAAAGCCAAATGTCAGAGAGGAAGTGAGGTAGGTGCCGGTGAGCGCTCACCCTTTGAGCAGGATGAACAGCACCTCCTGGTGGGAGCAGAAGTACTCCACCGTGGGGCTGCGGGTACCGATCTGCCTCCGCAGGATGTTGTTGAAGATCTGGCACACGTCCTTCTTGCCCTGCACAACCACAAATGTTAACAACAACAACAACAATGTTAGATTGCCACTGACGCCACCTCAGCAGCGAAACAGCCATCAAAGTGTCACCACAACATGCATATTGATGAAATCACTAGTAGGGTTTCCACCCAACTCATTCGGATCAGTTATGCGCATTCATGCGTATTCAATGTTAATACGCATTTCAAATATGTCCAAGTGAGGGTTTTGTTTTATTCGAATAAGTAAAATGGGCATTAAGAACTTGGGTGGAAACCTGGTTACTGTCACATAAACAAAACTGAAAAACACTACCCTGTCCATGACTGGTTAAGTCCAGGTAAGGCTACTACATCTTCAGCACAGTATAAATACTAAAACTCCAGTATCGTTATTAACCCAGTATACAACACTGAGTTCATAATATCAGTCCACCTATTGACATACTCACATAAAAATTACACTGTTAACTATTCAAACATAGTTGGATCATAAACAGTTTGAGCATCTGCAGACCTCCTCTGTCATGTAGGCCTAGTTTGTTGCCTTTGTCTGGCATCTGCAAGATTATTTTTGGATGTGTGCACCTTCTCACTGCTTCACCATTCAGTGTCATAATAATAACAGTGAAAAATAAACTACCATTAACACAGTACCTGCTCAACAATATCTAACTACACTCGTTCTGGCATAACATTAGACAGTGACCTTTTCTCTAAAAAGGGAAGTTTCTCTAAATGTCAGTCTCTTTGCAGGTTGGAATGTGTACTCAATGCCATTTCCTAATACCAATTCAACCTGGCATTCAATCACCTTAAAGAAAATACCTCTGGAAAGCACCCACGAGACACAAACAGCGCACAGTGTTCACAACACAAGCCAGGTTAGAAAAATAGGACACAGACATAACCACGTACGCTTATATTGCAAGCTATCTGAGTACAGCTTGTTTGCATATTGCCATCCACGTGGAAAGCAAACCACTCTTTTTATAGAAGAAACCCATAAAAGCTGGCTAAACATTATTTCACAAAGCCGCACAATCCATATTCTAGCTTATGGAGGCAGACGTATGTAGCACAAGTAGACTGGGAACTTACGGCATACACTATATATAAACTACGGTTACCTGAGTAGACGGGCACACTATTGATGACTGGGGACGTGACGGTGGCCCAGAGAGGGGTAAGGTTTCTGTATGAGGTGACACCATAACTATGGATCCTGGGCAGAGATGGAAAACTGGTCCTGCCTTATGTTCCTTCTGCCTGTGCTCCCAACACAGGTGATTTCACAAATTAATTATTCGACCTGGCTGACGAGTTGAGCTAACTAAAATCCACTGGTTCAGTAAATTGGTTGGAACAAATATGTGGTAGGAGGACATTTTATCTACCTTTGAAGTAGATCTCAAAATTTTGAATCACCTTTCCATATCAATGTGCTTATGAAAGGTAGCAATGACTTGGCAGAGGCAACTCCACTCTCCTTCGCGTTGCGGCGTGCAAGGTTAGTATGGCTGGCTCTTCGCCTCCACCTTGCCATTATTTCCACGGAACTGGTGACCTTGTCGGCCATTATCCCTTACTTATAGATCAATTAACTTGATTCTGGATGTCAGGACGACCCCTCTCACCTCGAAGTCGATGACCTGCAGGTTCTCCACCAGCGAGATGAGTAGCCCGCTGTTGTAGAGCTCCTGGGCCAGCTGGGCCACCGTCTCTGTGTGCGGCTCCTTGTCATTGGTACCGTACAGAATCTCCTTCATGGCCACCAGGCATTTGGACACCTCCTCTGATGCCTGCAAGACACAGGTAGGTGGGTGGGGGGAACAAAGACCCTGAGTAAACACCTACTAGGTTATTTGGACACCTCCTCTGATGCCTGTAAGACACAGGTAGGTGGGTGGGGGGAACAAAGACCCTGAGTAAACACCTACTAGGTTATTTGGACACCTCCTCTGATGCCTGCAAGACACAGGTAGGTGGGTGGGGGGAACAAAGACCCTGAGTAAACACCTACTAGGTTATTTGGACACCTCCTCTGATGCCTGCAAGACACAGGTAGGGGGAAAAAAACACCTTGAATAAACATCTAATACTTGGTCTCTTCTGATGACACCTGGTCTCTTCTGATGAAAGATCTGTTTACACACACACACACACACACACACACACCAGGCATTTGGACACCTCCTCTGATGCCTGCAAGCCACAGGTGAGGGGAAACAAACACCTTGAGTAAACACCTACAAACACCTACACCTCTGTTAAAAAATCATTTGGATACCTCATCTGATACTTGCAAATAGGGGTGTGCAAAAATATTGATATTGCAATGTATCGTGATTGTCAACTTTTCACCAGGCCCGGTGACAGTCTTGGCTGGGCCCAGGACAAGATAATCAATATGGCCACTGGTTGAGTTTGTTCAGTTTGTGTAAGAGAGTAAATATTCTCATTGTAATGGCAGTGGAAACAAACACCTTGAGCAAACACCTACTTGGTCTCTTCCGATGAAGTTCTGATCTGTTTACACACACACACGGGCCTCCCATAAAGGTACACACCTGGTTGGTCTGCCAACCAACAACTAACGCAAGAACTAACAGCGGTTAGCTTTTGAAGCCTACCGTACAAATATTAGGTGCTGGAGAACTAGTCAAATATTACATTATTACATTACATTACACTTAGCTGACGCTCTTATCCAGAGCGACTTACAGATATTTACAGGGTTTGAGTTACAGTCCCTGGAGCAGTGTGGGGTTAGATGCCTTGCTCAAGGGCATCTCAACCATGGGTAGGGTGGGATTTGAACCGGCAACCTTCCTATTGCAAGACCAACTCCCTAACCACTAGGCCACAGCTTGTGCCCTTTGTTTTACAGGATTAATGAAACCCAAGCATGATCTTTAAGAGTTTAACGCGCAATTATACATTCACAAAACATCACTGGCTAAAAGGATGCCTATACTGCAGGTCTTACAGAAGGCTGTATCTGGAACTGGAATTGGTAGTTTGGTAGTGACTACTCTGCTGCACGGGTGGAACTTAACTTCACAAAATGTGACCCTTCACCAGCCACTGACAAATAAATGGTGAAATTCACCAGCTAATTGTTATTTTGTGTCTGAAATCGACCAGCCACTTCCATATTTTATCCGTATTTGGCTGGAGGCTGGTGCTGATCTCCATGCCTGCTCTGCTGGCTTGATGTCCGTGTTTAAACCTCACTGAGGTGTGCGGTACAGTCAGTCCCGTTCCTGCGAAGCTGCCTGAGGAGCACGGAGGTGACTGTGGTGGTAAGAACTAGAGCTGCACAATATATCGAAAACATTGCGATATCGTAACATACAATATCGTGATACGCATGTCGCAAAACATGGCTTAACTGGAATAAATGCGACATTACTGTGAAACAGCTTACAGTAATGTCTCATTTATTTCAGTTAAGCCATGTTTCCACATATGAAGATATTTGGGAAATCAAATGCAGTCCTACTGCCCTTGACATCCACCCCCATAGGCTGCGCCCTGGCTATGGCCTAGCGATGAACATTAAGCTGAAAGATTTTAAAACTATAGTTAAACATTTAAACTACATTTAAAAATGTAAATGTTCATCTATCGCAAAACATATAGTCATTGCAACGTTCAGCAACGTTACTGCATATCGCACATTTTTCCAATAACGTGCAGCCCTAGTCTGAACCTCACTAAGGTGTGCGGTACAGTCAGTCCCGTTTCTCTGAACCTGTCTGGGGAGCACGGAGGTGACTGTGCTGGTAAGGGCCTTAGCACAGGGGTGCAAATGAATGTCCGGCTGAGCCAAGAAGCTCTCTTCTCACTCCTGTGTAATCCCACACTAACTCTGAGGTTGCTGAGCAACTCACACAGAGCCGGAACTCCGGCAGCAGCTTTTGGTGTGTTCAGTTAGTGAAACATTTCAATTTTGCCTGGTGAAAACCCAGGCTACGTGTGGACAACCCCCTGGTCCTCTGTGCCGGTGTGTGTAAACAGGTTTGTTTTTTCATTGTTGTTGAGCTAAGCACGATTCTAAACATGTTAAGCTTTTTTCCTCCAAATCACAACAAATCCCACAATACAGCTCACTAGGGCAACTCCACGTTCCACATTCTTCCAGGTCAGTTCAACCTTATCAGATTAGCTGGGTTCATTCCAACCAGGACATGAACAGGAAACTAGTATTACGTAATCTGTGCAGTAATCAATGCTTAGTCTCTTGCACATCTTAAAGGAATGGGACAACGCCATGAATTGATCTACAAATGCTGCGGAGTTCTAAAGGTGATGATACACGGGGCAAGTCTGTGGGGTACCAAACGTGTGCTTTGACCGCAACGCCAAAGAGCCAGGCTCGTTGGTATGGCAGTCAGAGCACACCCACAACCCTAGTGATGGTCACTCCATTACATTAACTTTTTCAGCAATGTTGCTGGGCAACAAAATGACTGGCCCCTAATTTTCAGATGGGATGAGATCACCAAAAGTTTTCCTGATAAAAAAACATGTTGCCTAATATGAGTGATAGTGCCCAAATCACATCTGTTCGCATCGTTGCCCGGCAACATTGCTCAATGTATCATCATCTTTAAGAGTCACCACCTGACCACACCCTGCAGTGCCAACGCTTACCTTGTCTGTCTTCTTGTCCTGCTTGACCAGGATGGCCATGTTGTCCTTCAGAGTCTTGACGATGTCGGTGGGACTCTTGTGGGACTTACCAAAGAGTGGCATGTTGGCAGGAGCGTCCTCTCCTCACTGTCTGTGGAAAGTAAACAAGGAAAGAAGAAGAAAACTTTAAAAGAATTGCACCACATGTCAGAGCAACACTGCGCCAGAAACATCATACTTCATCTCCAAATTCTTTTTTTTTTTTTGTAAATGATTACTATTTTAGGTTGGACTGGCTGTTCAAACGATGGGACATCCTACACATTGATACTGCTGAAGGGTAAGCAAATGGGGGTGATTTTCTCTTGCCTTTTTTACAGTATGTGGAATCACACAACTGAAGTGGCCGTGGTGGGTGTTTGAGAGCTCATTCCTGCCTGGACACTAAATCTCTTTTGCCAGCATTTTGGAAGTTGCGATGTGGAAGAGCCTCCAGCAACCTTGTCTGAGAGAGGAGTTAACTTGTGACCGGTAATCCCTAAGAAGGCTACTCCCAGCCCCACCCCCCTGCCTGTACAGAGACTGTGTCACTTTGATCACAGCTCTTTGCTGCTTGCTGCCGAGGACCCGAATGCTGCAAGCATTGCATGGACCCACTCAACAAATGGCCAAAAATCCTCATGAGCACTGCATCAAGGGACTGGTCTGCCCCTTGACACTAGGAAGCTAACCGCATAATATGCAAGCAAAATACCTTGCCAATACTTTGGCTACCTCTGCACAGGGGTCACTGGTGATAAAGCTCTCTGGTATGCCAAATCAGGTTGTCATTTGGTAGTAATATCAATAATGTTGTCATGCTTTAAAAGTTTTCTCCCATTTCCATGAGGTGGTCTGATATGAATGTTAGCTTGTAGGAACTAAATAGATGTTTATCTGTTCTTCACTTACCCATCTTATCAAAATGAATTTACATATACCGAAAGTACCATCCTACGACAACAAAGAGCTGCATGGAAATACTTTGATGAAACATGCAGGTATGCTGCCTGCAAACTGACAATAGCCCACAACAATGTGGGTTTGTCTGAATGACAAAAGTGGATGGTCTCCAAAAAGTGTTTCAAAGCAAAGATAATATCAGTGCGGGCTGTTGACGACTGATGGCTCCTGCCTTTATCTTTGTATTCAACCAGAATAAAAGCAAGCTACAGCTCTTTACACAACCAAGAGCAAGGCACATACTAAAATGTCTGATTTCCTGACCAACAAGCAAGTCAGCTTCAATGTTAACAAATACATAGAAAGTTGGTGACCAGATTATTCCCTCTTCCAGTAAATTCAGCAACTGAGACTGTTCGTACACCGAAATCTCACCTGCTATCTTTCGCAGGTCTTACTCATACACTCACCTAGGGCCTTGCTCGAGGTGACCCACGGCTGAGTCAGAGTTCTCAAGAGGGCGAAGGGTGCAGCAAGCATCTATCCATCACTGTCTGTCACACACTACTGACACTTGCACCAAAGACGACACACCCACATCATTCAGAAGTTGCAGTGAGGCAACTCATGGCAGTAGGAAGAACTTTGTAAACAGAAAATAAACTAGGCTTGCAAAAAAAAAAAAAAACACTTACATCATATGATTAGAAACTAGTCATCCATGAATGACCATGCTATGGGCCGATTGACAGTGGAGCCTAGGTATATACAATGAGCTAAAGGTGTATCAGAAAGCATTTGGGTGAGATAACGCCACTTGGTGGGCCTATGTGAATAACGTACAAACGCAAACACTGAAAGAAGCTTTGTGACTTTAAACAGAAAATTCACCTAGCTGCTACATGATAATCGAGCCGGAAAACGTGAACACTGCGGTACTGAACAATCTGATTGAGCTTGATTTTTGATCAAGGTCAGACACGAGACCACTGGAATTTCTTGTCACGGAACAGAGCTTTTTCAGAGATTACTTTGGCTGGATAGCGCATTACCGAGTTGGTCCATAGATGTTGCTAGCCTTCGAGCTAATCACCTGTTTATTACAAGGCCTCTGTTCGCCCAACTCCACGCAAAGCAACACAAACAATGCGGACAAAAGACTGAGCTAGCGAGCTAGCTAACATGGGAAGAGCATGACACAGGGCGGTACTTGCGTTTTACTGCTGGGACGAAAAAGATCACAATAACACCTAGCTTCCTAGCTTGGTAGTTAGTTAAAGGCGAATTAAGCGTCAATTCTTCGCCCATGTAGCAGTAGCAACACAACCGACACAGACGGGACAGACAGACACCCCGCCTGAGTTAAGACCACTAGCTAGCTGCAATTTAGCTTTGCCAACATGATAGAATTGACGTTTGACATGCCCGAACCGAACATTTATCATCGACAACAAAGACAGAGACTGTCAAAAAGAGATTGCCTTTATTAAGTTAGCCAGCTAGCTAGCATATGTATATCCACTCGATCCAAGTTTGAAACAATGTCAAGGACACCATTAGCTACTTAAATGAACCGAGAGTCGATTTGGTCCGTCAAGTTTTGATCCCCATATTGTCAACCAAAGCTTGATACTTACAGTGCAAATATATATTCTGTGTCTTTTCGCTAGGATATCTTGCTTGGTGCCCTGTCTCAATGTAACCGAGCTGCTTTTTCTGGTCACGCCAGCGGTGTGTACGCTGGGCTAAACGTCAGAGGAATGTGTGTATGCGCGAATTAAACAGTGCGGAATCTTTTAAGAAGGCAGTACAGAATTTCTCTTGCAGTGAGTCAGGGCTACGTCAAGAGAGGAGTAGTTCAGGCCTCGAACATGATGGTCTGAATCATAAATGCATTCTGCCGTTCATTGGTGCTCTCTGCAGTGGTGGGGCGGTGCGACAGAGTACCCGGATAAGACATTTTAGGCCTAATCACAGCCAAGCTGGAGTTATGAGTACTCACATAAATTAGGATAATTCTCGCTTTACATCTGTCGCACATATGGAAACGGCTGCCGTTTTAACTGAAATATCAGCCTAACAAATAGCATAAAAATGAAATATCAATTGTTGCCATTTTGAAATTGTGTAGTATGACAGATGACTTATGCATCCATATCTGATGAAGGAATTAAAATGGAGGTTTATCACCCTCAGCAATGTACCAGCAACGTTTGAATCTACATTGCAATAGTAGATCCTATAGTTTAAGTGGGCCTGTGGCTTATTCCATTCCATGAGTTATAAATTTAGCCAGTTATATTTCTAGTCTTTTTTTCTTACAGAACACTGCCACTGAGCACAGCAATATGAAAGACAACAGAGCTCAAATATGTGTGTAAAGCATTTTTTTACGATGAGACAAAGGTCAGACAGACTTTAGATATTGGTGTAATGTTTCTGTGGACTTTATTCAAGCTCAATTTCTCTTCATACATCTGAATGTCTTAAATACATATTTACACATATACATGGACATGTAGGTATGAATCATTCAGACCAGCAGAAGCATTGTGTATGACTGAAACTGCAAAAATGGACACATGCGGCAATGTGCTGCATTAAGTGTGGTACACATTAACACTATATCTCCAGGTGAAAAATCCAATACAGGAAATGTCTGAGGAAAATAAACTTAATGTTTTCAAAATAATTTTTCTTTTTTTTTTTTTTCTCAAAAAGTCTTTTGATTAACAATATCGTTCAGAAACGTCTCAGGCGAGACTGCTTGGTTTTATAGGGCTTTAATTAACAGATGGTTGTATTAAAAAAATGTGAAATAGATTGTTTGTGCATGCTCAGATTGTTTCGAAAGTCTTCTTAAAATAATGTATTGTGAATTTTCCCAGAAATGGTGAGATTTATGAAAAAATAATTTGTACACATAAAAGTTTATGTGCAGACATGAAAAATGGACTAAACAGTACAATGAAAATTATAGAAACTCTACAAATAATTCAAGACAATGATTCATGAGAACGTAATCATTGTGATCTGAATATACAATATATATAATATATAATGTTTTCATGGGGAAATGAGGTAAAATTCAAAATATCTGTACAAATTTAATTATTATTGCAGCAAATAATTTAAACTTTACACCAGTGTATCATCAATACATACAAGAAACAGAGACCGTTCACAGTAGTTCCATCAATGACAGACTGAACATAACTCAACAGTCTTTTCAGTGTTCAATAATGCACACGTGTCTCCACATATTACATTGGCAAAAGAGCTCTATTTTTTCTTTTTTTTGAATGACAGTTTCACTCAGTACTGAACAATGAGTCAAAGATGTCTGACATCTGACATGACGCATAGTCGCAGTTGTTTTTTTCCTGTGCGGTGGAACATACTGGACTTTCTGTACATACTGGAGAGACAGACGGAAGAGTTAGTCTACACTCACTGTAACACTTAAGGAGACTCTGACTCGTTTCCAGCTAAAGAACATTTAAATGTACATTTCTCTGTTCCCTGGCTGGATGTTTTAAAAATACACTTTATTCATAGTATAAGGGAAATTAAAATGGACCAGTGAAACCAGCATCTGGAAAAAATACTTTTAGGAAAATTCATCTCTTGTGATGGATGCAGAGTTATTCTCTCTCTCTCTTCCTCCGACTCCTGCCCCCCCCCCCCCTCCCCCCTTTTTGAGCCCAAGAGGAAGAGAGTTGTGAACTCTGAGTGATCCAGTCACATCAAGAACAGCTAGAGATGAAAATGATTCTGCGACTCCTCTACTGCAGGGAGTTGACAAATGCTAACATGAGAGCCACCATAGGGGGGCGCTGCAGTGCGGGATCTCGGCCACAGGGGGGTGCTGCAGAGCATGATGTCAGCAGGCTCTAGGGCTTGATGTCAGAATAGCTGGTGTAGGTCTCACTGCAGCTAGAGGAGGTACTCAGGTTCCCCGAACCACTTCCCTCTGCAGCAAAGCAAAGAGACAAACGGGTTAGGATGACATTTTACAAAAGTACACACACACACACACACACACACACACACACACAAACCCGTACACACACATATACTCAGTTTGAGACAGGAAGAGTTGCAGGAATGAGTCAGTGCTTGCATGAGCATGGAAACAAGCAACCCAAACCCTTAAAAAGAAAGTCACGTTTTAAATTGGTGCACCATACCTGAGCTTGTGAGAGACTGTGAGGATTTTGACTCTCCAATTAACGTAAGGAGATTAGCAGCAGGCACCCAGCCTTCTCTGTTGGTCTTGAGGTTTTTGACAAACCTGAATTACACAAAAGGGGCATTAACCGACAAACCTGCTTGTTGTACTGTAACAGCGCTTCAGCATTTAATACAGAGGGATTACAGAGTGTAAGAATAAGTTTGTGTTGCTTGTTGAAACATTTGACAACCCGAGGTTGTCACTGGCTAACAGCTTGATAATATCTGTAAAAAATATTTATTTATTGCCTCAATAGGTATAAAATACAGCAATGATGAAATGTTTATGTTTTACAACCAAGGTAAAATATGGTTGTATTCAGAGGTGCGGTATATAATTAAAAATAATAAATACATTTACATTTAAAACGTCTCTGAGCGCAAAGACGTCACTGCAGTATAACTATATTGATTATGCTTGGGGTGTTACACTGCAGAATTCAATTAAAATTCTCTTAAAGTTTGAGATTAGCTTTAATCAGTGTCTGGGAAATGGGTCCTAAACATTTTGCTATAATGTTTTTATAGCATAAACAAACTAGTGTCAGTAAAACAAACTAGTGTCAGTAAAAGCAAAGTTGCTGTGATAAATGTTATAAATGCACACTACTGAATTCAAATATTCATGTAATACGGCAGGTTTTTTTCAGTAAATATATGGAAATGCCTTTGTTTCCTGAGTATTGCTGACATCATTTGTCCCTCAGCATTCCATTTTAAATTTTTTCCAAATTTTGAGACTGAAAACTGATTGTGATTTTTGTGGCCATTTTGAGTTTGTGGCTTGTGTCTGCCTTACCACTGTCCGTCCTCCCCTTCCTTCACCAGTTGTACTGTGTCCCCACTCTTCACACTCAGGTCCTGACAGCCTCCCTTCTCGCTGTCAGCCACCACCACATACTTGCCAGGGGCCTTCAGAACACACACACACACACACACACACACACACACACACACACACACACACACACACACACACACACACACACACACACACACACACACACACACACACACACACAACCTCAGTGTTTATGATTTTACTTCAACTTTTTGCCAGTAAATGAATCCACAATGAAGGACTTTTAACAAACTAACATTTTTAATCACATAATTTATTGTGAGGGTCATGGTCATGTAAAAATAATAGACATGCACACAAACATATTGTGACTCAATGTAATACTATAATAGAAAAGCTAATACATATCCCTGAGTGTAACGATCTTGCAATGTTTAACAGAGGCAGATAAAAGTTTTAATAAACTATAACAGTGGAGGCAAGAATGCGGTCACTGCATTTTCACCATAAACAGGTGGATAAGGTGTGAGTCAGCAGATCTCTGATGACAAATACAATTTCTATCCTGCGTACACCCTAGCAACAACCCATTGAAGCTCATCATCTATTCTCCCAAATCTGGTTGGACCAATCACATCAGTCTGTCCTTGTAGGAGTGTTGCTGTGCAGGCATAACACAACGACAACACGGCGGCAATGGTGCTATTGTGAGCAAATAAGTTTGTTGCCCTGATTGGTCATAGTGCCATCCTATTGTATGCAGAGGCAGTTTAAAAGACAACCATTATTGTTGCCCATGTGATTTTGCCTGGCCTATCCATTGTGGCCAGACCACACAATTTGATGTGTGCTGGGTTGCCAGTCTACTTAAACGCAAAAGCAAACACACACTTTTCCTAGTTTTCCTTTAGTGTCAAAATGGAGGTGCAACATGGCAGCCACCATTGTGCTCACCAACTCCATGACAAATACAAAGTTCATTCCTCAGTTTGCTTAAGAAGGTAAACACTCATTAATGGGTAAATATTTATGACAATTTCTGTTATTAAGCAAATGAAAAAATGACACAGTGTGGCTTTAAGTCCTGGTGTGGCCACTCACCAGTTTTTTGCCGCCCTCATCCTCGGGGTCAGAGTTCAGGGGGTCCTCAGCGCTTGAGTACCCATCATGCTCCTCTGAGGCGTCCATGGAGAGTGATGCCTTCGTCCAGCCTGGAGAAGGTAGATTGTGGAAGGGGAGAGCAGAAACATAAAACACAAGGGGTTAGCAACAGAAGCTACACATTTCATGAGGAATTAGAAAATCACACTGTAAAAAAAAAGAGAGAAAGAAAACTTGTAGCAGACTGGTGCACTTACAAGTCACATACAAGTCTTTACTTTTAGTCTACTATAGTGTTCTGCTCAGAGGGGGAAGATCCAGGCCTGAGAAAGTAAAAACGCTGCCAGATATTTGATCCATGGCTTTTGAACCAGCTCATTCCAATAAGCACACAAAATCATTAGACAGATAGAGTAGCCAATTACTGAAATCACCAGTGTTAGGTGCAAAAGCAAAATGAATATTTAACAGGGTTTTTAGTTTCTGAAGCTGGGATCGCTACCTCTGGTACCTTCTGTTTAACAGTATTCATGTATAAAATAATAATAAAAAAAGTTAAATAAAGTGTAGTGTGTCGATGCAAAGAGAACTGTGGGGAGAAGGAGAACTGTGATTAAAATGCAGAGCAGTCAGGATACGGTGATTAAAATGAAATAAACAATGATCCGGTAATGTGTTTTTGATACTGAGTGATTATGATGGATTGTGTGATTGTAAGAAACATTTCTGAGAAACCATACCACAAAGCATAGGCTTTGACCACAGTAGCTGACGGGCTTGACGGAAACCCATGTGGCCACAGTGGTAAGCCCACACAGCAAATCATTACTGCACCACAACCAAGACCAAGCAACTCATGCAGGAAATAAGAATTACGCTTTTTCAGCACTCCTCTTTTTTTGGTTTGAAGTGATATAATTTGCTGTGATATTTTTTTGAGGAATGTGCCACACACAGACACACACGCACCCACGCACGCACGCACGCACGCATGCACACAGCACACAGCACACACACAGCATAACACAGCACACACACACACACACACACACACCCATACACACCAACCACTACACATAACCAGCTCAGGCTGTTACATTTCCATGATTGAGAAACCACAAAAGGTGGGTCTGTCCACACCATGCCAGAGCACTTCACAGGAATAAATCACACACAGACAGGGGAAGAGGGGGTGCACACTCTCTCTCTAAATATATATACATTTTATCCTTGTAAGTGAGAGGTTTTGTAAAGATGCATTGGAGAGCTTAAGTGAGGAGCACAGCAATCCAGGCCACCCAGAGCAGGCAGGAGGGAGGAGGTGTGTTTACAGGGGGGGTTATAGGAGGGGGGGGGGTTACCTCTCCTCTTGGCCTGCAGCAGGCTAGAGGTGCTCAGCCAGCGTACCCGGCTCAGGGTAAAGGGGGGACCTGTGTCTGATAGAAAAGCAGCCATCACACACGCGGCCAGACACACACACACTCACACTCACTCTCTCTCCCTCTCTCTCGCTCACTCTCCATCACACAAACACAAACTCTCTCTCTCTCAGTCTCATTCTCACTCTCTCTCTCCCTCTGTAACACACACACACACACACATGCATGCACACACTCTTGCTGACTCATTCCCTCAGCGGAACATATTTAATCAGTCTTAATGATTCACTCATTCACACACATTCACTCACCCCTTATTTATGTATGGTCACTTAATCTCACACTCTTGCTTACCCTCCTTCACTTTCTCCAACAGTCTCACTCTCATTCAGTCTCACTCGCTCAGTCCCCTACACACTCTAAAGTAATCGTACACCTTCACCCACTCATTCGTACAGTACATACTCAGTCACACTCACTCAGTCCAAGTTAGTTAGTTTCCCTCTCAAACTCATTCGGCCTCACTCATAGTGTCGCAGAGAGTGTCAGAGATTCTTACTTACTCTCACATCCTTAATTTTACTCTTTTACTCTGTAGTCTAACTTACTCACCCTCTCATTCCGAATCTACTCACTGTAGCTGTCCCTCAATTCGTTCACTCTTATGCTCACTCACTCACTCACTCACTCACTCACTCACTCACTCACTCAATCATTCTCAGGACAATGCAAACTTTTACAGAGAACCAAACTGATTCATGGATGCATGGAGTCTGTTAAAGAAATGGCATTACATGGTATGGTGTTTTCAAAATGGACAGAAAGGATATGTGACATCTGACACGTGCATTACATATTGCTCCCCAAAAAAACAGTCCAGTCAATCTAAAAAACTACACATTTTTTATTCAACTAAATTATCACAACAAATCCATTGCAGTATTTAGGAGCTTCTGGACTGTAGCTTTTGCTTCCTTCTCTCCTACAGGTTTTGAGGGGACATCAGAGGTGTCAACCCCAGGTTCAGAAAGTAAAAACCCTGCCACAAATTGGATGCAACCAGCTCTGAATCTGCTGACCGTAATGAGCACTCAAGACAGGTACAGTAGATCAGCTTCCTCAGTGAAGTCACTGGTGTTAGAAGGAAAACGTGGCAGAGACTTATGAACGTTCTGAACCCGGGACTGACACCTCTGTTTGAGGTGATATCTGAGGAGCGGTGTGAAGCAGGCAAGGGAAACTTCAAATGGAGATTAGATTATACCTCTAAAGCCAAATGGAGTTGGGTCACTCTTAATCTCATGCCGTTTGGGTTTGTGGTCAGGACTAGGGGGAGATCCTGGCAGGAAGGCAAGAGGGGTGAACACATACAGAGAGGGAGATAGAGAGAGAGAGAGAGAGAGAGAGAGAGAGCGAGAGAGAGAGAGAGAGAGAGAGAGAGAGAGAGAGAGAGAAGATAAAGGAAAGGGATAGACAGACAACCCAAACAAGAAAGAAAATGGTGGGATAAAGAGAAACCCAGAAACAGGAAGAAAGAGAAATGAGAACAACATGAAAGCAAGGTAGAGCGCAGGTAGAGTCACTACTGAACAGAGTCCCTACTGAAGCACTACAGAGGATATGTACAGGCAACTACTACAGGCTACAGGCTTTAGGGCTGTAACTTTAGCCTGTAATACCTGGTGGGCAGAGAATCACCATGGGCAGGCTATGACTTTTCCTTTGTTGTGTAGATAGGAGCTCTGTGTCAGGAGGCATACCACATTTCACTTCAGTATCCCTACACACACATCCTCTGAGGATCTGAGCATCTCCTGCCATTATGTAACGGATAACGGCCTATGAGGTGACCAGTTCCGTGGAAATAAGGGCGAGGTGGAGGCGAAGAACTTGTAAAGCGACGTAAAGCGAAGTGGAGTTGCCTCCGCCAAGCAATTATTTTCACAGAAGTCGTAACCTCGAAGGCCGTTATCCCTTTTATCTCCCATTTGTATTTATGACATCATTTTATATGCATAAACTACCAAAAAAATGGTTGATTTGGTACGTTATAGCTTCTGTTAAGAAAAAGTAGAGCATGGATTAGCCATTTAACCGTTAATTTGGCTACGAGAGTTGTCATGATAACCATTCATAAGCACATTAATATGGAAAGGTGATTTAACTTTTCAAGATCTACTTCAAAGGTAGCCATTTCTACAAAGTTAATTCCCACCTCATCAGCCAATCAGAAAAGAGAATTCCATTGTTAAGGGAGATAATACGTCTTCAGTGGGTTCTCATGTGACAGAAAACAACTCATACATTGACAGACTCACGACAGATTCCATGTCCACTCATGACTCACTGATACTAACTAACTGTGTCCTAAAAATATAGATACATGTATAATGTAACCCTGTGCATTTTGTATATCTATACTGTTTTTGTCATGCTATTTACCTATTAATTTTGTTTGTATGCACAAAGGTTTTATAGCCTATTGCTGAAATAAACTTCCTAAAGTAAAATTCAAAAGACACAGTGACGCTGTATCTGGCACAATGTACTGAGGAGATGAACGGACAGGACATGCAGTTCTACCTTTCTGACTCTTGAGGTTGCTGAATCCCTGGAGGGTAAAACGCTTTTTAGCAGCTGCGGCTCTGTCTGTGGTGGGACTGGTGACCGTCTCCTCTACAAAACCACAGTGGTCAGGACAGGTGAAGGAAGGAAGGAAGGAAGGATACGACAGGCAAAGGGCAAGAAAAGGAGGAGGGGGAGGAAGAAGACAAAATAAGTGAAAGCTGAGGAAAGGAAGAAAGTACACAGTCATAACCACTCAGCTCCTGGGAGAGGGAAGAGGAGGGAGGAAGAGGAGGAGGAACGCTAGGACCATAGGCATCCTATACATGGATGTATGTGCAGGATGTCTATGGCTAGGACACCGACACAAGGCAGGCAGAGTCAGAAGAACATGCCGGAAGCTTCTTAGAGGATTGTCGGACAGGACAGAAAGAGCTCGATTGCAAGAGCTGCAAAAGCAGTTTCCCCTTATGCCAAACCTATAGCTTTCCTCCTCATTTCCTTTTCACAAATAGTATCTGTTACAACTGCACTGTGACACTTTTTCCCACTGTAATTTCTCAAACATTATCTGTTTACAACTGCACTGTGAATTTTTTTTAAATGTTTTTCTATTTTGCACTACCTACTTTATTGTCTGTTGTCTCACTGTGTGTATTTATTGTATTGTTTGTATATTTACTGTATTGTGTATATTTAATTTTGTCTAAGTTTGTGTGTAGGTTTATATAATACCTGTTCTGTCAGAGAGTAGAGAAACAACATTTTAATGTTTCTGTATATCCTGCAGATGTTGAGAAGAAAAAAAACTTGAACCCCTTGAACCCTTCCTTGGGACACCTGTTTGTTTGTTTGTTGTTTCTAATAACTTATTATTTCCTAAAGGGAGGGTGTGGGTTAAATAATCAGAAAACAGTTTGTAAAAACCCTTGAGTCCAAAATGTCTGTGTAATGACTACTAACCTTTAGCCTTGTCTGAGGATTTAGGAGAAGAACCAGTGTTGCACTCTACCACGACGGGTTCGGCCTTCTTCTCTTCACCCTTCTTTAAACTTTTCTGATTGCTCTTGAAAGGGCTGTAAAGAACAAAATAATGAAAATAAAAACATATATACATTTTAAATACAGATCTTTATTTTACAGAGAGGGTAAGACTGCTGCAACCAAAAAAAACATTTGTTTAAAAAGGCAGTTCTAGTTTAAGGCAGTAACTGAAAGAGGAAGTTGAATCAGAAAGCCAAACCTTAAACTGATTGTGCCATTGGTGATAGCAGGCACTGGGGACACCTGGTCTGAAGCTTTCTGTTGGCGCGCATCTACAGAATAGACATAAATGACAGATATTGGTGATTTCTACACAATTTATTGAACATGTACTGAAGTTTCAGAAGAAATGCCGTATCAGTGTTTATTTTTAAACAATAATGTCAATGTTTTCACGTTGATCTGTCATGCTGGCATGATAATCTGTCACACACACACAGTTACCTCGGCAAGCCTTGAGCTGTTCTGTCAGAACCTTTCTGATCTCATTCACCCAGGTTGTTTTGATGTCTGTGGTTTGAGCCTGAAGATGAGAACACACATAACGTCAGTCTGGATCTTCAAACACATGCCTAGCCTCCCCTCACCCACCACAGGTGCACTGAGGGCAGAGGGGAGATCGCTTGACAGTAGTGACCTCCACTGTGGCTACAGCCTATCTGTACAATGTAGACAGAGAGAGAGAGAGAGAGAGAGAGAGAGAGAGAGAGAGAGAGAGAGAGAGAGAGAGAGAGAGAGAGAGAGAGCCCACCTGTACAATGTAGACCTCTTCTCTGGAGTTGCACCAGATCTCAAACTTCTTGTTGTCTCCTTTGGCATTCTCTGTAATGCCCACTGCACTCATCTGTTCAAGGACACAGAATCAGTAAAGTCATCATCATTGGGTTACTAAGAGAGAGAGAGGGTTGCAGGTTCGAATCCCATTTCAGTAGGAAGAATGGGGGTCGGGGAATAAACAACTAGTGCTGTCCTGCACCCTCATCCATGGCTAAAATGCCCTTAAGCAAAGCATCTAACCCTACATTGCTCCAGGGACTGTAACTGAAACCCTGTACCTAAATAACTGTAAGTTGCTCTGGATAAGCGCATCAGCTAAGTGTAACGTAATGTAAAGTCTAGAGCATTTAATGAAAAAATAGTCAAAAGAGAAATCTTTGTGCACATCCCAGGTGCAGGACAAAAAGTGTCGAAATAAGTGTTTTCTTCTAATTAATTTAAAGCAACACTAAGTAGTTTTTTCAACCTTAAAATAATGTTCCCAAAATCATTTCAGTGGTTAATCAACTTGTAACTGGGTCTTCCTGTAGTTTCAGTGAGAGATAACCGTTTCCAACCTGTAGGCCGGCTAAAGACAAAAACTACTTACTGTTGCTTTAATGAACAAAACCATTTAATTGTGGAAGTCCAGACTGGAGAAACATCCTTACACTGAGAGAGTGCTTGAAGCTGTACGAGGGCGCCTTCTCATAGCCCTCCCCGTTCTCCTCTCTCCTTTTGCAGAAGAGCAGGGCCTTCTCGTGCAGGAACAGGTGTCTCTGCATGGGCTTGAAGCGGGCCAGGTCCTTCACTTTGGCATGGCCCTTCTTGTGCTCCGTCCACACGTTGAAAGAGCCTTGCATCAGCAGCCTGCCCAGTTCACTCAGATTGCCCTGCAGATGTTAAAAATCAGCAAGCCATGTTAAGTTACAGTACGTACACAACCAGGGGCGCCACTAAGGGGGTGTAAATCAGGAAGATTTGGGGGGCCCAGAACTTCACAGGGGCCCAAAGAGGACTATGATGTGGTTGGTGTGGGGCACCAAAATTATTTTCTTTCAGGGGGCCCACAATTTCTAGCAGTCCCCCTGTCCACAACATCATGCTTTAACTACAAATGAACAAGTTTAGTCTTTAAATTATATTAGATTAGATTCAACTTTGTCGTTACACATGTATAAATACAGGGTAACAAAAAATGATTACTACTAACCTCATATCCTGTGATTGCAATGAGGTGCATAGAGTCATTTACAGCTTTCAGGATGCCCAGGATGGATGTTAGGGCCTCTTGCAGATCTTCTGAACCATCACAACCCTTGCTATACTTCAGCAGCTCCTGCAGGCAGAACATAAGAATGGAGTTTTTTACTCTGCTCAATAGTTAGATGACACCACAGATGGACCTCTGCATAAGTGTCATTATGTAAGGGATAACAGCCGCCAAGCCGTGCATTCGACGGAATTAATCAACAGAGGCGAATAATTTCACACTTCGAAGGCTGTTATGCTGCTTATGGACCAGTTACCACACACTCAAAAATGTAGGAAACATTTACAACTTTATGCCGGAACATTTAGATTATGCTATACTTTCTTTACAATTAGGAATCATTGTCTGATGTTTAATGCAACCTGTCGTTTAAAAGTAGAGCAGAAAAGCATCCGTTAAATTAGCCTATATGGCTGTTACAGTTGCCATTTCGCATTGATATGGAACGGTGCTTAAACTTTATGCCAGAATTGTAGAACACCTTTCCATAGTTGAACTGTTCAATGAAATTAATGCATACCCTGCCAGCCGAACAGAAAATGGCCTTCTATTTGATATCATCACATATCTGTGCATCTGTGAGTATAGTCATGTTTGAAGAGACCTTTAGTAAGAGCTGGTACTTGGTGATCCTCTGTACTGGCTTCAGCAGGTATGAGTCTAACCCCAGCTTGTGCTCCAACTTCTTTTGGCATTCCTACAGAGGAACCAGCAAGCAACCAAGAAAACGACTCAATGAAAGAAAAGTACCACGTCGTTATACAGTCATGCTTAGGATGTACCTTAAAAATAAAAGACCAAAAGTGTATGTTTTCTAAAGATAAAAAGTGTATGTTTGTGTGTCTGTGTGTGTGTCTCATTTGCTATTGGATGCCTACATTTTCTTTGGGTTGAATTAAGTATCTAACTTATCTAATCAATCTAGAATATTAAAACTCCTGGTCCTTTTTAAAAACAGTGATATTAAATACTGATATGTAAACATGGGTAAATATAAAGTAATTTCTGTATTGACAGCTTACCTGGAAGAAGGCACAGTCAGAGCACTGCCTCCACAGGCTCTCTGAACGGGGCTTATTCTGGCAGTACTTCTCATAGATCTGTAGATCCGTCATCTGAGCAACACACGGAAGAGGAAAGAGGAAAGGGAAGAGGAAAGATGAAAAAAATTACAAAGAGAGGTGAGGTTAGGCTCTTAGGGCAAAATCCCACCACTGTCATTGAAAACTGCATTGCCATCGGTTAAAGGGTTGTTCAAAAATCTCTAGTATCAGCCACATAAGAAGGAAGTGATTTTACACATTTTTTAATGAAATGTTCCACAAACTGGGGCAAGTGTTCTGCCAGGCAGTATGATAATATGCTAATGGCTGACTGAGGATGACTCTGATCTGATGGCAAACTCACCCTCTCCAGAAAGCAGCGTCCCACAAGTTCAGGGCAATCTGTGTACGCCTCCAACTCCCGAAGAAACGTCCTGAATTAACAAACAAATAACAGTAAGTAAACATAAATCTTTTTGAACATACAGCTCTGGAAAAAATTAAGAGATCACTGCAAATGTCCCTAAAATCAGCATCTGCAGACATAGACATCCTATACATAAACATGTATAGGATGTGTATGGGTGCAGACACCACTTGTACTTCCCACAAGGAGGCTAGCACAGTGAGGGCTGAGCATACCGTTTGTGGAACTGGTAGATCTCAGGCATGTTGCCGAACAGGATGTCCTTCTTGTTGACGAGGGCGTTGGGCATCAGATGGGCCATGGCGGGGTTGTCCATCTCTGCTGCATAGCCCTGACACACAATTGACAGTTGTTTTGTCAGTTATACAGATGCATCTCAATGAATTACTGTAGGTTTTGCATTTCGACATGGATCTGCTGCATCTCCTTTGTAGTTTTAACCAGTGAGTCTGTGATTTTTTTGCCCTCCCGTCCTGTGCCGGCACCGCCAAGGAGAGTTTGTTTCATTAATATAATTCAAAAGGAAAAAACTAAAATATTATATGGATTCTTTCCACACAAAGTTCACTGCTCACAGTTAATGAAAACCTACAACTCAGTGTAATTAAATATTGCACTGGCCTATCACACTTTCCACAGACCAATAAAAATCGAATAAAAAAATGACAGCCCTCTGAAAAGTATGTTCATGGCTATGCCCTCAGGTTTACATCCATATTCTCACAACTTTTACCAACCACAAGCCTCACTGTCGAAATGAACCAGGCAGCTGCTAAATGTTCTTAATTGTCTGCTTAACTGCTTATTTTTTTTTTTTTCTAAAAACGTTTAAGTTCCATCAGGTCAGGTTTCATAGATTAAAACATGTTACGAGCCTAAGGTGTGCTGTAGTTGCTGACCTCAGTGCTGTAGTAGTGTAGTGGTGTAGTAGTGTAGTGGTGTAGTGGTGTAGTGCTGTAGTGGTGTAGTGGTGTAGTGCTGTAGTGGTGTAGTGGTGTAGTGGTGTAGTAGTGTAGTGGTGTAGTAGTGTAGTGGTGTAGTGGTGTAGTGGTGTAGTAGTGTAGTGGTGTAGTGGTGTAGTGCTGTAGTGGTGTAGTGGTGTAGTAGTGTAGTAGTGTAGTAGTGTAGTGGTGTAGTGGTGTAGTAGTGTAGTGGTGTAGTGGTGTAGTAGTGTAGTAGTGTAGTGGTGTAGTAGTGTAGTGCTGTAGTGCTGTAGTGGTGTAGTAGTGTAGTAGTGTAGTGGTGTAGTAGTGTAGTGCTGTAGTGCTGTAGTGGTGTAGTAGTGTAGTGGTGTAGTAGTGTAGTGGTGTAGTAGTGTAGTAGTGTAGTAGTGTTCCCTCACCTGTAAGACACACAGCAGCTCCTCCACATACGCTCTCTCAGTCTCCAGCAGCTCGTTCATCACATGCCTGCACACACACACACACACACACACACACACACTCGTTTAGGCCACTCATAAAAATAATGATTCTTTTACTAAATTATGTTTTGTCATTCCTATGGAATGAATTCCCTGCCGGAACGTCTGTACTCGTAGAAATTATTTAGAGCAATGAGCGGGAGCAATGGTACGTGAATTGTATATGTAGCCATGTACAATAAAGTAGCCAGGTTAACGGCGAACTTGCTGCAGTTGTCTGGTGTTTTTAATCGGGAGTTTTAAGACAAGTTCTAAATTACATTATGAACAGGCGTGCTTGAAGTGGGCCGTGGTGTTCTGGCACCTCTTTTCATTTCAGGGGACGTGAATATGAAGGCACTGCATTCTCAAAACAGCCCTGTCTGACGGTTTATCATTGATTATTGCCCTACGCAACATGCGTCTGGGAAAGGCAGGTACATAGGACTACACTCCCCGCTGTCACGCTAGCAAATGCTGATGAGGAGACCAGACTACTGAAATTTCGTTTTTGAGCCTCATTTAACCAAAATATAATAATCAGTAAGCACCAGATCACCATATTAAGTATATAATAAGGATAGACTTTTGCCCTGCAAGGGTTGGGACTCAAATGGATTGTAAAATACATTTTCAGCGCTGCATAACAGTGCCTTCATATTCAATTCCCCTGAAATGAAAAGAGGTGCCTGAACACCGCGGCCCACTTCAAGCACGCCTGTTCATAATGTAATTTAGAACTTGTCTTAAAACCCCCGATTAAAAACACCAGACAACTGCAGCAAGTTCGCCGTTAACCTGGCTACTTTATTGTACATGGCTACATATACAATTCACGTACCATTGCTCCCGCTCATTGCTCTAAATAAAGGCGGCAACTTGATTGGCCGGTGAGTAAGACGTTTGGTGATTGGCTGAGAAGTTTTGACAGAGATTTCACTGACTGGTTTTGTGTTCGTAAAAAAGAATCTGTGCTTGTGAATACGATTTGTGCCTGTGGGAGATTTGTTTTTTTCTCAAATACAAAGTATTTTTACATGTACAAAAAATATATTTACAAGCACAAATTTTTATTACAAGCACAAAACTTTGTTACAGAGACAAAACAGATTTTCACGCAGAGACACATTTTTTTTTTTACAAGCACAAAACTTTGTTATAGAGACATGACAGTTTTTCACACAAGGACACATTGTTTTTACAAGCACAAAATATTTCCACGTGTACACAAATTCTTTTCACAAGCACAAAATATTTCCACGTGTACACAAATTCTTTTCATGAGCACAAGATATTTCTATGAGTACAGACGTTCCGGCAGGGAATTCATTCCATACATTCCACCCAAAATAACAAGATCCACCCATTACAAATACATATTTATAAAAACAAACACATGGGGGTGCAGTGGTTAGAGCACCCGACCATGAATGGGCATTTGCCCACGGGGACCGAGGTTCGAATCCGGCCTGCGGTCATTTCCCGACCCTTCCCCATCTCTCTCTCCCACTTACTTCCTGTCACCATCTTCACTGTCCTGTCTAAATAAACCCATAAAAAGGCCAAAAAAATACTTAAAAAATAAAATAAATAAAAACAAACACATACAATAACTATAATATTGTACAATAAATACAATTGTAATGTATTTGTTTTATTTCTATGTATGTATGTGTATATGTATGTATGTATGTACAGTATATATGTATGTATGCATGCATGTATGTATATATATATATATATATATATATATATATATATATATATATATATATATATATATATATATATATATATATATATATATATATGTATGCATGTATGTATGTATGCATGCGTATCAATAGACTTTTCGAATAATAAAAGATTAAACTATGCACTGCGTACCGCCTGAGCACAGCCAGGTTCTCCTCCTCCTCGGACAGAGATGGGGGTCTGCTGTTGGTCCCGTTGGGCACCAGGCTAGGGTCCCCCTAAAGCAGAGCACATACAGAGGATGGCCAGTAAGCAACATGATAACTCCTCTCTGTAACTAGCCACATATCCTCACAGTCAAGACACTCACTGTCTTTTTTTAATAATTTGTTTTATTAGGACCTAGCTTCAGTATACACATCACAGAACAAGAATGGACATGTCCAGTTCATCATAAACCATCAAAGAGCAAACAAAAATCAACATTTCCACATAGGAAAAAAAGGGAGAAACGAGACCCTACCCAACCTCCCCACCCACATAGGATACTCACTTTCTTACAGCCACTCAGGATCTCTGCGTCAGAGCCTTCCTTCTCCTGGCTTCTGTGAGCTGTCAGAGCACATACATAGTGAGCTGTCAGAGCACATACATACAAATACATAAATATCACTATGTAATTGGAAATGTGTTTTCTTTAAGGTCATTTCATTTGTGAAGGTTATTGTCGAAAATGGAATGTACACACAGTTGTAACGCTTCACGTCACCACCAGATGGCGGAGTACAACTGCATAATAACAGCATCATGTTTGCAGTCTTTTGTGTGCATCCAAAAGGAGCTGCAGTTGCACGTGAGCTCTGACATTGCAGATGACCGTGTGAAGTATGTGCATGTGTGGTGCATGTGGGTTAAGCAAATGTGCGAGTGTATGTGTGATTAGGGAATGTGACAATGTCCCCCTCACAGGTGGACAGGGGAGCCTTATCACCGCAGCAACGATGCCAAGATTTCTTGATAAACATCAACAAATTGTCCATGACACACCCCAAGGACTTGGGTGCCAGCCTATAGAGAGTTGACCATTGTACACCCGGCCGTAAGCTTTTTCACAAGAAAGCTAGAACAAATCGTCTGTGATAGCGCCACTCACCTGTGGAGAACAAGGGGGACCTGGGAAAGGTGTCTTGTGAGGACATGGGGGACTTGGTGAAGGAGTCTCACCTGGACAGAAAGGTGTCTCACCTGGACAGAAAGGTGTCTCACCTGGAGAGAAAGGTGTCTCACCTGGGGAGGGCATGGGGTACTTGGGGAAGGTGTCCTACCTGGACAGAAAGGTGTCTTACCTGGGGAGAACATGGGGTACTTGGTGTAGGAGTCTCACCTGGACAGAAAGGTGTCTCACCTGGACAGAAAGGTGTCTCACCTGGGGAGGACATGGGGGATTTGGGGAAGGCCTCTGGCCGCGGAGCCACCGGCTGGACGGGTCGCGTCTGCTTGGCTGCCAGCTTCTTCAGGCTGACTCGCCGCTTTTCAAACATCTCCTGCATAGACAACTGCTTCTGCAGCACCTTCTCCACCTGCTCCTGCTCACACAAACAAGTACACACACAAGCGAGCAAACACACACACAAATACACACGTACACACACAAACATGGACACAGATTAACACACAAACAAATACACATACGCACACGCACAAACACACACGCGCACACAAGCACACACACACACAAACATTGATGCAGATTAACACACATTTAAAAAAATTAAAAATAGAGTGTGAGTGTGTATGCAGGAGCATGCAAACACACATGCAAACAAGTCATCCCCCCACCCTACACTTCCCTTATCCACCTCATCTACATGCAGCAGCCACACACCTGATTGCACTTATTAATTAGCGAACACATGGGCTCGTTAGCTGAAATCAGCTGGAACATGTGCTCTGGAGGACCAGTCTCTCTCAAGGGCATAGCCATTAGCTTGGCACCGCTAGGGCGCTACTTGCATTGCTAATAATAAGAGTTAGCCTATACCTTTTCTGTATACTGCACTTCACATTTAAGAAAATCAGAAACTGCTCAAGGAGTAAAAAAGAAAAAAAAATATTAAAATGCACCAAACAAGCTAAAAACTAAGATAAAAAATGGGATTGGAAGCTAGACACACTGTTCAAAAATAAAATTTTCTGCTAAAATATTTGCCGTTCTCCTTTTGTGATTAGCTTTGGATAAAAGTGTCTGCTAAATGTAATGTAATATAGTGTAACATTTCGGAGACATAGAGCAGCAGCACAAAAGGCATCTATCTAACCATGGTGCAGTCTGGTTTTGGGTATGTGGAGACAATCTGAGCACTGTTCATTCTAATGTGTACAACTCATTATTTTTAAAAAAGCAAGGAAACCAATTGCCTTGAAAACCAATCAGACTAAATGAACGTAGTATAAAAAGTTCACTTGTAAGCTCAACTTTCAAAGTTCATTTTATTCCGTTTTTTTTTTATTATTATTAACACAATCTGCTTTTTTAAGGAAGGCTTAATTAATTCAAATGTACAATGAGTGAGTAAAACAGAGGGAGCGTGTCGTGGTTCTGCTGTGGTATTATTCAAAAAAAGGCACACGTGCATCTCACTATTATTCACACCCAGCCAATGTCCCAGCTAGCATGAGCCAAGGGCCAGCTAGCATAAGCCAAGGGCCAGCTAGCATAAGCCAAGGGCCAGCTAGCATAAGCCAAGGGCCAGCTAGCATAAGCCAAGGGCCCAGCTAGCATAAGCCAAGGGCCCAGCTAGCATAAGCCAAGGGCCAGCTAGCATAAGCCAAGGGCCAGCTAGCATAAGCCAAGGGCCAGCTAGCATAAGCCAAGGGCCAGCTAGCATAAGCCAAGGGCGCAACTTTGGATTGAACATTTCAGGGAGGTTAAAATCAAGGTGGGCGGGAAGGTGAAAGAGTTGTGTGATCCGATTTTTGGGTGTTATTTTGACTGGACTTCATCTATCTCCTTGTGTGTGTTTGTAGGGGGTGTGTGTGGCTGCATTAACTTTGCCATGCCTTTGTTTACTCTGTGTTCCTCTGCACTTCTGGTAGCTTGTTTTTTGTAAGTCACTTTGGATAAAAGCGTCTGCTAAGTGTAATGTAATGTAATGTAATGTAATGGACTTGACTTTTTGGGGAGTCAGGACCATCCTAGCACCCCCCTGTAAATGACACCGATAGCATCAGCTGACAGGTAAGCCATGTGGATTACCCTGCTTACCCTGAACTCTGCGTTGAGCACACTGTCGTAGTCTCTCCAGATGGAGCCCGGGTCGGTCAGCTTGTGCTGATTGGCCGTCTCCAGGTAGCGCTCCAGCTCCTGCAGGGCTGACTCCGCCCCATCCTGCGACTGACATTTGTCCACCGGCTGAGACGCCAGCAGGTAAATGCCATTATCGCACCACCTGGTGGCCTGCAGGAGAGAGAGAGAGAGAGAGAGAGCGAAAAAGAGAGACAGAGAAGGAGAGAGAGAGAGAGAGAGAGAGAGAGAGAGAGAGGCAGAGAGAGAGGGAGAGAGAGAGAGAGAGAGGGAGAGAGAGAGCAAGAGAGAGACAGAGAAGGAGAGAGAGAGAGAGAAAGAGAGAGCGAGCAAGAGAGAAAGAGAGAGAGAGATAAAGAGACAGAAAGGAGTCAGAAACAGAGAGAGAGGAGACAGAAAAGGTGACAGAGAGCAAGAGACAGAGAGAGGTGGAGAGAGAGAGAGAGAGAGCGTGCGAGAGAGAGAGATGAAGACCGAAAGGAGTCAGAGACAGAGAGAGAGAGACAGAGAGAGAGACAGAGAGAGAGAAAGAGAGAGACATGGAGAGAAGATGTGTTTTGTCATTTAATGTGCTGTAATACATTTCATGAGTTGTGTACAACATATTCATATTGAAGAGATATTTTAGTACTTCGAGATAGTTCAGTGTTATTATCATTATTACTGTTATTATTCATCGTCATCATCATCATTATTGTTGTTGTTGTCATTAATGATAATAACAATAACAATAACAATAACAATAATAATAATAATAATAATAATATGTGCACCAGTGTGTTTACCTTCTCTAGGCACTGGTGCAGCTCCATGGCCTTGAGTAGGTGGGCCTTCTTGGCCCTCATGATGGAGCTGATGTCCTCTCCGATGCTGCGCAGCTCAGAGCACTTGGGCAGGATGGAGTCCACGGCGTAGTGCGAGCTCTCCATCAGCTGGTCTCCCTCAGAGGCCAGCGCCAGTGCGCGGTCCAGAACCTCCTACACACACACACACAATTATCATCATCATCATGCTTAAGTGCAATGGTATTACATGAATTATATAAATCATGACATAAATCTTTCTAACAGATTTTTGACAGTAAGCGGATCCATCATGTGACCTAACGTACACCTGTGAAAGAGTCCAGCTAAAACTAGCTCATACTGGGCCAAACCAGCCAAACCATCACAAATCATGTCAAAACACCAGCATGTCGAGCCCTTCGAGCTGGACATTGCTGGAGTAGGGTATTCTAGTGTGGAGGCTGGAAATGGCTGGAATATAGCCAGCACAACCAGCCAAAATATCCATCATAAGCTGGTCAAGACAGCTCTAATATAAAAACACACCTTACCCTGGCAAAAAAATAGTTGTTGAGTCCGGCTGAAACCAGTCTAATCAAGCTATTAACATACAATGTTATAATGCTGTATTTTTTCTGCAGGGACTTCATGGCCTGGAATAAAAATGTTATCATTTAAAGAAAAGTGAAAAATGTGTAAAGTGTGCTTGCAAATGCAAATATGTGCAGCAATTTCCATCACAGTGTTCTTTGAAGTTGGACTTTGTCTAGAATTCCAGAGATACCAGTGAAGTTTTTGAAAATTACACATACAGTTCAAAAGTTACCTGCACAAATTTACCTCTTAACGTTGACAACATGAGCAGTCCTTAGACTGCCCCAAACTAAGAGAGGCCAGGCCTGTGTACAGAATGTAAGTGGGCAGCTGTGGCCTAGTGGTTAGGGAGTCTTGTAATCGGAAGGTTGCTGGTTCAAATCCCACCCTACCCATGGTTGAGATGCCCTTGAGCAAGGCATCTAACCCCACACTGCTCCAGGCACTGTAACTGAAACCCTGTAAATATCTGTAAGTCGCTCTGGATAAGAGCGTCAGCTAAGTGTAATGTAATGTAATGTAATGTAATGTAATGGAGCAGTACTCATTCCCAATGCAGCTGCAGGACACAGCAGTTCCCATTGGCACACCACTGGGAGGCTGCACTAGGAGCCTCAGCACATTCTAATAATAATTTTGGGCGAGTCAAGTCTTTCAACATTAAAGCATGGCAAGAAAAAACTATGGAAAAGCTGACTGCATTTTTAAAATGCTGTGCAATAAAAAATGTAAAAAAAAAAATGCACATTCAAGATAAAGACTATGTATTTCTGTTTATCAAGATCTACCCCCTGTTCAATCAGGATTTTTGTTTCCACCATCTTTTAATAAAAATATCTTGGAAAATAATGTATGAGGGTGGCAGGCAATAGGACAGCATTTTCTTTGAGCTAATGACAAATAGATGACCCATATAAATGTCTAAAAATATAACAGTGGAGAGAGAAAGAGAGAGAAAGCTCTGTGCGTGTCTGCATCATTTCTGGCAGACTAGCACTACAGCATGATAACTACCCTGTAGAACAAAAAATAATAAATAATTCAAAAGGACACAGTACTCCCCAGAAATATTTGATTTACTTTAATTTTACCTCCCAAAGATTCTCTCTGTTATATTTCCAGGAAGAAGCGATATTGCTTTCATTAAATCTTTCTACCCACAGAACTACTATGCAGCCCATCAAATCCATCTGCCCACAACACTAGGGATCAAATCTGCAGCAGCCTCCTTCCCTGCATGGATGCACTTGCATATCTGCCACACACACACACACACACACGCACACACACACACGCACACGGGCACACACACACCCACACACATATACACACACATATACACACACACGCACACAGCACCACTGCCTGGCCAATCGAGGGTGAAGAGCTCTGTCTCCTTGTACATTTTTCCCCCCTCAAGTACCAACCAACCTGCCTCCACATCTCCTCACATTCTCTCCTCACCCATCCCCCACTCTTCTCTCTGCCCTCCCTCTCCCCCTCTCTCTCCCTCCCTCCCTCTCCCTCCCTCCCCTCTGCAGCAACAGCAGGCAGTCTCTCCTGATCGCCACAAGCACGTGCAGAGATGCTTTTAAAAGGGAACAGCAGCAGTAGCAGCATAATGCCATCTCAGCAACCCCCCCCCCCCTCCCCCTCCCCTTCTCAACCAATGGCAGCTCCTTTCCTCCAGCACTGGACCTTTTGCTCTCCTCTGATTCATTAAAACACAAAAGGAAACAGCCCCACGAGCCCCTCTCTCTGTTCTCTCCCACCCTCCCCACCTCCCCCAACCCAGCACACCGCTACACACAGCCCCACAGCTTGTCCGGTCACAGTTGGCTGAGCGAGGTGACAGGTTTGGTGTGCTGGTGGAGACCAGGATGCCCCCCAAGCTACAGCCAGGGAGGAACACAGTCAATAGCTTCCTCCGTTTGATCAATGGCGCTGACAGAGCCTACTGCAGCAACCCCTCACAAACACAGGAGGACTCTGGCGTCCAGAGACCAGAGATGGAGGACAGACAATGGGCAAGGGACCCTTAAGGACAAAGCACACAGACTCGCTCAGATTCGCTCTAGTTCTCTCTCCCTGCCTTTTTAAAATGTGTGTGTGTTTTTGTCTCATTAAAGATCTCTCAGCTATTCCTGAATGACTTTCATAAAACCAAGGCCATGAGAAATGGCTGTCATGGGAAGTGGCATAAGACTAAGAACGTTATTTGGGATATAATTTGCTGCCTGGATCATGCCTGGGTTGCCTACACATGATATTCAATAATGTTAAGGAAAATACTTAAAAATATTGTTATTATATTATATTTATATTTATATAGTTTTATATTATATTAGTATTAATATTATTATTCTGGAAAAAAAAACACTTCTGTTGAATTAAACCTAGGGTCAGTTTGCTTTTGCAGTCCATTAGTCACTCATAAATCATAAAGCCAAAAGACACAGGCAAGGTCAAACCCTTTGTGACCAGTAAATTACCACTGTGTTGCCATGGTTACCCCTGTGGGTCACAGTTTCATAACTCAGCACCTTATGTCGAGGCTCTGAATACAAGATAATATTGTATTTCAAACTGATTAGCATTTAAATGAAAATATCTTTTGTGTACAAAACACAACAAATCCATGACTTTATCTTGGTTTCAGTGAATAGATTGATAGTGGTTGTTGTGGCCCTAATGTCGCTATGGTAACTCCGTGTTAGGTCATGCGAGTGCATGTGGTGTCTTGATGTGAGTGAGTAATACTTCTGTGGCGTGATAGTGGCGCTGCCATGGTAACTTACGCAAGTGCGTTCTTCGTGGCAGGTGAGCTCTTTGTGGATGTGCTCAGCGTGGGCGGGGCTTATCCCAACCTCCGAGAAGCCTGCGAGCCTCTCTGCCACCATGTCCAACTGGGAGCGAATCTGAAGACATCGAACACACACACAGCCATAGCAAATCAGGACTCAGCCACACCTTCTCTTATTTATATTCACACACACGCAATAAACAACAATATTCACACACACGCAATTAACAACAATAATCAGAATTATTATCCTAATAATTAAAACTACAAAGCTTTATAAAGCACCTTAAGATATCCAAGGTAATTTTTTAAGGAGGTGGGGTGGGAGTGGGAGATTGAAGACCAAAGGCCTCAGTGAATAGATGTTTTAAGGTGCAGTTCGAATGAGACCAGTGAAGGGGATAGAAAAGTATTAAAAATATTAAAAAGTGGTAGACATACATGTGCAAAGAATAGATCTTGACTCAGCTATCTATCCACTCACAATCATACAAAGAACACACACACACATATACATAGAGACGCACACATACATAGACACGCACACACACACACACACACACACACACCTCTCTGTAGTGTTGCTCAAAGTGCCGCAGCTGCAGGCACTGCTCCAGCTTGGTGTGGTGGCGCTCCCAGAAGTCATCGAACGCCATCTCCGTCTCATCCAGCTGACCCAGCAGCCTGAGGACACCAGCAATAATCAGCATGGAACACCAGGAATAATCACTACAGCAAAACCAGGAATCATCAGCATGGAACACCAGGAATAATCACTATAGCAAAACTAGGAATCTTCAGCATGGAACACCAGGAATAATCACTATAGCAAAACCAGGAATCATCAGCATGGAACACCAGGAATAATCACTATAGCAAAACCAGGAATCATCAGCATGGAACACCAGGAATAATCACTATAGCAAAACCAGGAATCTTCAGCATGGAACACCAGGAATAATCAGCATGGAACACCAGGAATTATCACTAAGGCAACTCCGGCAATAATCAGCATGGAACACCAGGAATAATCACTATAGCAAAACCAGGAATCATCTAGCCTGGTAAACCAGCCCCTCGTACTTCATTTCATTTTGTACAAAGGGTCTGGACCAGACACCGACAGACACGATTTCTTGGAGGTGTACTCTGCTGAAGTTTAAAAAAAGTGCCTCTGCCTTTACCCAATCACTAACGCCTGCTCGTCACGTATGCAATTAGCCTACCTACGCACTACAATTCAAATGTAGCACACAAGGTCAACGTCACGGCTAACGAACACACCCTCTGTTCACTGATTGGATCGGTCTTGCTGGGCCCGACTTAATGACCCTCAAGAGATTCTGGTCCAGACCCTCTGTACAAAATGAAATGAAGTACGAGGGGCTGGTTTACCAGGCTAGGAATCATCAGCATGGAACACCAGGAATTATCACTATGGCAATACCAGGAATCATCAGCATGACAACACCAGGAATAACCAGCATGGAACACCAGGAATTATCACTAAGGCAACACCAAAAATGATCGGCATGGCAACACCAGGAATTATCAGCATGACAACACAAGGAATAAGCAGCATGACCACACTGTAACTGCAAGGCACAATTCCTGCCATGGAGTCATTGGAATATCAGCCATGCTGCAAATTGGAAAATGTTCCATCTGTCCTGCACCGCTATTAGGGGAAAAATGTACTCTGCAACTGTGTATGGCATTTACATAGCATTAATTGTAGGGTGCTTAGGCCTACGCCACACCAGCAGTGATGCATATCGCATCCTTAATACTGCTTTAAATCAACAACCAACTATCGGAAGTGAAGAGATTCAAAGGATTCGCTGAAAGAGTGTATTGAAATCAATCTACTAAAATAAATAAATAAATGAATAATGAATTCCTTCCCTGGCTAATACTCCTTATAACTGCTACACATTCCTCAGACTACCTCACCCATATGTGACAGGCTGCCATAACTAGATGACAAAATAAGCCAATGAAAAGAAAGCCTAACCCTCCAAAATCCTTCAGACTCATTCCACACGCACTCACACATGCCCTCAATGAGACGCAGAGAGCAAAGGCCTGATTCACAGAGCGAAGGCCTGATTCACAGAGCGAAGGCCTGATTCACAGAGCGAAGGCCTGATTCACAGAGCGAAGGCCTGATTCACAGAGCGAAGGCCTGATTCACAGTGCTCAGCTCTCCTGCTCTCAGCCTTCACCAGTGAGGGCAGAGTTGGCTTACATAATGTGTGTATATGTGTGTGTGTGTGTATGTGTGTGTGTGTGTGTGCGTGCGTGTGTGTGTGTGTGTGTGTGTGTGTGTTTGTGTGTAAGTGAGGGTTTGGTGGTGGGCAATATCGCTCCATCACTGGCAATGTCTGTCACCTTCAATCTTATCGGCTGCCAGCAGTGAGCCCAAAAATACACCCGTGCCCTCCACCACACACATACACACACACACACACACACAACCACACACACACACACACACACCGCCCACACTGGCTCTGCGCTCCCCTCATAAAAAAACACACCACCAGCCTTCACAACACCAGCACGCCTTCAGGATCAGACTGCAACATCTGAAACGTCAATGCACCACAAACAGCTACCACAGCACAATCCCAAGGGGCCTTTATGCGGTCTGTTACGCTAATGAATTAAGTTAAACTTTCGGTGTTCTTGCACCTAATGCCTTGCGTAGGGTTTTCGTTTAAGTCAGGTGAGACCAAAGTGAAATTTTAAAGCACCAAAAAAAAAAAAAAAAGACATTTATATATTTAGCCTTATATAAAAAGTAGTGCTCCTACAAGCCCACACATGGCAAAAGTTATTTTTACTGTATGCTGAAGCTTGCAATAGTGAGAATAATCAAACTCCCTACCCACCAACTGCTGATGCTTCCTGTATGTTACAAGTACAACTCAATATGGCTGAAAATTTACTTTTTTAAACATGTTTACGTACTGATGTGGTCTATCGTGCTTTTAAGTTTAACAGTGAGAGCTGAGCCTGCTGACGCAACTAGCTGAAAATTTACTTTTTTTCCAAACATGTTTACGTGCCAACATATTTACAAGAAAACGCACGAGTGAAAAGTGGTGATTGGTGCAGTCTGATGTGGCCTTGTGCTTTTAAGTTTAACAGTGAAAGTTGAGTCTGCTGACGCAGGACCTTTGACTTTGCTGGCCTGCACAATCAATGAAGTTGCAAACAGTGTTGATCACAGCAGCAGTAGCAGTACCACACAGCATAGGAAATGGAGCACTTTAACAATTTTACCACCTCATCTGTTATTGTAATTTAGTCACTTTAATGACACGGACAAACTAGAGGGCGGGCAGTGATGAAGTTGACGCAGCCTGCACAGCAATTTCTTTTCCTCAGTGCTTTAAAAAAGAACACAGCCTCTCTTGGCCTTCAACTCTGTGTAATGTATGGAGAAGAGAGAGCTAACCTGAGCAGTTTTGCTGCCAAGATTTCTAATAGTGTCACATCCAAAGGTGCTGAGCACACATTTGTGTCTTAAGTGATGTAAAGTTCTGACATTAAGCACAAAGGTGGAAGTGTGTGTGTGTGTGTGTGTGTGTGTGTGTGTGTGTGTGTGTGTGTGTGTGTGTGTGTGAGAGTGTGAGAGAGAGAGAGAGAGAGAGAGAGAGAGAGAGAAAGAGAGAGAGAGAGAGAGATAAAGTATGTGTGTGTGTGTGTGTGTGTGTGTGTGTGTGTGTATGTAATGAGTGTCACCTTTGTACAGTGGCAAGATTCTCCATCTCGTCCTGGTTCATCGTATAGTCGGCATCTTTGACCAGCGGCTCATTGATGCTCTCCAGAAGACGACCGCCTTGCGACAGAGCGATCTTCAGGTCCTCCTGTGTGCACACAAAGAGAGGCAGGCAGGATTAAAGGTGATATATGCAAACAATTTACGGCAAGTAATAAAATGGCCCTGATATGTCACCAGCTATTAAGGAAACATTAAATTGAAATACTGTTTTATCAACAGCAATAGAGCTAGAATATTTTAAAACCTAATTTACAGTCCAAAAAGCATGCTCATATTTTGAATTGGGGGGAGGGGGTTGATTGCAGTACTGGTTTTAGCCACAATCCTACATATAGCGCTCTTGAAAGTTAAGGGTACTGTTATTGTACACCAACTACATAACAGTCCACACATATATTTTTTATAATGTGCATAGCAGTATAGCTTGTTGTATTTGGTTAGTTAGCACATGCAATAGCACAGAACACCTAAAAATGATTCGATATTTTTTCTTTATTTTAATACTATCGAGATCTGAGTGGCAACCTGACTTGGTCTTGACTTTTTTTTTGACTGATATGAAGATAGTGAAGGTGAGTGAATTGGAGACTATTTGGAAGCTATAGTTTAGTATCTACCTTCATCTTGTCTTTCTTGCTGGTGTGTGCGCTGAGCAGGTTAGCCGTAGCCTGCACGTCATTGGGCAGCTCCGTCTCGGCCAACTCTGTGCCGAACGACTGCAGCGTCTGAGCAGTCTTCTTCACCATCAACGCAAAGCCTTCTATCGCCTGCCAACACCAACACAAATCACATTAGGAAAGGAGGATGCAGAGTTCAAAAACATAACCAAACACTTGGTAGAACTTGATTACATTTTAGTGGTTCATTACAGTAACTAAAGCCAAATATTGTTTCAGTTATGAATTGGCTTATTTTCTTTAGTTCAATAAATAAACATTTATAAAGTTCTTCATGTACTTTCAGTTTAATCCACAAGTATGTTGTCAAATACGGATGTTGTCATGTATTTTGTTTGGAGGTTATAGAGCTTTTGAACAGAGAGGTGCATGGCGCATGCCTTTACCCTGTGTAGTGACCCCACTAGACACTGCGTGACCCTATCCCACTCAATACAACACGCTCCACTATAAACACAAGCATACGGATCTGATTGGTTTCCTCTTACCTGAATTTATTGAACCAGCAATTTAGGTTCATTCACATTCGTTTCTAATTTACAGACTACATGACAGAGTATGAACTCCCCTGGTTCCCTGCTAAAGTGTCTGTGCCTTCAAAAGATTCCAATAGGACAATATTGTGACTAGAGAAGGCGTTATCTAGTGTTAGTTCGACCAAATAAGAAAATGAGAAAACGACAATAACAAGAATGAAAGTAAACTCGATCTGCATGCAAGAGATCGAGAAGAATCGCAGAAGAAGAAACAAACAGAGAAAGATGGAAAGACCGAGGAGAGGTGGAGTAACGAAAGAAGGTGTTGTCTAGTGTTCGACCAAATACGGAAATAAGAAAATGAAAACAAAAAGAATGAAAGTAAACTCAGAATAGAGAAAAAGAGTGAAAGATAGCAAGACAGAGGAGAGATGGAGTATGCGGACGGCTCACCGTGCGGTGGGAGATCCACTTCTCGTGGCAGTACTCTTGTGTGCCGCCCAGCTCCTGTGTCAGCTGAGTCCGATCAATGTAGCTGTGGAGCTCAGTCACCGAGCTGAGCATTATCACCTGGGGAAACACACACACACACACACACACACACGCACGCACACGCACGCACGCACACACATGCACAGACACACATACACACTCACACACCCGCACACGTACACACACACGCACGCACACACGCACACACACACACACAAGTAAATACTCTGACCAATTTAGAAGATAATTGTGACAGTTGTGTTACTGGTGATTTTTATTACTGATTGAGCGTCACAAAAGACTGTGACACAGTAATGTACCGCAACCTTGCAGTTTTATTCAGCTAATGATTTATTTGACGGGCCAAGCTCCCTGCTATCCATCTTCCCTTACCTCAGCTTCAGTGTGGCTCTAAAGGATCTCTTTTGCCCCTCCCCCTCCCCCCTCTCCAACTCTCCCCCTCAGCCTCAGCCTTTCTCTCATGCGTTCCTGCTTAGGAAAACCCCAACACAGTTTCTTTAATGTACTAATTGCCTCTCTATGCCAGTCGGTGGGAACGAGAAAACAAGTGTGAATGTAGCGGTCACAGGACTGTGTGTGCGCGTGTGTGTGCGTGTGTGCCTGTGTGTGTGCGCGTGTGTGTGTGTGCGCGTGTGTGTATGTGTGTGTGTTTGTGTGTGTGCGTGTGCGTGTGTGCCTGTGTGTGTGTGTGTGTGTGTGTGCGTGTGTGTGTGTGTGTGTGTGTGTGTGCCTGTATGTGTGTGTGTTTGTGTGTGTGCCTGTGTGTGTGTGTGTGTAGGTGTGTGTGTGTGTGTGTGTGTGTGTGTGTGTGTGTATGTGCGTGTGTCTGTGTATGTATGTGTGTATGTGTGTATGTATGTATGTGTGTGTGTGTGTGTGTGTGTGTGTGTGTATACTTACCGGCACCTTCATTTTGAAATCATCCTTGCTGAACTTGAAGAAGATGTCGGAGAGGGTCCGCTGCAGAAGAGTCGTTGGCCTCAAAACCAAAACAAGCTGAAGATTTCCTGGGAAGGAGCCCTGTGAGACACACACACACACACACAAACAAAAGGAAAATGACATTTTCATCAGTTTGTTCATTATTTAAGTATAATTGCCTGAAGCATTTTTAATTAGAATACTGCAACCGTGTAGTGAAAAAATATTATAACCCTTAAACAATCAAATTTTACAAATTTTAATTGTGTTTGTGATGGGAAGAGATGCAGTTACTCATCCAGGCACACACACACACACACAAACAAACAAAAAAAGGTCTTCACAGACACACACACACATACTCCGTTGTCATAGCAACACTACTCCTTGGGAACCACCGCTGCCACGAACAATGGCCTCCCTCAGTGTTCTTTCCCTGCCTCTCCTTGGCTTCCTCCTTCACCTCTTTGGAGGACACACACACACACACACGCGGACACACACACACGGACACGGAACACAGTAGCCACTGCCGGCACACTGGAGAGTGTTTACATTCTGTTCATTAAAGACCTCCCCGTGGGACTTTTTGTGTGTCGTATGAAATATTCAACACCAGATCAATACTCCCCTTTCACTCACATACACAGACACACTCTCACACAGGAGGGTGGTGTGAAAGAGGGAGGGAGGAGGGAGGGAGGGAGGGAGGGAGGGAGGGAGGAAGGAGGCAGACAGAGATAGAGAGAGAAAGATAGAGAGACAGTGAGAGAGACAGTGAGAGAGAAAAAGAACACAAGAGAGAAAATGAAACAAAGAGAGAGAGACAGAAAAACAAAGAGAGACAGAGAAAGAAAAGGGATAGAGACAGACAGCGAGCGAGAGAGAGAGAGACAGACAGGCAGACTGACAGACAGAGAGTGAATAAGAGTTTCAGAGCAAGAGAGAGAGAGAGAGCGCGAGAGAGAGAGAGAGAGAGAAAGAGAGCGTGAGAGAGACAGAGAGAGAGTGAGAGAGAGAGAGAGAGAGAGAGAGAGAGAGAGAGAGAGAGGAGAGAGAGAGAGAGAGAGAGAGAGACAGAAGGTGGTTAGACTGCACTGCATTAGGAGGGGCTCTCATTATGAATGACTGAGTATCAGTGAGACTGCTGCAGTGCTGGAGCCAGAGGGCTTTAGGGCCTCCGTCATCTCGAGAGGCAGCAGCATCTCCTCATCATTTCGTGTCAGAGGTCAGTGATGACACCCCTTTCATAAAGGCCAAAAACCACACAGGAAACATCCAAGAATCTGCCCCATCCACTCATCTTTCCGAGACCACTCTTTGTATACATTCAATTGTTACCAACAATTAGCAGAGGAATGGGCCCTGGAGCTTGCTAATTAGCATGCTAATAAACACTTTCCTGCTCCATCTCGGGCCTGTATCCCGGGTATCCACGAGAAGAAGGCAATTATCTCCCCTTCCTCCGACTACATCTGACAGAGAGGCGGGGCAGGGGGGTGTCAGTTTTTCATTAAGTTCAACATCAAAACATCACACCCCCCCTTCTGTTTCCCCCATGGACCTCACCTCATTAAGAGCAGGAGGGCTTACACGGTCAGGTGAGGCTTTCTTTTTTTACGGGCGTCTGCGTGCGTATGGCGCCATTATGTTGGCCCGCCTGTGCACTGAGAACTGGGCGTCTCGAGTCACATTTACGCATTGCTGCAAGGTGGTTGGGTAAGCTTCTGATCTGACCCTTTGACCTTTGATTAACACAACAATGAACGGCTCGTGGCTTAGAGACACGCGCTGGCCCTTACGCACAATTGACCCCCGCCGAACACGTGTCACCACATCAAAACTAGACGCCAGCGCGGCAGTTGTTGCCTGACCTTGATTATTTTCCTTTATTGTAAGTCGCTTTGGGATAAAAGCGTCTGCTAAGTACAGCATATGTAACGGGTGTAACTGGACTGGTGTGTGTGTGGATTCTTTTTTTTGGTGCAGGCGAGTCAAAAATAAATGTTGCATTCTCTCTCATAAATAATCTTTCTGCAACCACCATCTCTTGACTGGACTGGGGTTTCGGCTTTTTGTTGCAATATTGTAGGTGAGTCCAAAAAATAAATATCTCTCTCTCTCTCTCTCTCTCTCTCTCTCTCTCTCTCTCTCTCTCTCTCTCTCTCTCTCTCTCTCTCTCTCTCTCCTCTCTCTCTCTCTCTCTCACTCTCTCTCTCTCTCTCTCTCTCTCTGTCCTCTCTCTCTCTCTCTCTCTCTCCTCTTCTCTCCTCTTTCTCTCTCCTCTCTCTCTCTGTCTCTCTCTCTCTCTCTCTGTCTCTCTCTCTCTCTCTCTCTCCCTCTTTCTCTCTCTCTCTCCCCACCATCCCTTGGGACAGCACTTTGCAACCTGTGAAATGATCTGCATACAGAATGCTGCAGAATGCTACTGTCTGCAGATGCCCCATTGTCAAATCAGCAATGCTAACTCAGTAAGGGCAGCCAAAGTATCTGCGATGTTTAACCTTGACTTCCCAGACAAGGACATTCTCACTGGACACCAATATGAGACAACACAACAACACTCACACAAACAAACACCATCTGGTCCAATTTGGCCATAGCTTAAGGACATGCAACACATGGGCACAACACTGCACATGTGCTCACACACACACACAAACACACACACACACACACATACATACTCGCTCTCTTTCTCGCACAGACACTAACACTGCTGTAGTTTCACACCCTGCAGCATCAACATCAGAGCAGGCTGCTACTTAAGTTAAGTAGTATTTTGGGTGACTCAGCCTCTTGGATTACTCTACTTTAACACACTTCGAGGACCTTAATTCCCTATATTGCATGTTTGTGTATCTGTGTGTCTGTCCTAGCAACTAAAGAATAGAGCTCTGTAAAGAGCCAATGACTATACTGTAACAAAAATGCATTTGCACATGTGGAATTCAATACAGGGTAGATGTATACAGGCTTCTATACCAAGCACATAACACTAATACTTGTACTACTACTATTACTACTACTACTAATACTACTGATACTACTACTACTACTACTGATACTACTACTACTACTACTGATACTACTACTACTGATACTACTACTACTACTACTGATACTACTACTACTACTACTGATACTACTACTACTACTACTACTACTACTACTACTACTACTACTACTACTACTACTAATAATAATAATAGCACTACTACTGCTGCTACTACTACTACTACTACAACTACTACCAATAATAATAATAATAATAATAATAATGATAATAATAATAATAATAATAATAATAACAAGAATAACAATAATAATAATAAAGATAATATGAATTTAAAAGATAACAAAATGACCTGCATGTGAGCACGCACAGACACACACACACACACAAAGCGTGTGGATAAGAAAAATTGGAATGAGGAGACACACCTGGGGACGCTGGTCAGGTAGGTGAGCACGTTGTGGAACTCCTGCTCCTGAAGGTCCCCGAAAGTGGGGCATTCTGGGAAGATGATGATGGGGCTGCATTCTCCCCCCCTGCCTCCTGCAATGGAAATACATGGCAATAGTTAGCCTGGCGTTCCACCTTAAACCTCACAATGGAAATAGATAGCTCATTGGCCTCACATTCCACCTTAAAGGGGAACTTCGGTGTAAAATGAAAATTGGTATGTTAAAACATCATACCGAGTTGGTATGTGTACTGAGCAGCAAAATTGATTTAGCCTGTTGCATTCAATTTAACTATTTTTTATCATTTGTCCCAGAAGGCTAACAACCATTAGAACAGCTGTAAGAAACTCCACACTCCATCGGTAGTACAACAAAGGCCCTATCATTAAAAACGAGGCACTGAGAACTTTGTAAGTGTACACAACATTTATTAATAAAACAGTTTTGACAGGGAGTACCTTGCTGTAGTTTCTCGTCGCCGCCATGATGAAAGTCCGCACAAGTCGATTGATAAACACGAACCAGCAGGAAGAATGGGAGGAGAGGTAGTACAATCGACTTGTTTGGACTTTCATCATGGCGGCGGCGAGAAACAACTGCAAACTACTGCATGTAAGAACAGTTTTTTAAATAAACGTTTACAATATTCTCAGTGCTTTGTTTTGAATGCCAGAGCCTTTGTTGTACTACCGATGGAGTGTGGAATTTCTTCAAGCTGTTTTAATGGTTTAAAAATAGCGTAGTCCTCATGCTTCGTCTAAGGGCACCTACCACTTCCATTGTTAGCCTTCTGGGACAAATGATAAAAAAATAGTTAAACTCTGAATGCAACAGGCTAAATCAATTTTGCTCCTCAGTACACATACCAACTCGGTATGATGTTTTAACATGCCAATTTTCATTTTACACTGAAGTTCTCCTTTAAACCTAACAATGGAAAAAGATAACAGCAGTTAGCCCGACATTCCACCTTAAACCTAACAACAGAAAAAGATAGTAATAGTCAGTCTGGCATTCCACCTTAAACCTCACAATGGAAATAGACAGCACCTTATCCTGCCATTCCATTTGAAATCTAATGTGAAGCCATTTGCACGCATTGAGTCCTGTAGTGGCAGAACAACAGTTCTGATAAAGGGAAGAGGTTTATATCTCGTTTCAGAAAGTAAAAATACTGCCACATAGTTTGATCTGACCATATCCTAAACCAGCTGATCCTAAACATCAGCACACAAAACATCAGATCGGCTAATTAGTGGTGAAGCTAAGTGCACAGGTAGAGGGAAAGCACGGCAGAATTTTTACTTTTTCGGAAAGCCAGGAATCTCCACCTCTGGTAATGATTTTGTACAGTGTCTTTAATACTGCGTCTGGTTTGGGCAGGGTAATGCACACCTAGGCCTCCACACAAACCCTACTTGAATGTGAGCTGTATTCTGTTTGTTTGTTTTTTTGTCTCGTTCCGGTGTTTGTTTCTCATTTATCTTTATTTATCTCCATCTGCAGCAAAATACAAATATTAGAGGCTTGCAGGAAGCACAGTCTTGTCTGAGATCCCATGCCTGTCCACAAGGGGGCGTGTGTGCACCTAGTCAGCACAGCAAGACTCAGCAGGACCAACACTACCATGTCCTCTGCATCCTGCTTCAATGCCAGCACTGCTGCAGACATCAGACACAGAACAAACTGGGTTCACAGGACACAGAGAGGGTTTTACAGGACACAGAGGGGGAAATGAGAAGAGAAGGACAGACAGGGACATAATGAACACCTCTGTTTAGCATAATTACTAAACCTCTAAAACTAAAATTAAAATGTTTTAAGCACCAGTGATCTTTTTTTTCTGATGTCATCTAACATTTGTGAAAGGGAAGTCTGTCTGTGTTTGTGAGCGTGTGGGTGCGTGTCTGTGTCTGTGTGTGCAGGGGTTGTCTGGGGGCCATTGAAGGGTCAACATTCACATATCCTGTCATTTCAATTTTAAAAATGATCTTTCTAATACTTGGATAAGCTTGTGAGAGGATTAAGGGTGGGTGTGGAGGTGGGATGGTGTGGGGGGTGTGTCCGCCTATCCACAAACACACAAAGGGTTTGTACACGCACGTTAGAGAGCTAGTCCAATCTTAGGCATACACACACACACACCCCTTGTACATGTATACAAACACACGTGCACACACACACATACAAACAGACACACACATACACCCACACACACATACACATGGCTGGAAAGGGTTGGGGGTGGCCATGGCCATGTATTTGCCGTACAAACACACAAAGGGCCTGGTCAGGGAGTCAGTCCACTCTCACCGCATCACTACACCAGTCTTAATGCAATCCCACAGTTAAGGCCTGTGCTTCATTTGCTGTCACCCACAACATGGTACACGTGACACACACACACACACGCGCCACAACACACACACATACACACACACACACACACACACACACACACACACACACACACACACAATGATTGATTTCCATACAAGTGGCAAATGTCTGCATATTTCCCATTGCCGGCAGCAACTGGCTGGAAATGTCTGTGGGTCCGTCTCATGTGGTGTGGTGCGTGCAGACCCGCTTGGGAGGGGAAGTAAAGTGCAGCCGGCAGCACAAGGTTAATGAGATCCCTCACCTCCGTTCTGCAGTGGCCCTCACGTGCACTCACACAGGCACACACATACACACACACATATTCGCACACACTTCACACACACACAAATACACACACAGTTTCTCTCTCTCTCTCACTCATACAAACTCTCTGTCTCTCTTTGTCTGTCTGTCTGTCTGTCTCTCTCTCTCTCTCACACACACACACACACACACACACACACACACAAATACTACACATTCTCTCTCACACACAAAATACACATTCTCTCTCTCTCCCTCTCTCTCTATCCCACACTCACACGCGCCCAAACACACACACACACTCACTTGCCTGAGGGAAGGACAGCATGGACACACTGCATGAGTTACTGCTTCATAGGTAGAGTTACTGCTTTATAGGTAGAGGCAGCACTCGTACTCTACTTGTCATTGGGTGCCATAAGCCAGTGCGCACACACACACACACACACACACACACACACACACACACACACACACACACACTGGCCTTCAGCCAGGATACTGCAGGGTCTGCATGCATGGGGATGTTAGGGGTTTGTTTTAAAGGGGCACTGATGGCAGAACCTGTATGCCTTTTTTATTATTCAAATAAATTAAACTTTGGTTGAAATCTGCATCGCACATTTTACAGACTACTTTGTGTTTGTTTCTTACCCAAATGGCCAATTTGCTTACTATTAAAAATGTGGATTACAGTTTTTTATCTTTCAAAAAAATACAGGACAAATCTCGCAGCCACTCTCACACACTCTCCTTGACACTGCCCACTACCTTAAAATTTCTTTATACAGCAAAGGGGTCATCCGAGTCCCATGGACATTGGATTACATTTAAAGTTGAAAACAAGTAAGACCAAAGGTTAACATTTGGATATGTAGTTAGGTCATTAGGGTTGCACCTTGAATCAAAACAACAAAATCCAGGATATATGTGCTCTAGTATTTTTTTCACAACTACATGACTGATCTTGTCCAAATTTGCAGTGGACTGCTGTCAGAAGCACAGTATTTACCTGTGATCACCTAATGATATTTTACACATGCCCCCATCTGTTTTACTGTTTTACAAGAGGTGCGTGGGACTAAGAGCAAATATTACGGTAAGAGGAAGCACCCAAGCAAACAAGGGTTTGTGTTCCTCACACGATGTTTGCAGAGAAGTCAGTGCAGCTACAGGGCATGGAAGAGAAGGCTTACAGGATCACAAAAATGTGTTGTGTTTGTGTGAACTCTCCAAGTTATATTCCTCTGTGATACAACAATTTTTCTATCTTTATTATATCCAAGGATGATGTCTTTCATATGGATGTGTGATTGTGCTAATACTGATTGCACAGGTAAATTAAACGGTCTTTCGACTGTCTATGGGCCATGTACTACCATATTGATGTGTATGTGTTTTTGGGATGGGTTTATACAGCCAAGCACACAAAATTCATTTTGTGATTAACTTTCCCTTCAAGAACTAGATGCTCTTGATTAAATTTAAAGTTGAAAACAAACAAGTAAGACCAGAGATTAACATTTGGATATGTAGTTTGGTCATTAGGGTTGCACCTTGAATCAAAACAATAAAATCCAGGATATATGTGCTCTGCTAATTGTTTTCACAACTACATGACTGGTCTTGCAGTGAATTACTGTCAGAAGCACAGAATTTACCTGTGATCACCTAATGATATTTTACACATGCTCCCATCGGTTTTACTGTTTTACAAGAAGTGCGTGGGACTAAGAGCAAATATTACGGTAAGAGGACGCACCCAAGCAAACAAGGCTTTGGACTCCTTGCACGATGTTTGCAGAGAAGTCAGTGCAGCTACAGGGCATGGAAGAGAAGGCTTACAGGATCACCGAGGCTGGGACACACAAAAGGAAATTAAGTGCGCAAACAAGTTAGGAGCCAATTAACCAGTGTGTCATTTACCCAAGGCAGGCCGTAAGGAAGGGCTGGCATGGGAGTCAGTGTGAGGGCCCAGACCCAGGCATGGGAGTCAGTGAACCCCAGACCCAGGCATGGGAGTCAGTGAACCCCAGACCCAGGCATGGGAGTCAGTCAACCCCAGACCCAGGCATGGGAGTCAGTGAACCCCAGACCCAGGCATGGGAGTCAGTGAACCCCAGACCCAGGCATGGGAGTCAGTGTGAGGGCCCAGAGCCAGGCATGGGAAAATAAGCTTGAATGAGGGCAAGAGCAAACAAGAGGGCAACAGATGGAAGCTGGGCTTTGGGAGAGGATGCACACAGCCCGGGAGAAGAGCAAAAAAAAAAAAAAAAAAAAGTCAGACTGACTGAACCCTCACTGGCCACCACAGACTTCAGTCTTCAATGACGGTGTCTAGGTTAGGGATTAGACCTTGTTTTGAGATAAACTAACATTGCCATCCCTTTCAGATTTTGGATTGTACTGTATATTTCAGATTGTATATTTTTACAGCATTTTCTCATGTACCTATAGTATTTGTAGCATTTGTTTGTGTCTGAAATGTTTTAAAGATGTCTTTATACTACAGGCTGCCTTATGATCCTCCAGGATCAATACAGTATCAATTTACAGTGCCAAGAACATTAAGTATGGGAATCTTTTGGAATTGTATGGTTTTCTTCATTAATGTTTCATTAAATGTGATGAGATATTTCTCTAAGTCACTAGTGTAGGCAAACAATGTGACTGAAGCAAATAGCACAAACAAAGTCATTACTTTTCATGTCTTGGTTGAAAACATCCTTGAGCAAAAATCCAAACAAAATTGAGTTGTGACTTATTTCGTAACAATCTAAAATCCAAACAATTCAAAGACCTTGAGACGTCATGCTGACTGCCTTGGAGGTGTTTTTGTCAAGCAAAGCTTGAGAGACATAAGACCA
>CM050220.1:9167500-9372500 GCA_027475355.1 Coilia nasus | reverse complement strand
AAACACACAAAATAACAGTTTGGTCTTGAGTCTAGATTTGAACCTGCCAATAGTAGGAGCATTTTTTTTATGTCTTCTGGAAGCTGGTTCCAGAGCTTTACAGCATAGCAGATGAAAGCTGCTTCACCACATTTTGTTCTAACAGCAGGTTCTACCAACAGATTTTTCTGATGTGATCTCAGGGACCTACTTGGTGCATATAACTGAAACATATCCAATAGGTAATTGGGTCCCATCCCATTTCATGATTTAAACACAAGATGTATGTACTGTGTATGTTTGTCTGTGCTCACACACACAGAAGAGAAGTTCCCTCCCCTTAAAGATTGCAGCGGCAGACCTACAATCGGGGCAGTTTTATAAATAAATAGTGCTGAGCTATGCTGTGCCATGCAAGACAACCCTGTCTGCCTTACTACGACACTTATAGGATAACACCGTTCCTCACGTCATGAAGCCTTGAGTCACAGCTCATAATCGCCGTCTGCCCCACCTCCACTGCTGTGTACATCTTGGCATTTATAATACTATAATCAGATCTCCCACCTCACAATACTGATCTGAGCACAGCTGCTGTGTACGACTCGCCATTTATAATACTAAGATCAGACCTCACATTACTGATCTGAGCACAGCTGCTGGGTACATCTTGGCATTTATAATACTATAATGAGATCTCCCACCTCACAATACTGATCTGAGCACAGCTGCTGGGTACATCTTGGCATTTATAATACTATAATCAGATCTCCCACCTCACAATACTGATCTGAGCACAGCTGCTGTGTGTACGACTCTGCATTTATAATACTAACATCAGACCTCACATTACTGATCTGAGCACAGCTGCTGTGTGTACGTCTCTGCATTTATAATACTAAGATCTGAGCACAGCTGGGGAGCAGACAAAAAGGAAGGAGCTCAGAGTGGGACTTGGGGGTTGTGTGTGTGTGTGTGTGTGTGTGTGTGTGTGTGTGTGTGTGTGTGTGTCTGTCGAACTCACCTGACAGGAAGGCGAACTGCTTCCTGAGGTCTAAGTCGATGTCCGCTGCACACAGAGGGCTGCTGTCCTGCTGCATGATCTCATCTGGAGGAGGAGAGACAGACAGAGAGAGGAGTCAGACACAACAAACAAACAAACAAACTAAAAAAACACTCAGCACAGAGCACAGACCTCCGCCAGGGCAGCTCAGATCACCACCAAAATCTAATCACTTTTAAGTTAGCCCATTTTTGACCTACCCTGAAAATTTAATCAAAATCCATCCATAACTTTTTCAGTTATGTTGCTAACTAATAAACAAACAAACAAACAAATGCTGATGGTTACTTAACCTCTACTGGCGGAGGTAACAAACAAAAACACTCTGGGAGCTGTGGCCTAATGGTTAGGGAGTTGTTCTGGGGATCGGAGGGTCGCAGGTTTGAATCCCATACTGAATATGGGTGGGAAAGAAAACTAGTGCTCTCCTGCACACTCATCTATGGCTAAAGTGCCCTTGAGCATCTAACCCCACATTGCTCCACACACTGTATCTAAAATAACTGTAAGTCTTTCTGGATGAGAGTGTCAGCTAAGTGTAATGTAAACACAAACATTTAAACAACGTTCTGATAAAAGCAGTCATATCTATCAAACCATCATCATACCAAATCAGACACAACTACTAAATATAGAAACAGTGAACAGAGTGCAAATCACATGGCAGTGGGAGAGAAACAACACACACAGACATGCATCACTGGCACCAACCATCTCCCCAACCTCTCTCTCAACTTTGACCCATTTCCTCACACTCTCGCTCACTTTTATTCACTCTCCTCCTCTCCCTCACTCTCTCCTCTGTGGATGAATGTAGTTTTGGTTGTGTTTGTGACAAAGTGGGCTTCATTTCACGCTGTAACGCATCAACAGCAACATCCCGGTAGACACACAGAATCCTTAGAGGGAGGGAAGACCATGGTGAAATACACAGATATATACCACACACACATGCGTGCGCATACACACACACACACACACACACTTGACAAGCAAAACAGATATGTGCACACACACACACACACACACACACACACACACACACACACTTGACAAGCAAAACATATGCTTGATTTCCTCCCTGCAGTGGGAGACTGTATTAAAGTAATCTGCTCAGCTGCAGCGGAGTGCGAGTCGGTCACGTGACCTGGAGTAGTAGAAGCACTGACAGTAGCAGCACTTAGAAGCAGCACAGTGGAAGTAGTAGGGTGTCTGGAGAGAGAGTGAGAGAGAGAGAGAGAGAGAGAGAGAGAGAGAGAGAGAGAGAGAGAGAGAGAGAGAGGCAGAGAAGTGTGTGTGCGTATGTAGTACTTCTGAGCAGGAGTAGCTGTTCTGTGATCATTTGTGGAGAGAGAGAGAGAAAGTGTGTGTGTGTGTGGGTGTTACTTCTGAGCAAGAGTAACTGTTCTGTGATCATTTGTGGATTTGTGGAGAGAGAGAGAGAGAGAGTTTGTGTGTGTGTGTGTGTGTGTGTGTGTGTGTGTGTGTGTGTGTGTGTGTGTGGTACTTCTGAGCAGGAGTAACTGTTCTGTGATCATTTGTAACAGCGTCACCAATGGGAGCCGGTGCGGTAGATGAGAAACCTAATTCAACATTTTTCAGTTGTGGGGAAATTAGTTTTTTGACAAACTGTGTTCAAGGCCAAGGCTGCTCAGGAGATAATAAAACTGACATCACTGCAAGGCATTAATCATGTTTTGTGTACCTGCCTTACAAAGTAAAATTGCTGATGTAAGTATACAAATACAATGGAGCATGAAGGCACCCTGAGAAGAGAAGACTAATGGAGTACTATCAACAGTTTCACTGCATGTCCTACTACCCAGTATGTCTATGTATGTGACAAATAAAACTCCTTGTATCCTATCACCAGCCGAAACTGCTGCAATACCTGTCTCGGCTTTCATCTACAACAACTTAAGTGTAGCATGGCCTCATCAAAAGAGATTGTTGTCCACCCACCCACACACACACACACAACACACATACACACACACACACAAGAACACACACAGTATTCTTTCACATTCTGATGACTGGAGATGGGTAGATTACTCAGGTATTTGCTTTGAGAATGGAGACCACCAATAGAATGGAGACCACCAACAGCAGTGGATGTAGGTCAGTGGGTGGGTGGGGGGTGGGGAATGTGTTTTCTGCAGCAGGTAATAGACTTGCCTGAAGAAGCAGCTAGAAGACACACATCAAAGCAGCAATATAGGTGATTTTTTTTTATTGCATTCTTTATTTGGGGATGGGCTGGGGTGGGGTGTTGATTCTCTTTTCATAAAGCAAACATCTCATGAGAGAATCTCTCAATCCTGCCTAACAAAAGTGCACATGATGCCAGGGTCACAAAAAAGACATAAAAAGACAAGATGAAGATAGAGAGAGAGGGAGAGAGAGAGAGAGAGAGAGAGAGAGAGAGAGAGAGAGAGAGAGAGAGACAGAGACAGAGAGACAGAGAGACAGAGAGAGACAGGGCGAGAGAAAGATTGGTGGTTTGCAGTAGGTCAGTAGAGAAAGAGTGAAAGAGGGCAATGAGATTACCTCCTCAGCAAGATGGTCCCTCTTACACACCCAAAGCCTGTTACACTAGAGCTGCAGCAAGGCTGCAACAATGCCTGAACACACACAAACCCACCTCAGATACACTCAGCAACAATCTGCCAGGAACCAGGCCACCCTTCTGCCACAACAGCTTAAAAGCATCTACCATTACCCATTAGTACCCACGCTATCTCTCTCTCTCCCTGTCCTCCAGGGGGGAGTGTGTGGTGGCAGTGGTGTGTCTGTTGTGTGTGTGTGTGTGTGTGTGTGTGTGTGTGTGTGTGTGTGTGTGTGTGTGTGTGTGCACGTGTGTGTGTATAAGTATCTGCATGGCGATGGTGAGCTGAGCTGTCTTCAAAAGTATCCTTCACTGAGGATTAGCGGACATTTGTTGGGGTGTTGGGGGGGGTGATTGGTAGGTGTAAAACACGTGTTTCTCAGGCCCAACTACCACCCCCCAGCCCCCACCCCACACCCCTTGGCAGCTGTCATCATGTGATGTGATAAAGCCAGCTGGACTGACAGACGATGCTGGAGCCTTTGAGAGAACATGACCTGAGGTAGCCCACCGTGACACCAACACAATGACCAAGGCCACTTCACTTGCAAACTCTCCCACATTCTCCCATAGTCTCCCACAACACTCTCTTTACCCTTATCATTCTGTCTCCATATAGGATTTTATGACATTCATGGTGAAGTAAATGCCATTTTACTGCTTCTTGCTTGAGACTATGTTTGTTTATGCACAGGATTACTTCTGAAAAACCTGGAGTGTCAATGAAACTACTGATAAGGGACGTAACTTTTTTCCCCCTGTGGACTCCTCAGAGTATAGTAGAGAACTAAATGGGGGGTATACTACTCAGGTGGCTAAAATGACAAACCTGGTTTGAAAAAGAGGCCGTGGGTATTTGTTTAGTGAAAGAGTATGAAGCCCTGGGCTCTTCCAGTGACAGGTTTATAACTACCTCAGGGTTATCCAAAACAGGTTTATCACTTAACCACCTTTGTAGTATACTAAATATATATATATATTTAGAGGCAGTCGGGGTGTACCGATTAGGTCTTCGGGCTCGATGACCAGTTCGAACAGCCACTGAGCAAGGCACTTAGCCCCTCACTTCTTCCTGGGCATCACCACAAGCAGGGAGCTCACCGCTCCGGGTTAGTGTGTGATTCACTAACCAAACCATGGGATAAATGCTGAGACAAATTTCCCTCAAGGGATCAAGGAAGTAAATTAAAAAAATAACCACCAGAAGAGCTATTCCAAAGTCACTGTACTGACATGACCTCATTCTATATTATTTTGACCTCTGTTTACCCTGAAATTTCCCACAATGACCACATATGCAGATACACTTAAAAGCAGTGGATTTCCAATTTAAATAGCGGCACAGATAAGACTCCATTGTTGTTAAAAATAACACGTTCCGCTCTCTCACCAACTGCCATCCCTTCTCCGTCTATCTGAACACGCTTCCTCCCATCAGCTTAGCGGATATCCTCTTCAAGAGCAAATTTAATCTTCACCGTCTCCAGATAAGGACATGATCTGTGATGACGTGGGATTAAATATGTAAACATGTAAATTTTATTGGTCTCTTTGTCACTACTATTATTATTTCTTTTGATTCGTTTTTTTTCCACTGTTTCCCACTCCCAAGAACTGTGCTATATAAATAAACAAACTATGAAAATGGTTCACTCAGTACCAGAAGAAATAAAACTACAGAAAGTGATAAACGTGGCAAGAGAAAAAAACAGCTATCTTTTTTGTATCATGTTTTGTATTATGTTTTGTATTATGTTTTGTATTGCTCACCAGCTTTTTCAACACAGGCATGCTCTGTGAGACCTTTGTGTTTTGGCCTAAGGACCAATGGGATGTGTGTGTGTGTGTGTTTATCTGTGTATGAGCATGTGTGAGTGTGTGTGGATAAGTGTGTGTGAGACCTTTGTGTTTTGGCCTAAGGACCAATGGGATGTGTGTGTGTGTGTGTGTGTGTGTGTGTGTGTGTGTGTGTGTGTGTGTGTGTGTGTGTGTGTTTATCTGTGTATGAGCATGCGTGAGTGTGTGTGAGACCTGTCTGCTTTGGCCCAAGAACCAATTGGATGTGTGTGTGTGTGTGTGTGTGTGTGTGTGTGTGTGTGTGTGTGTGTGTGTGTGTGTGTGTGTGTGTGTGTGTGTGTGTTTTGGCTTAAGGACCAATGGGAAGCGGAAAGTCTCATCTCTTCTGTGCTCTTCCATTGAGAAAAAAAAAACAGCGGATTCCCCATGCCCTCAATGCTCCCAACAGGGACAAAACACAGACCCCCAGTACCCACATACACCCCCCAATCACTATCTCCATTCTCCACACCACCCTATTCCTCATGCCCTCAATGCTCCTAGCAGGGAAAAAGCAGACCCCCAGAGTACCCCCATACACCCCCACCCAAATCCCCATCACCCATGCCACCCTATTCCTCATGCCCTCAATGCTCCCAGCAGAGACCCCAGAGCACCCCCATACACCAGCCAGCCCCATCCCCAACTCTATCCTCCACCACCCCCATCCCCACCCCCTATCCCCCAACATTTTAAGCCCCTCACGCATGCAGATCCACACTGTTTATCAACACACTGAAATGAGGGCGGCTGAAAAGCCGTTCAACAAAAAAAACCCTGTGGACTTATACATCCGCAAGAAGCAGAAGCATTCACACAAGCCCTATAGAGCAGTCCTTCTTCCCTTGTGTATGTCTGTGTGTGTGTGTGTGTGTGTGTGTGTGTGTGTGTGTGTGTGTGTGCGCGCCTGCATGTGGGAGGGATTTCATGGGGGGTGGTGTATCCAAGAATGCACGTTATTCATTCCAAAGCTAGCGCAGTGCTGGGGGGGGGGGGGGGCGATAGCACTGAATAGGGGTGGTATGTGCGTATGGGTCGGGGTGGGGGTGTGGGTGGGTGGGGTGAGGCCATTCAGTAAAGCAGGAGGATTCTTTACAAATGCTATACATATTTAATGGAGTCTAGTTCGGCGCTAACTGTTGCTAATGCTACAATGCTTACAATGTTTGTTTCACTAAACTGGCTGAGAAAATTCTGTTCTTTTGGGCTCCTTTTGACAAAAAAAGTTTGGGTCACAATGAAAAATGCTACTGCTGTAGTTGTACACAGACATTAAGACAAAAACCAAGTGGTAATAGAGAAGCTAACTACTTCCTCCTTTGCCAGTTCTGCCATCACAGATACACAAGACTTGTCACATGTTCAGCCCTGTCATCTCCTCACTCCACCTCTCCCTCTCTCTTTCACCCCCCCTTCTCTCTTTCTCTCTCTCTCTCTCTCTTTTTCCATTTGCTCAGGTGTCCTTTGCCTACATTATTCACATGAGAGGATCACTGTGTGTCTGGTCAGGAGACTGACAAATTCTCATTCTGCCCTCCTGTCTTGTTTTTTTTCTTTTGCCATCTCGTCGTGTTAGAAGGAGCATTACAATCACATGTTGCTATTTTTTTAAAGGGCGCTCAAGTTTGAACCTGTCTGTGCAACAAAGCCGGGAATGAGACCTTTAGGGTATACTTTTCAACATACATCCTGGGCATGGAACAGAGGCGCTATCAAAGCAAGATATGCATTCTTTACACACACACACACACACACACACACACACACTAGTCCTACAAAGCCTGATGACTAGACACACAGACACACACACAAAGACACACACACACCCAACACCCATACACAATCGCTTTCCCAAAACATGTCAGAATTGCAAAACCAAACCCGGTAATCTCTTTATGTAGAATATATGTACTTGGCAAAGTAAGACCTGGATCATTGGGGACACTATGGAAAAATGTATGTGCACATATGTGTGAGTCTTTACCTAGGTATGCCTGCATATGTTTATGGTGTGTGTGTGTGTGTGTGTGTGTGTGTGTGTGTGTGTGTGTGTGTGTGTGTGTGTGTGTGTGTGTGTGTGTTTGTCTGCATACCTACACTGTGTCATCTTGGTTGGAGTGACCAGACAAACCAACTGACGCGGTTTAACCAGGGTAGAGAAGCTGTGTGTGTGTGTGTGTGTGTGTGTGTGTGTGTGTGTGTGTGTGTGTGTGTGTGTGTGTGTGTGTGTGTGTGTGTGTGTGTGTGTGTGTTTAAGCGAGAGCCTGAGCATCCAGGCCACAGACATGTGTAGGAAGTCACAGGGGGAATCCGGGCTCCATCATGTGGCATTACGGTTGGGCTTTAGCGAAGCCCCATCTGCCACTCACACTGTGGCTGTGGCCATCACAGCTAAGAGTTCAGCCCACACACACACACAAACACACACACACACACATACACCCCTTTAAAGAGGGAGGAGGGGTGGGATTCCCACAGAGAAACAACTGGGTCAAATGGCTAATATTCAATGGCCATATGCCCCCACCATGCCCATCAACAACAGAGTTTAATACAAAGAACAAGAAAACTTTCATTTCTGATGAGACACGTCAACAGCACAGTGCTACAGAGCTGTGCATCATCCAATGCCATAGAGATTCAGAAAACAACAGGACAAAGACTTCCGGTTCACTATATCAGCTTGTCACCCAAAAGTATAATAAAACATTGTCAATATTCAATAGTCATTGTTAATATTGTTCAGATTCAAACAAAATATAAATCCTGCCATAACCATATCTTTGAATGCAATCAGTCCAATGTGTGTCAACACTTTAGCCTGGTTCCTGGGAAAATGCACTTGAAAAAATGTGATGACATATTTTTATGGTATATTTTTGGCTGTGCAAGAGAGGTTTTGAAGGACACTCATCCTTCTTTGGAAAATCAGCAGTTCTCACTTTCCCCTTAACAACACACTTTCTGGAAAATGTCAACCATGATGACAAGCATCCAGGAGAAACAGGGCCATTCAAACATTTAGAGCATAAATGAATGACCGCTAGCTGTGGGCCATGAAGTTAACAACTGGGTCAGGTTGGTCAGTAGGGCACCTTGATCTTAAAAAGGGCCTGGTCACGTGTGTAGTGTGTGTGTGGGTATGTGTGTGTGTGTCTGCGTGCGTGCATCATATGTGTGTGTGTGTGTGCGCATTGTGTGTGTGTGCATCATGTGTGTGTGTGTGTGTATGTGTGTGTGTGTGTGTGTGTGTGTGTGGGTGTGTGTAAGTGTGTCTGCATGCAAGCATCGTATGTGTGTGTGTGTAAGTGTGTGTGTGTGTGTGTGCACACTCTCACTCTCACTGCACAGGCTCTCACTGCACAGGCTCTCACTGCACAGGCTCCCACTGCACAGGCTCTCATTACACAGGCTCCCACTGCACAGGCTCCCACTGCACAGGCTCCCACTGCACAGGCTCTCACTGCACAGGCTCTCACTGCACAGGCTCAGGCACAGCTCAGTGGGCAGAATGGAAACAGCGTGTGTACGAGTGTGCGTATGAGGTAGATGGAAACAGCAGGCACACAACACACTATTGTTTCACACACACACACACAGTTCATATCTCACACCACGCCAGCACACAAAGACAGACACATCTTAGCTGGCACACTGGCATACCCCAGAGATGCCAGCGTCCCTGGATCTGAAGCCTAAAGGCATAAGTGTACTCCCATCCATCAGGAAATGGCAGGGCAAGCAAAGGCCGATTCCACATAGCTGTAGGGCTTTGTTGCACAGACACACATGTATCAACACAGCAGCAGCAGCAGCGGCAGGCAGCCCAGGTGAGGTTTGATCCTTCTGTCAGTAATCCCAGTCAACCCAGTGCTCGGAGGGCTACTGTAGATGTGTGCTTCTGGTGTCCAGGCTGTCGGACAAGGCCGGAGCCCTGGGGGGGTGGGGTGGGGTGGGGTGGGGGAGCTGTGGGCGAATCATAAGCCCTCATTGCCAGCAGCACCTGTCCCATCTGTCAGTGAAAACCTAGGAACCACAACCAACTGTTGCTCATTCCTGTTGTTTGTTTTGGCAGCGGGTGGCAGCGACCGTACATTGCCCGTGCACACACACACACACACACACACACACACACACACATACACAGCAGCAGCAGCAGCACAGCGGGAGGCAAACAAAAGAGAGTTTACTTTCAAACTTTGACCGGCACTTCTGCGCCAGTCTCTTCCGAGGCAGTGGGAGGGATTAAGTTTTTGCTGTAGCCAGGATACCAACATGCCACCCTCAGCGTTGGGCTCGCAGTAAAACCATCAAAATGGAAATGAATACGTGCATTCTAGTCGGGCTAGTCAAATGATTCCCACAAAGACAGTCTGAAAGCCACTGTTCTCTATGCAAATCCGCAACTGCAGAACACTCTTCATCATGTTAAATGACCCGGGTAAATAAAGAATGTACTGCACTAGTACATGTGTACAAACTCACAATGTTCAAACCTAGTGTCTTGTACCACAGATATCTCGTCAGTCAACATCTGAACACAGAATCCTCATAAGAACAAAGCTTTAGGTTGACAGGAGAGGAAGATGAATTGGCAGAGGCAGGAATTGGCATAAATTGGAAGAGACAGACACACTGGCACACAACTAAAATGAGCAATAGACAAAAAGACAGCTCACTAATGGACCAGGAGAGTACCGCCGCTGTACCTGTCATCACTTTGAGCTGCAGCCACATCCTGGTGATGTCCTGGCAGAGCAGGGAAACTCGGTTGAGAGCCATCCTGCCCTCGGCGTTCGTCTCCCAGGTCACTTCTGTTCCCTGCTCCCCTTACAGCACTGACAGCAGCAGCAGCAGCAGCAGCAGCAGGTAGCAGGTAGGGCTAACCGCTAGCTGCTAGCCTTCCATTCCGTCACTGTAGAGTAGCTTTCCCTTCGCTGCGTACACACCCCCCATCTTCAGTGCCAACATGAACACACACACACACACACACACATACACACACACACAGGCAGGCAGGCACACTAACTGACTGATCACTGCTTCAGGTGACACCTCCCACCTTTCACACACACACACACACGCGTACACGCACACCAAAGCTTCCACAGGTAGAGCAGGAGGCTAGACAGACAGCCTGTGCAGGGGAAGAGGCGAATGCTTGAAGCAGCAGCCAGATGCAGGTCCGTCAGATCCCCACGGCAGCAGGAGGGAGGGGTGGGGTAAGAATTTAAGCCTCCTTCAAAAACACGTATGCACCGACGCACGCAGACTCGCTCAGTTACTCAGGAAGCAGCGTGCAGTAATCAAGCCCCAGTAAGCAGGTCTGGCACAGAGAGGACTGAGAGGGAGGGAGATATGGAGCGCAGCGTGAGTGACAGAGAGGGTGATGGAGGGAGGGAGAGAGAGGGAGGGAGAGTGAGGGAGAAAGAGAGAGGGAGAAAGGGAGAGAGGGAGGGCCCAGTGTGTGTGTGTGTGTGTGGCGGAGCAAAGCTCTTTTGTTTAATAATAGGCAACCTATCAAAGAAGAGGTCCGCCCTGAGGGTGTGTGTATGTGTGTGTGTGTGTGTGAGGGTGTGTGCTTGTGTGTGTGTGTGTGTGCATGTGAGTGTGTGCATGTGAGTGAGTGTGCGTGTGTGTGTGTGTACATGTGTGTGTGTTTGTGTGCATAGGAGTGAGTGTGTGCATGGGAAAGAGCAGACAGCTGCCCATTCAGCAGCCTGTCTGAAGCACACTGGCACCTATGGCATTTAAACACTCCATTTCCAAGTGAGACCTCTTCTGGCCTTATGCTTCCTGGAGTGCCTATAGATTAAGTGGTGTCTAGCACTTAAACCACACACACACACACACACACACACAGTAGACAGGAAATGCACCGTTGTCATGCAGAACAACTTGTGATGATTGCAAAACATTCTGTGTTTCTTGTCTGACATGCAAACCAACTGGGCGACATGGCACCCAGATACACACATATACACCCCCCCACACACACACACACTCTCTCTCACACACACACACACACATACACTCTCTCTCTCTCACACACACACACACATACACTCTCTCTCTCTCCCTCTCTCTCTCTCTCTGTCTCTGTGTCTGTCTCTCTCTCTCTGTCTCTGTCTGTCTCTCTCTCACACACACACACATATACACTTATCGGTACCACAGCGCACAAATGGTCATACCGCCTGTCTGTGGACATGTATAGGGCATCAGGAATTTGCCATTGAAGTGCGAGTGTAGGAAAAGAGGTGCGATCCAGAGGTACGAGTCAGAGGTACGAGTCAGAGGTACGAGTCAGGAGGGGAAGCGAAGGGAAGGGAAAAAAGGATTGACCTGACATTCGATAGCACAGTTCGATCACCAAACGCCATCTATTTATGGCACATTCAGAGTAGCAGATAAGGCAAGACAGCTATTTCTGAGATGAGGGTCATATCTACTTCAAGCTATTTTTAGCTTTCTGACACATCCCATCTAACTCCTCACTGTCACCATCAATTTGATCCATACCCTTTGATCCAAACATTTCAGTAGCTCAATCTGAAACATACTAATCAGATTTAATTACTAGTTAAGAAATGTGGACTTTGAAATGTATGGGAGATTAATGAGGCAATAAACCTAAGGGGGGAGGGGCAGAGAGATGGGTCTGAATTACAGCAGAACTCTGGGATAAATGAGGTTGGAAGCTATCACTTGACCTCACCTGATCACCTCATAACCCTGTATTTCTTGAAAAGCAGTGTTCTTAACAAATTGACACTGGAAGTGACGTCAGAAGTGCACGCCCTTCCATCATGTCTGGCGTTTGTCAGCATGGGGCCTCTCGTCGCACCTGACCTTTCACCCCCACTGGCTTGCTCGCCTCACTCTCATTTCTCAGCGGTTGGAGAGACACAGACCCGGCTCAGGTGACAAGCCACCATCTCTGTTGGGAAGTCCCCTCACACACACACACCCAGCCAACCCCACCCATCCTCCCACCCCCACCCCCACTCCTCCTCCTTAAAATGGATCCCATGTCCCACAAACGCTCCCTGCCTTCGCCTGGAGCCATCGTTCCCAACCCCTTTTACCCTGAACCTCTTAAACACATCAGACGCTTCCACCGATCACGAGTGATTTATCAGAGCGCCCACACGCCCTGTGTAACCCAACCCCCTGTGTGGGACGCGAAAAGCTCTCCCACACCCAGGTGGAGGATATTACCTCAGAGTGTGGGGACAGGCGGTTAGGGTTACAGGTGCTTCAGGAGGGGGCTGTGGGAACACTGGGGCTGTGGAAGGTTAAAACAAAGATGGTGGATATTCCAAGATTCGTTGTGACGAGGCACTTCCTGGAACCATGACTGCATGAGGTTGGGGGGACAAAGAGGGGGACACATAAAGGGGGATTAGTGCCCCTTCCTCATGCGAGAACCAACCACGAGGCCACGAGGCGAAGAAACGTCAGTCATACGTTAACGACACGCACCTGTATGCAGGCCGGAACTGATCCCCACTTTGCTCCCATAGACATGAACTACCATGAAGCATCTTGCTCTGCCAACCATCTTCGCTCCCATAGACATGAACTACCATGAAGTATCTTGCTCTGCCTATCTACCATCTTTGGTTCAGAGTAGCAGAGGAACAGGTGATCATCTGAGCTCCCCTGCCCCCTGCCTCCCCCTCTCCACATCCATGCCCCCGAAACGAGCTCGTTCCTTCACCGTCACCCTCCGTCCGCCTGATTATTAAATTATTTAGTGGTCTCTGCACCACCTGTCGCACTTCCTATTTTAGGACTTCTAGGCTATTCTCTCTCCCTCTGGCGCTTATGTCTTCTCTCATTCTTTCACCTACGTCAACGTGTTTCTGAACCTTACATTTGGGGTACACTGTGAGTGGTATTAGGAATATGATTTAAACAGTTCAAGGCAAACACAAACACATGCATTGATGTGTTTTAACAACTTTTTATGAGCAGGAGAGGAGTTCAATTCTCACAATTTCTCACAGTAGCCAATGAACAGCCATGGTCTTCCTTCACCCAATCAAACAACCCAGGCAACACAAACAAAACCACCACCTGGAACAAACAAAGCAACCAGAGCATAAAAAGAAGAAACAACAGCAAAACAACAAGAAACAACAGCAAAGCAGTCTCTACACCCTGCACTCTAATGCTGTAACAGAAAGAAACAGAAAACAGATGTCATTCTAATCTAGCAAATGTAATGCTTTAAAAACATCATAAGGTGTAAGTATGCTTAAGGTTTTTAGATAATGAAAAGTTCAACTTTCAAGAGTATCCACAGAATCTAATTTCTTCTCTACTGAGTAGCGTCCTCTTGAATGTCAGTAGACTAATGAATTACACTTGTACACTGTCCATACAGGCTACACAATACACACATTAACAAGGAGCATCGCTCCGTTTTCAAATGTCTATTTGAGTTCCCTCTGCTCTCACGCCGAGGTCTAGCCTGTCACAACCTCAGGTTGAAAGGTGGATGTGAATTATTTAGTCCTGGAGTCGGTAACTTTGCTTTCTCCCCCTCTGTTTAATAAGAAATGACCCTGCCCGTGGGTTACATCACTACGCAGTGCTAATCTATGGCGGCATCTAGTCAGCACCTTAATGAATGGTCTGGAGACGAATGATCTATGGACAGATCTCTCCCATAAAATGATTCATCTTTAAAAATGAGATTTTTTGGGGGTGCAGCGGCACAGTGGTTGGAGCACATGACCATGAACAGGCATCTGCCCATGGGGACCCAGATTCGAGTCCAGCCTGCGGTCGTTTCCCAACCCTACCCCATCTCTCTCTCTCCCACTTACTTTCTGTCACCATCTTCACTGTCCTTTCCCAAAAAGGGCAAAAAATACTTGCAAAAAAAAATAAAGCATGAGATTTTCTACAAAATCTGTCCTCCCCTGCAGGACTGTGTGACTCCCCATGGGTTAGGGAATAAGGTATCATTATTCTCCGAAATGACAAGACTGGTTGTGTGAGACAGGATGCACATGTTGCTCCTGACCAGAGAGGGGAAGCACTGATCCCACACTTCCCAGCACTGATATCTCCCTCAGCACTTTCAACCTGACTACAGGGGGTGTGTGTATGTGTGTGTGTGCGTATGTGTGTGTGTGTGTGTGTATGTTGGGGTGTGTGTTTTTGGGTGGGGGTTCAATACATCATACACAAAGACATGACAACCATTCAAGCTGAATGCTCTGTTCCCAGACCATATTATCCTGAAGCAAGAAGTTGAGACCACTTGTGTGTTAAGGGGATCATACAAAGTGGTGAGAAAAAAATTACTAAAATAATGCAGGCAGTGATGAAAACAGTGAATAAACAATGCAGATCTTTCACATTAGCACTTATAAAAAGGCAAGTAAACTTTATATTGCAATTTCAATTACATTAGATTGAATGTATTAAATTAAACTAGCCTTACATATTCCAGGGATGTCAGACTAGGGCATACAGTATCGTGAATGACGTACACAACCACAGTCATAATATCCTTCAAAGGCTGACCGCTGGAAATCAGTTTCGTTCTCTTAAGACCAAAACTGAGTGACTAAGAAGGAAGCTTCTTCCCCCAAGCCATACGGTTTATTAATGCATAGCTTCCTTAACTCACTTGCTTATAAGCATATTATTTATTAATTATATTTTAAAATTGATTTTATTATTTTATTTTTATTTATTATTAGAGATTCTTTTCTTGCACAGAAGGGAGTATTCTGCTCCTTGTACCTGCGCAAATACGCATGTGACATAAAATTTCTTGATTCTTGATTCTTAAAGAAGTGCGTGAACAGCGTTTACATGCCTTTTATAAATGTGCGTATACGCCGTTATAGCATACATACATTTATACATTTACACCTATGCAATAAAAGATAAAAGATTAAAAAGCCTACAAAGTTTGGCTAATAAAACTGCACACTTTGTTGAAGCGTTTGCCTCTAACCGTGGCACAGAGAGTCTAGGGCATGCTGGGACTGAGGACGTGAGGGCTGTTGAGTGAACAAGGGACAGGAAATGGCTGCTTTTAATGGGATCTTTCCTGTAACTGCCGAATTGCTTAAGCATGCCTGCGCCGCTATCATTTCAAGAAAACTGAAACAGAAAAAATGCTTACATGATATAAAATAATTCTGGGATTCCCGAAACATCAAGAGTGGCAAACTGGTGACAAGTGCTGCACCCGGCTGGAGTTTTTTGGAAGTCATGAGGTTTGTCAGCGTGATTATCAATCACAGATCAAAACCACAAAAACCACAAAAACAACAAAAACGAAACCCTCTCCATAGTTTTATATCACAAGTTTCCTGAATCTGCTATGACTCGTGACTGCAGGCCAGACATTAACAAACATTAACAGAAAGTTTGACAATTTTATTGCCAGATTCTGTGCCCATTAAAGTGTGTTTTATTGTTACTTCACAAATTCCCACCAGCTAATTATAAAATATGCAAGTGGCTAGCAGACTAAAACTATGTTTTACTGTGGAGACGCTGGTGAATTTTAGCATTTATTCATCAATTGAAGGTAAAAAAATGCAAAGTTAATCTTAACCCCACTGTGATAGTATCACTGCTTTTACTGTAGCTCTTACAGCAGGTGTCTGAGCCCAACTCTACCACTCTTATCGTCTACCCTCATAGTTTGGAACCAACACACACCATATCCATGTCCGTGTGACTGGTTATGTGAGCAAAGCCATCACGATACGGTGTATTTGCTCACATTTACATATCATACCAGTGCCTGCCAGGATAAGTGTGTTCAACTCACTGAACTGAGGTCATTTTCCCAGTCACACTCACAGGGCTCAGTCTTCATGTGCTCAACCAACCAACTGATCCTAGATCAGCTGGTCAGGGGAAGGGAGGCCTAGTTGTTGTTGGGGGGGGGGGGGGGGGGGGGGGGGGGGCGAGGTGGAGAGGGGGTGTCTGGGACTCTGACTGACTGAGCAGAACATCAGCGGCACCTTTCAGTCGGCACAAAGTAACTAAGTATCTCTCACCAGTATCACCTACCACATTAACAACAACACAATACACCCATTCACGGAGGGCTGGATGGCTCTAAACCGAAACCCCCCCCAAGCTTAGCCTCTCCTCTCACAAATTGTGTGTGTGTGTGTGTGTGTGTGTGTGAACCCACGGAAGTGCACCTGACAGAACCATATGCTATGCGTGCAATAATTTGAATGCACCTGTTCAAAGCCCGCTTTTATTTTTGTATTTGTAGTGCACTATAAAGCTTCAGTGTGAATTCTATTACTCCAAAACTAGAGGAATAGAGAACCACAACTGAAATAAAAAAAAAAAACATTTCAAATGAAGAAGGAAATCTCCCTGTAGTAAAATCCCAAACACAGACACATTCTGATCACTAAAAATAACACTCATTTCGCATCTGCTAACTAGCAGCTAGTTAGTCATCTTCTCTGAATTTTGCCTGTTTGAAATTCATTGAGGTAACATTTGGCTGTGTTGGAGTCCTCCACTGACCTCACAGCCTGTTTATTTGACCGTCCACTGGAATTAATCTTTTCTGTAAAGCTGATCTAACCGCCTCTGCCTAAACAGGAAGAAGAACCAGATGATTTGAGAGCAGACGATGCCAAATGTGCTTTGGGGGTTGGAGGTGGGGTGATGGTCCACCTGCATAGTCTGTAAGGTCAGACTAAAAGGATGTGTTTGAGACACTGGCTGTAAATAGAACATCCATCTGTGAAACACATTACAGTCGGTGGGGAAGCTTAAGCTCCACTGCATATAAACAATTATGGGCCTCCCACCAAAATAACCTCCAGCTCAGAAGTATAAACTTCCCCCTTGTCCAATGAAGTCAAATATGCCACGGCAGGCATGAAAGAAAAACAATGAGCTCAAACAGTCATAATCCTTCCGTTAACAAAGTACTGGCCTCTATTTATCTAAGGGAGGGACAGTGTTCTCTTCGTTCGTTCTCTTCCTCCTTCTTTTTTCTTTCCCCTCATAACCATCCGCCATCTCATCTACGCTTTTCTTTTTTTCTCCACACCCCTTGCCACATGAAAGTTGTCCGTCTGTCTTTATCAAAGCATCTCAACTACTTATAGCATCGCAATTCCAGCACCTCCCCCAAATGCAGACACAGGCATACACACAGACACACACACAGACAGACACAAATTACCAGCCAAATTTTGTAGCCTGTCTGCAGGGGTGTGTTTGGGTGGTAACTGCTCCTGGGGCACCAGTGCCAAGGGAGATGACCCTCCCTCCCTTTCCCTCTATCTTCTAATCTCTCTCTCTCTCTCTCTCTCTCTCTCTCTCTCTCTCTCTCTCTCTCTCTCTCTCTCTCTCTCTCTCTCTCTCTCTCTCTCCCTCCGTCTCTCTCTCTCTCCTCACCCATCAGGGTGGACACGGATGTGGCAGTGATGCCAATTCCTCTTGGTGATGTCTGGCCGCCTGCATGACTCATGCAGCATCAGAAAGACACCAACGAGCAGCCTTAAAAATGAGCTTGTTTCTTCCCATGCTAACAGATGCTAAGCTTTCTTTCACACACCGGACGCACAATATGTTGAAATGGCAATAACAATACTGACAAAACCAACTATGTACATCAGAAACTGATTTCACAGAAGTGAAGATTTAGATCTCAGAAAGTAAAAACCCTGCCACATAATTTGATGAAACCATTATCTGAACCAGCTGATGCTCATGAGCACACAAATGATCTGACAAGTAGATCAACCCTTTATTGACATTACCTATGCTAAGTGCACAGGCAGAATAAATACATGGCAGGGAGTTTCACATCCTGAAGCCGGGATCTCGACCTCTGTTCATCCATCATTTATGGTCTGTCTGATGTTAGGCTTCAGAAAATACGATCTCCAGCACACTGTCCATTCCGCAAGCAAGCTTTAATTCAACATTTCAGTCATAGACCTTTGTCAGGCTGCTTTACATCTTGCTTCCGAATTGGACAGTGTGCAGGAATTCTTTTTTTCTTTAAATTAGATCGTGGTTACCTCCCAAGGCACCTGTAGAGCTGTGTAAAAAGCCAATTTTATTTTTTTAAGGCTTCAAAAAATCAAACTGGGGATTGGGAAAATTGGGAACACTGATGATAGGCTAGACCCAACATGTTTGTTTCCTTTAGCATAAAGGCCTTTATGGTCACTTCAGCACTTTGTTGTATTACAATATTTTGAAGTTATTAAGCCCCTGTGTGCGGTCTCCCCTGGTTACCAAGGTTACACAATAGGTTACCAAGGACTGATGCTAACATTTCTGATGCTAATGCTTTTGATGTTAATGTCGTCATGGAAATTTGACTATCTTGCAACTGACACCTCATTATAACCAGAGGCATCAGGAAACTTCAGGAGGAAAGAAAACTGAGGTCAGGACAGGTGACCTAAGAGAGGGTAAGAATATACAACGAAACATCACAAATGTATTACCATGTTGGTTACAAAGCACCCCCAAAGGTGATTAACTGTAAGTTAATCAAAATCTCCTGTGGCTTTGCGTTAATCCAGTGTCAACAAACTAAACAATCACCAGCCTGGGAAGTAAAGTGGACTTTTGTTAAGTCCCTGAATGCTACTGTAGTGCCACAACAAAAGCCTTTCACGTTATATTTATGACAGAGTTTGAATAGGTTAAATGCCAACTTCTGGAGATAGGTAGGTACACCTGAAGTTAGTATGGCGTATGTCTACACAACCGCCACATAAAGCACCAGAAATAGGCCTATCTATTTCTTTCAAAATAATAACCATATCTGTCATTTTTAGCAGAGCAGTTACAGGTTAACAGGTTACCCAAACTTACAGACGAAAAAAAATAATTCCAAACAAATGTGGGTGTGAAGGATAAAAATCTGACTGTTGTTACTAGCTTTTTGATGGACATTTTAAGACAAAACATAAAAGACCAAATCTAACCTGAGACATTAGGGACTTTTGAGCTGTTTTGACCACTCAGGCTTGTTGGAATACCTTTTACAAACAGATGGCACAAGCACACACACTCACCTTTGTGCTTTTGTCAAACAATATGGTCACAGCAAACAGTCTTCTTTGTTTAGTGTGCAAGTATTAATACTAAAACAGTAGGTAAACGGTCATCACCAGCAGACATCCAGAGTATGACGGATGTCAAAATGAGTGTGCACAATCTAAAGGTGTGCTATACTCCACTGGTTCAGAGTTAAATTGCTGTTGCTTTTTAGAGGTGAGAGAGAGGAATAAAACTCCAACAAGTTACCTTATCCAACACTCCCAAAGAGAATATATGTACCTGTTCAAAGTTTTTAACTACTGTAGATCTGTGCAATGCCAGCAAGGTTTTACATGCAGTTACACATCCGCCAAAGCAATGGAAGACATAATTTACATTTGCTCCATGTCCTCTACATTTCTCCAAAGAGACACAAAACAATCACTGTTGTGTCCCCCGCCCTCCCCCAAACTAACTTACAAAGCAGATCACAGGACATGCAGAGCCGATAGTAGCTCTTGACCTCCTCCAGGGGTATCCGCATGTATCCTCCGCCATTCTTGACAGGTTGCAGATGCACACGGCATTCCTCCCTAATCTTCATTTTCAGCCTCACCTGTTCACACAGGTGTCTGCGCTCTATCTCTCTCCCTCCTGCTATATCCTCCTCCTCCCTCTTTCTTCAACATGGAACCTAGGTGTGTATATCCAATGCCCTGGACTGTCATATTGTATTGGTGTGGACCCCACCTACTCTGACCAAACGTCCCTCCTCCCAAATCCAAATCAACCGTGAGAGCCACCTGTTTTCCCTCTGTGATGATGGCAGAATTTGCCCCTGGCTACTGAAAGCAGTCAGGTGAGCATTTCCTCTTTCAACTCTTGTTTTTGTGGTTAAGTTTAGGCAAATCATTCTTTCTGCTGTAATATACGATAAGCTACCTAGCCAGCCTATACATGTTTATAAAGTAGAGAACAGTAGGCTACCATATGGCAGCACTTAGTTCTTTGCTGAAGAAAACAAACAATCAAGAACCACAAGCTAACACATCAACAAACAAAAGAATGAATTGGTATAACTAACTACGAATGTTGGGTCACCAAAAAAGAATACACAATTTACTTTTTGATGTTATGAACACTTTTACCAAGCCATTGCGCCTCATGATGGAGGCTCTCCATGCTATCGATTAGTTCACCTTTGTTAAATATTTATCTGTGTTCAGTAGGCTACAACAATAGTTCTGCATGATCGATATCCCAAGACATTTAAACTGAAAGTCGACTTTGCTTAAAAGTTACCAGAAGTATCCTAGTCAGACAAATATGTTCTTGATTTTGTCCAGCTGGTTTGGCTTTACTTGCTACTCCATGCTTGCGAGTCTTTCCCCGTCTCAACGTTAGCTGAACGCTTTTGTGCTCGCATGTGATTTGTAGGCATTTACCTGAGTGGGCATGTGTGCCTCGAGAGGCGCACCTCCGCCTCGCGAAGGGGAAGCAGCTGAAAGTCTCCATTCTGCGCGAGTTCCCCCGAGGGCTCGGGTCTCCACGCTCTAGCAGTACAACAGGCCCATGAGCAGCGGTAGCTTACAACCCGCTGCCCTTCTCTGCTATTCTGGAATCACGTTGCTGTGACCTTTGACAAAGCGGTTATCTGTTAGCCGGTCTACCTCAGATTAGAGTAGTAAACTCGCAATGAATGAGGCCATTTAGTATGTCCAACAGAGGGACCGATGACGAGATTCTGTTGTTAGCAGTGACATGGAAAAGTAAAATCCACACTCTTGACATTTCATTTGTGCACACATCCAGGAATCAGGAGATATGACAGAATTCCAGTGGGACTTCAAATTTAAGTAGTAGGACGGTTTTTCTTCCACCCAGACCATATACCTATAGGTCTACGTCACAGTTTTACTTAAAATGTTCTCTGAGTCATTGAGAAGTCTCGCAATGACACAGCGGAGGACACGCACTGAAAGTATGATTAGAGGGCACCTAACACCTCCTCTGCTCCCATAACCACATAGTCCAAAAGCTCAGACTGCAAATCACAAACAAGCCTAAATAACAACCTCTACAGAGCCACCAAAAAGACATCAACACATGCCTGAAAGAACAATTACACATGTACACGTGTACTCCATAACTGCATATTGTGATCAAAGCAAAATATATAATTACAGAGACATGGAAACAGGTAAACATTCCTGGCCTGGGTGTACAGTTAAGAATAGGCCATTGTTACACCTGCTCACTTGCACAACACTTGAGACAATACCACAGCTTAAAACAAAGATTTGTACCAACCCAGACAGTCTTAAGAGCAGTCAAAGGCAGATGATGTCCTCCTCTGGCGTACCTCCTATCAGGGCCTCTCTCTGTTTTCGGTCTGTATGTACAGTATGGGTGCCTCTGCTGTATGAGCACAACAAGATGGAGAGAAACGAAACCTGCCTCTGCAAAAAACCAGCCAGTGTTTGCTGCACCAAGCAGCACTCCACTGATTTTTAAAATAACTCGCATCAGCAAGGAAAGAGAGAGAGAGAGGGGGGGTGTGGTGTTGAACAAGCAGGAAGACCAAGTGACAGCCTTACCCAGAGGAAAGGCACGCTGTGGGGGGACTGTGGAGTGCAGCATCAGCCTCCCACAACTCTGAAGAGGAAGCGTTCAAGTTTACACCACAAAATCATGAGTCAAGTTTTTTTTTTGTTTTGTTTTTTTTCCCTCAGACACGTGCTAAACTCACAGCATGACTCTTCCCGAAACTGCAGACTACTGCAGAGACGGATGGCACCTTCTCTTCCACACAAACACACACACACACACATACATGCACACACACACACTTATTCTCTCACCGTTCCAGTCCCTCCAGGAGTTCTTGCGACTGTCGAAGGGGGACGCCAGCACGTTGAGGGACAGGGTGTGCAGGAGCTGACTGAGGCGCGAGAGGAGGCGCACCGGAGCCTCCTGGCCCTCCCGGAGCAGCTCCTGGAGAGACATGAGGAGTCGGACGACTCCGAACCGCCCTCACGCAACAACGCACAAACTCAAACAAACAAGCCCAAGCTCAGCAGCTCAGAGTCCACCTGAAGGACAGCTGAGCAGCAGCGCAGTCAGCAGAGGCAGAGGCAGCACAGCACAGCAGGCGCAAGTGAGTCGGTCGTCCTAGCAACCGAGGGGTGATGTCCCAAAAATCTCCTGCGTCACTGTTGTCACTTTCCGCGCGTGTGGAGCGGAGTGTGTGTGCGAATGCGCCGCATGTCCCCCAACGCTTGGTCAGCACGTTTTGTTTGGTGCGCGGATGCCGTCCGGCCAGAGACTCAAAAGGAAGAGGAGGTGGAGGGAGAAGGAGGAGGAGGAGGGAAGATCTGTGGGCTGTGGGCTGTTTAAGCGTAAATCCCCTTCTGCTGGGGGCTAATTATACCAGCCAGGCCAACAGCTTAGCTGCTTCACTCCACTCCACTCACTCAACTCACGCCACACAGGCGACACCACATAAACTTTCTATCTATCTATCTGTCTCTCTGTCTGTCTATCTGTCTATCTGTCTGTCTGTCATGCTTATGATGACAGAACAGTACAGGAAGAAGATGGCGAGGCAGAGTGTGAGAAGGGGGACTGCACATGAAAGAGAAGAGATAGGAAAAACAGTTGGCAACTAAAGCCCTTTGTGAAAAACAAATACAGTTCTGTATTAAATCTGGCAACCCAGTCTTGCACTGAGAGTTACTGTCTCTTCACAGACGGTCTGTTTGTTGTTGTCTACTGCACGGCTGTCCCCCTTTCTTAAATCCAACCCAAGAGGCAGAAACTGCCATTGCCCATTATAGCAGCTCAGCTGAGTGTTCAGCTGTCTTACACACACACACACACACACACACACAGCTTCATCACAGCTGTGGCCTAGCTCTAGCACATTAATGCCTACATCACGGCCTCTCAGAAACACAGCTCAGTCATGTTGTTGACATAGAGTGGTACAGCATAAATATACATAGAGTGGTGGATGCAGATGTAGTATGGTGTGTGGTGTGTGACTAAGTCACTTCTGATTCACAGTTTAAAACATTTACCATGGTAATACATCCATATACTGTATGAAACCTGTATCATAATGTTTTGTAGGATGGATTTGATGGTAACCTTATCACTTCTTTACAGATTAAATTTCTCAATAGCAATCGACACACATTCAGGCCACCATGAGCAAAAGGGTACAGGAACTGATTTATCTGATTGTCAGTGGTGGAACAACCTACCAGTCGCTACAAGAGCAGCAACATCCCTCTCGACCTTCAAAAAGCTTGTGAAAACCCTTCTTTTCCGAGACTGCTTCCCTTCCTAACGAAACTAATATCTACTAACCATCTCTTTGTATAGGTACCTTCGATGTTCTCTACACATCTGTTAGCTTATTATGTCCTCCTTTTGTAAGTCACTTTGGATAAAAGCATCTGCTAAGTGTAATGTAATGATTGAAATGACCTCTCAAATACAGCTTTGGTCTTTATGCTGTCTGTCTGTCTGCCTGCTCAAATACAGTGAGTCTGTGCTGCTGACACACGCGTCTCTCAGTGCAATCAAACCAAAGCTTACATGAAAGACAGAAGAGAAGCGTTGGAAAAAATGAACAACAAAATGAGGTGACATGATGGTTGCCTGCCTTATCCACACAGTCACTGAACATGATCAGACATGCTGATGATGATGACATGCTCCCCTGGGTCTCGCTTCAGATATAGCAGCGCACTGTTCCATCCGCAGCAGCACTTATCATCATTAGCAAAGACAGCTAGCAGGGAGTCAGAGTCACAGACAGAGGGAGAGTGCGTAGGTGGGTGGTGGGGGGATGGGGTGAAATACTGAGAATCCAACACTGCATAAAAAAGTGAAGAATAAAAACACTACCAAAATAGGTGAACTGTTGAAGAACTGCAGAAAATAAATTGTCCTTGCAAAGGCAAAAAGGGGAGGAAATCAAATAAGGGGAATGAGAGTGAGAGAGGTGTGTGTGTGTGTGTGTGTGTGATGGGAGTGAGAGGGAAGGCTTCTATTCTGTTCAGCTCTCATCCCCTTTACAGCATGAGGAGGCCCTGCAAACAGCCCTGAAGGTTCGCCACAGACAGGCCTCATTCACACGCAGGCCCACCCTTCTTGGGCCAGAGACACCAACAAAAGATGTTGCCATCCCAGAATTAAGTCCATGGCAACCACAGAATGCAAGACAGAAGCCAGTTACCACAGCAACAATACAGCCTGTATCTGTACAGCCAACAGGAAGCGTTAAAAACTGCTTAGAACTAACCGTCAGTTTAAACAAACAAACAAAGACAGGACACATTGTCACTGTTATATTTCGATCTTTTCCCCTTGTGTGTTACTAATAAACCACATGGTGCATACATGGGCAAAATCAGTACATCATCTTGGGCCTGAGACACCTATTCCAGCCCAGTGACAAGCTTTTAAGGTTGCTGTGGTAAAATCTGGTGTAACCTGAGGTTTTATACACAGCATAAAAGCATCATTCAGAAATACACACACAGCCCTGTAGTGTGATGTTGAAAGTCTTCAACTGATGCCCTGGAGCTTGTTTAGTCCGTGGGAACGTGTTTACATCAAGTATTAAGACCCACAGCACCCTCTTGTGCCTAGGGGAGAATTCAGCTAATTCACTGAACATCCCTAGGGAAGGCAAGATCAATAATTAGCTTGGTTGGCAGTGCATGCTAAAATGTAAATGGTACAGGCACACACTTATTATAAAACAAGTGTTTAACTATGTGGACTCCCATTTAACTCACCTAGTCATGAGATGAAAATAAGAGTGTCTGAAGTTATTATATCTTTTCATGTTCAACTAAGAGGTATGCACACATTTTGTGTGGACTTTAACCCACATTGTTTTTCTTAGTTACTGCAAATGGCTCTGCTTTCAAAGCATAAGTATAATTCAGTTGTGCTGGAGTACAATAAGACCTTTAGAGGTACACCAGGATATTTTCAGATTACAGTCTGTAGCAGAATGCTGAAGAATACACAGAAGATTGCAATCATGGTCACGATATTCATACTGTCATCTCACACAAAAATGTAAAGTCCCATCAAGAAGGAAGCGGCAGTCCTCGACTACGGGCTCGGGATGACTCAGATGTGTCGCAGGAAGGGGAGGGGGGTTATTATGAATCTGCACGAGTAGCTGCTTGCCGCAGAACTAGGTCAAACGTGATGGAGGTGACGAAAAGAGCAGGCTCTTCCACCCGTTTTGACATCACATTTATCACTAATGAGATGGCAGATGCATTCTCATCATTCAGTTCATCTGGAAACCCAAACTCTTTTACACAGCCACAAACGCATCCATAATGAATTAGTGTATAGTAGCCTGCTTGCATTACTGTGTGCATATATCCAGCACAAGTGTATTTCACCAAGTAGATGTGACACAGGACAATCTAATTTATTTTTGTGACTGTACAGTCAGAAACAATCAGCCTAAATCGTGTACAGGGGGTTATGGGTTGGGCAGATTAAAAAAAGACATGGCTTCTCCAGAATCACACTGTTCTGTCCAATCCTGTAATCAGTATATATCGCAGATGGCAGTCTGTGTAGTTTGCCATCATATCAGCTGTGTTCTGAGGAACTCCCCTGCAATGCACAGATCTTTAGAGTGACGAGCATGCGTGACCTTATCTTAGTGTAAACAGAGATGTGTATCTTACTCCCTTTGTAGGGGCCTATGGGGCAGAAGATTTCCCATTAAGTAGCTGGTTTGACCTACTTCTACACACTGGACTTGGCACATTGTCCTACTACACAGTATAATGGTGCAGGTTTCTTTTTTAGATTACACCTACAGGCATATTTGTGAGGAAGTAGGGCGGCTGATATTCTAGGAGCACACGTGGCGAAACAGGGCATCAACAAGCACATGATTAGACCTTCCCAACGGCCCTCTAGAAACATGCATGTTTGTTTTGAGATGTGATGGTTCAATCATTTGATGGCAACAAAAATGCAGAAAGTTCTCTTTCTAGGAGGCTTGCATTTTAGGTGAGGCTTTATATCTTGGTATAATATCTCTGGCCTTTCAGCCAATACCAGTATTTTGCAGTACTGCAAAATGGCAAATCAAACAGTCACCATTTTTAGACATTATTGCTGACTAAAGTATTCAATTTACATCACACATACTCAAAAATGCAAACACATTTTTTAAGCCACTTTGAATTTGATTCAGGAAGAAAACATGTAGAAAAGGCTAAACGATTTGGGGTCCATCACACGCAGCTTAAACTGAATCTCTCGAAACTCACATCCACTGCAGTCTTCCCTGAATTTTTTTTTTTTTTTTGAATTACACTACTGGGCACACACACACACACACACACACACACAGGGAGGCAGGTTCATTTGATGTCACCAAGCATATCTGCAATGAAAGGCAACAAGTTCTCAGTCTGCAATGGTCGAATCACTATGATAAAGCTTTATCCAGGTATGGCATCTTTTTGGCCGTGTATACCAATATCAGAACTGAAAAAATGGTATACTGAACACTGTCAGACTTCATTTTCAAGATTTACTGTATTATTGACCAAAGTATTTAATTTACATGACAAAATACTTACAAATGGTTGCAAACACCCAAGTTTCCAGTCACTTTCAATACGACTCAGGAAGAAAACACCTACAAAAGGCTAAATGATTTGCAGTTCTCCACACACAGTGTAAGCCTGTCACATCCACAGCAGCCAATCTTCCCTCAATCTTATCGAATGACAGTAGTGGAAAATCATACACACACACACACATACACACAGAGGGGGAGAGACAGAGAAAGATGCAAATATAGACGAGTCTATGTGCATGTCATACAAATTTGTTTGTCTATTTATATACTAACATATGTATAGTCAACATGCTTAGTTACCAGCCCACACACAAAACAATGCACACACACACACACACACACACAGTAGTGCAAGCACACAAAACAGCATGACACTGCTCCTCCTACCAATGTTGTGTGCAATGCTGCTGAGCCTCTGCACCAGCTCCTTCAGGGCCATCTCTCCCATCTTCACCCACAGGATCATCCTTACAGGGGGGATTCGCCTCAGCTGCTGTCCGGGAAAGGCTGCCTAGGTCTGGGGACGTCTGCCTGCTCAGCTGCCCTAGCTGGTGCTGGTGCTGGTGCTGATCCTGATAAGGCTGTTGTCACTTGCTCTGCTGATGTTTTTGCTGCAGCAGTCGTGACAGTGGCTCACCTTCCTGTACACGGCTAGAGCAGGCAGACGGCACGGCACGGCGGAGCGGAGCGGAGGAGCTGAGCAGGCAGAGGGACCCAAGATATGCGTGCACACACACACAGACACACAAACACACACCAGCACATGCGTGCCCACTCACACAGACTCAGTGCGCACACTCGTGCCGGTATGAGCAAGCGCACAGTCATGGTGCTACTGTATGTGAATACACACATGTATGAACCCTTACACACACATACACACATGTAGATACAGATGTAAAAGAGTCTGTGCATAGTCATATTGAGGGACACACATGTGGTACAGTAATAGTCCACCTGAATACAGTAATATATGCGTGATCAACATATTGATCATGATATATGATCATGATATATTGATCAGCATAGTCCCAAGAAGATGAGCGGAGAGGCTTGAACATTACTGCCCAAAGTAGCACAATGATGTCACTTTCATTTGTATAAACGGCTGTCTCTGCCAGACTGCGTTGCTAGGGAGTCTGGTCTGCCTTAGCAACCCCTCGTCTCTTGTCCATTGCCACTAGACATGCGAAATGTCTGGATATGAAAGGTCATGCGCGTGTAAGGACAATTACAGTGATCACTGCTGGCGCCTCCAAATAGGCGGAACATTTCTGCCATGAGGCTTTGATGATAATACACCCGTGGGATTCGTAGGACGTAAGACAGTTACACAATAATATGGTAATATTTGTGGCGTTTGATATTATTGGAGCGCTGGACATTTGAAGATTAGCTTACTTGCAATAACATCCTTCCTTCAGGGTCAGTTGGCTAGTCTGCGGTCCGTGTTTGATGTCGCGTAACGGTAGCCTTTTTAAAGCATATGCCATGGCGCCATCGTCTGGACCACTACGACAGGTTACATGCAGTCACACCAACCAACATGATGCAGATTCGCAGGCTTGCTTACAAACCATGTTTCCTCTATACAACGACCTGGCATCGATTGCTACAGGAACTTTATGCTTCATGTTCCCTCGTAGAAATAAATACAGAGAGCATAAAGGCTCCATGTATTTTTATGGATTTATATTTGCCATCTAAAAATAAGTAATGTCAAGACATTTCAACTCTGCAGGAGACCTAGCTAGGAAAGAGAAACAAACACCTGGTCCAGACAAATGTGTGGACTTTGCTTTGGTTATAACAGCACACTGAAGGAGTGTGGAGTAAAGTAGGGATTAAACCAGGAGTGCAATATGCCTTAAATGTGCATGGCTGAGCACAAATTGCAAGATGTGTCACAGAAGAGATCCTGCCTTCAGCTAGTAAAAACCCTGCCATGTGTATGCCCTCTGCCTGTGGATTTGAACACAGGTGAATCACAGATTCGCTAATCTATCTGGCAGATGATTTGTGTACTCATTACGATCAGCTGATATAGAAAATAGTTGTATGAAATTTGTTTTTTACTTTTTGGAGCCATGATCTCCACCTGGTGGTTTACCACGTAAAAGGCTGAAAACAGGTCTTGTAAATAAGGTCACTTTGAAACCCAATTTTACCTTGAAGCAATATTTATATTTGCTAATATTTCCTATATAGGAGCGTATGTGCAACAATATTATTTTGACTTTACAAGGCTTTTCGATTTTAAAAATTGGGTAAAAACGGTATGACTTTTACTTTAACACATTAAATAAAATGCATTAAATAAAATGCATTATTTAGGATCTCTTCTACCCATCAGATCCATTTAAATATACATAATGTTGAACTCATTACAGATGGTATTATGAAAATCTACATTCATCCAAGTAAGATTTCAGATAGACAGGTTAAAGATCAACACAGGGAAAGAACAGCATTTCATAACGATGCAACACATGAAAGGTAACCGAAAGAATCAAGATGCAATACTTCAGGTGAGGAATTTGTAATTATTTTACAAATTATTTGTTATTATTTTGATAATCCCAAACACAATTTGCATGAAAATACAGCAATAAACAAAAGGAAAAAAAAAAGAAAAACAAAAACTGGCAAAAATGTGTGTGTGAGGCTATTTTAAGATTGCAAAGCTGGAAATTTAAGTAAGATTCTTTTATTATGAGTTAAATTTGTGCTGTGTTTCTCAGGCTCACAGTCATTCTGTAAGGTTTGGGTGTCAGGGTCACCCCAAAAACAGGAGTGTAGTCTGGCTCCCCGGCATCCTCAGGCCAGCCAAACTTAAAGTGTCGCAACAAGGTGACCAGGATCAGGAAGAGCTCCATTCGGGCCAAACCCTCACCAAGACACATCCGAGGCCCTGCAAAATGTCAAAATGCACATGTGGTAAACAAGAGGTGGACTAGCCTGGTAATACAGCCACCATACTTCATTTCATTTTGTACAGAGGGTCTGCCAGTGCTTTCATTAACATTGCTGTATTAGGTAGAATTTTGCCTTGACTTTGTGTGCTACATTTGAATTGTAGTGTGCAGGCAGGCTAATTGCATATGTAATGTGACAACCAGATGTTAGCGGCTGGGTAAAGGCTGAGGCACTTGTTTCAAATTCAGCAGAGTCCACACCTCCAGGAAGAAATAATTTCAGCACTGTGCCAGACCCTCTGTACAAAATGAAATGAAGTACGAGGGGCTGCTTTACCAGAGTAGTAAACAACATCCCGGGTTTAGAAATGAAAAGTCCTGCAACTTATTTATTTTGGCCAATTCACTGCCTAATTCTACTGAAAGACAGGTAAATAGATACATTTAAATCAATTAAAGTATAGATGTGAAAATAATGTATGTAAATGTAGTTTTTAGACTACACCGACTTACCAACAGAGAATGGCATGAAGGCTTCCGGCTTCTCCAGTTCTCCCTGCTCATTTAGGAAGTTTGTGGGGTGGAATCCCTGAGCACACTTCCACTGGCCCTCCTCCGACAGCGCAGAGGTGAGATTTGGAATTATCAAAGTTCCCTGTGCGAGGGAAAAGACAACAACTTTAATCATTGAAAACAATGAAATTCAGGTTCAATGATGCGGTGAATGATTTGGAATTTGTATTTAGATGGTTGTCTTGCCTTGGGGATGTGATAACCTCTCAACTCCGTGTCTTTAGTAGTGCAGTGGAACACACTGAGGGGGACAGTGTTGGCGAGGCGCTGAGATTCGTGGATGACCGCTTGTGTGTAGGGCATCTGGTGTCTGTCTTCAAAACAGGCCTTATCTTTTCCATTGAGGATCTCGTTCATTTCTTGATAACACTTTTCTAAAACAGTACAAAGACAGATACCTGAGCACACAAACGAGCACAGAGATCCATTTGTCCTATCTACGAAAACTGTAAGATCATGGCGGATGTTGTACGAACAAACCTTGAATCTCCGGATGAGTGGAGAGATACAGGAAAGCGGTGAGGAGAGTGTTGGATGTTGTGTCTGTTGCAGCAAAGTGCAGATCCAGAATATACATCACAAGCTGCTCCTCTTCAAATGTGGACTCCTCTCCTCTCTGCAGTGAATCCAACAGAGCAGACAGGCTATGTTAACAGTGGTGGACATCCCAGGTTCGGAAAGCAAAAGTCCTGTGACACATTTGTTCCAGCCAATTTACTGAACCAGCTAAACCCAAACTGTACAATTTTTTGGCCAGGTAACTGAGCTAACTGTGTTAAGAGCACAGGCTGAAGGAATACATGGCAGGACTTTTAATTTCTCAGGCTCAAACTCTCTGGTTTATCCACCTCTGCATGTTGTTAACATGGGTAAAACTGAAAATGTGTTTGTTGTCCTGGAAGGGACTTTGATGTGATATAAACCTTGTCCAGTTCATCCAGGTAACAATCGATGAAATCCCTTGGCTGCCCGGGCACCCTTGTCTTCTTGTGTTGATTGATCAAATTTTTGCTCATTTCCATTGCTGTGTCAACATTCTTGAAAGCCTTTCGAAAGGGTAGTGGCAAGCACCTTACCAGTGGAAAAGTATCATAAATCTATTGGAAACAAAAATCTTCAAGTTAAATCCAAAGAGTTGTAATACTCTTCTGTTAATAACCCCTTGTTAAAGCCATGTTTTGCTAGCCTGGTAAACCAGCCCCTCGTGCTTCATTTTATTTTGTACAGAGGGTCTGGCAGTGCTGGATTGAGAAATGACTTCTTCCTGGATGTGTAGACTCTGCTGAAGTTTAAAACAAGTGGCTCTGCCTTTATCCAATTGCTAACATCTGGTCGTCACATATGCAATTAGCCTGCCTATGCACTACAATTCAAATGTAGCACACAAGGTCAACGTCATCGCTCAAGAACACTCCCTTTATTCGCTGATTGGCTAGGTAAAAATTCTGCCTAATACAGCAATGCCAATGGAAGCACTGCCAGACGCTCTGTACAAAATGAAATGAAGTACGAGGGGCTGGTTTACCAGGCTAATGTTTTACTGAAACAGACAGCAAATTACAGACATCTTACCATTGCCCATGGCCCATTGGCGATCTTAGCATTCTCAGTGTAAAGCTTGATAAAGATTTTTAGAGCCTCATCATCGTACTCATAGCGAGCTCCGAAGAGCACACTGCAAATGATATTTGATGAAGCATTGTGGAACATGGTCTGCGGACTCATGGTTTTTCCTGTCAAAACATTTGAACGATGTCATTCATCTGATATTACTCACTGTGATAACATTTCACTGAAGGTCTCTAAGATGGGCACTGTGAAATACACTGAATGCATGTATGCATGTTATAGATTTTATTTATTTGAACTATATTTCTAAGGCCAAGCTCAAATTCATACCGACAAATGTTTCCAGTTTTGCAATAACGTAAGAGACTTCTCCCAAGATTCTCTCCCCCATGGACTCCTTCCCCAAGCCAAAGTTCTTCAGGGTCATCAGTGCAAAGCGTCTGTGTTCCCTCCATCCAGGCCCATAGTCAGCCAGAATCACCCCTTAAAAACAGGTGCATACACACAATTTGCAGGATGTACACGAAGTTTTAAAATATGAAAATTTGGCTTTACTACAGTATTTTTGTCAGTGAAACCAGTATTGCCATTTAACATTTTGTTTCACTCTCTGTTGACAGATCAGAACTATATGATTATGATTATGATTGCTGCACATTCCCGACATGAAGCACCTTTTAAATGGCACATTCAGTCACATTCAAAGCTGTGGTGCAGCTGGAGAGCATGGTGCTTGACATAACGCATGGAGTTTACCTTTGCCTTTTGTCGCATGGTTGACCATGAGGCCTTGGGGTCGGCCAGCGAAGTCTACAGCTTTGGTCACCAGAGCCTCCTTAATGGCTTCCACCCCACTCAGGACAACTGCTGGCCTTGATCCGATGAACAGACTGAAAACCCGACCATATTGGTCCGACAGCTACTGGCACAAAAACAAAGTACACCAGTTGAATGTGTTTGTTTGGTGTGCACATTTTTTTACTTTATTTAACCTTTATTTAGCCAGGATTGTCCCATTGAGACTGAGCGTCTCTTCTGCCAGGGAGTCCTGGTCAAAATGGCAGCCAAACAAATAGTTGCAGACACAGACAAACACAATAACACATAATAAAAAATAAATAAGTAAAAATACATTTAAAAATACATTTACATAAAACACAGTAGCAACTGAGAGTTGTGTGAGCTACCTCTAAAAGCAATGACATTCCTCAGTATACACAGTATTAATTACTCTTTTAAAACTCTCCAAAGAAGGCAGAGAATCCATACTCCATGTATCCTGCAACTCATTCCAGAGATGAGGAGCAAAAAATGAAAAGCCTGTTTTTCCTAATTCAGTTTGCGGGGTGAAAGACTGTAGTAATAACTTGTGTGAGGAACGTGTACTATATAATGAAGTGCAGAGAGTCAGTAGATCACAGATATAATGGGGAAGTTTGCCCAACAATGCCTTAGCTATAAAAAAAAATAACGTGCAATTTTCGTCTTAAATGCAAAAATGGCCATTGTACTTTAGAGTATAGATCACAGTGGTGAGTGCACATTCCCATCTACACACACACACACACACACACAGGATGTATTTATTAGCTAAATCTGACTAAACGCATTTACATAGGCATACACATCCATGTACAGTCACAATTCAATGTATGTGAACCCTTTGCTATTATTTGGCATTCTCTCTATGAACTGCTCATAAAATGTTATCTAAGCTTCACCAAAATCACAGGTGCTGATAACAAAATAAGCCAAGCCAATTGCCCGAGGCAATAACACTCAGGAAAGACTCATTTAAGTCTTTATCATGCAGTGGTAGTAAAAAAAATACATAACCCAGTGGGTCATCTTGGGAGGGTGCCCAGTTCTAGTAACCACAATGCTAAATCATCTCAGTTTATTAACCATTCACTTTATGGTGACTTAAGAAATGTGCAAAGTCACTGAGATGACTTTGTAACCCTTTCCAGTCTAATGTAAATTAACACATTTTTGATTGTGGCTTTTCAGACAACTCTTTTGTGGGAGGGATGGTTCCCATGTGAAATGCTACAGGAGACTGTTGTTGGTCATTATTGTAAATTACATAAAGATAAAATCATGTTTTATCAGAGGTTTAGCAAAAATAAAAAACATTCTAAGGGGTTTGCAAATGTTTTTCTTTTTTATATATTAAATATGTAGCCTACTTGTTTTAGGAATAACAATGAACTATTGCATGTAACATAATTTAACATGTGCATGGAGACGAGCATGTGTCATCCACATTCATACTTGTTAGGAAAGACACAGTGCAGTGGCCACTCTCTGAATACATAAAGTAAAGTTCCTTCTAAAAGGGTTGAGAAGATCAATACACAAATCTACTGTATGGTGCTACTTACTGACCAATCCCTGAATGCATCATTAGTAGTTTTGTAGTTTTTATTAGTACATTATTTATATGTTTATACTTTGCACTGTGTGCATCTTGAAGGGAGGCTTTAAATCTCATTGTACTGTGTATAATGACAATAAAGGCTTTCTATTCTATTCTATTCTATTCTATTCTATTCTATTCTATTCTATTCTATTCCTTTCTATTCTATTCTATTCTATTCTATTCTATTCTATTCTATTCTATTCTATTCTATTCTATTCTAAGCATACATGTTCATATTGGGACAGAGAAGATTTACCCGTTGCAAGTCATTTAGAGGGTTGAGAAGGTTGAGCTCCAGGAGGTTCCCAAAGAGAGGCAGGGGCCTGGGTCCAGGCGGAAACTTGTCTGGCCTTTGCGTGTTAAACAGACTGAAGAGCAGGCAGCTGAGGATCCACAGCAGAATCAACGCACCCCACATGATGACTGTTGCCCTAGTACTCCGTGCCCTTAACTTTAAAGTCAGAGGTAAACAGAGGTGGCATGTGCAGTGTCCTCCGCCCTACTATTTTGTTGGTTGAGTGTGTGTGTGTGTGTGTGTGTGTGTGTGTGAGAGAGAGAGAGAGAGAGAGAGATAGAGACAGAGAGAGACAGAGAGAGGGGAGGGGGTATTACTTTTTAAACGCATGAAAGAATGCATGAAATGCATAAAATATTTAAGGTAAGCCAAGAGGGTACCTCGTTTTACCTCTCTAGAGAGGTAAAACGTCTAGTATGACAGAGCCTCTTGTTGAGAGAGAGAAAGAGAGAGAGAGAGAGAGAGACAGAGAGAGCGCACACCTTGGTTTGCTTGGTCAGTGTTGCAAAAACAAACCTGCTGTTAACCTGGAGGGACAGTGTTTGTGTAATGAAACTGATCACATTTTGCTTTGATTTTCCAATGATGCTTATAGAGCCTTATGAGATCTGATACAGTAGAAACGCCATTGTATGTTTGTGAGCCATTACAGAAAAAGGTATCATATGGTGGCACGACCCAAATTGTTCAAACATACAAAACAAAACATGTTTTGATGGCCTCAAAGTCCAATGAGGTAAACTAGATAAGGTCAGATAAGACCAGAGGTTCAGAGAAAGAGTCTCCTGAGGGAACACATTTGTGCTGTGAAGTGGTCCTGTCCTAATCATGCTTGAAGATAATGGGCCACCAACAGTTCGAGCTGGAGGGTTGGCATGACCAGTCTTGCCTCAGGAAAATGGCCACAGTACCACCAAAACTTTCCAAGCAGTGTGTAATTACTGTTTAGCCTACATGTAAATGCGTCACAAGCAATTACTATTCTAAGACACTGAATTATTGAATTTCCAGTTAGTAGGCTAACGTAATTGACTTTTAGCAGCTGAATTTAAATAACACTATATGATCAAATTGTGATACAAAAGGGTTAAAATTATTGTACTTATTTACAAATATTTTTCTTATTATTTGGGATTGCTTTAGTATAGGCCTACTACCCCGGGGTTATTGAGGCTCAGTCTTTATTCTAATATTGTTTACACACAGCATTTTCTTTTATGAAATATTTTACATTTGCTAAAACTGTTATTCATTTTTAAATAATTAACGCTTGTAAAACAAAAACAAAAAACGTGTTACGGACGTTTATTTTGATATAATCATACCGGAAGTTGAAGCATCTAATGTGACGTTGCTTGCAGTAGTGCACGCAACTTGTACTACACGGAACTTGTGTATTGTCACTGAATCAATGTGAGGACGTTTCCACTTAGTAAAGCCTAGATTTATGGTGCGAAGCATAGAAATTTAAATGTAGCAGAAATGAGGACTGTGTTATGGACGCACATTTGGAAGTGCACATCAAAGTATTTCGTCTTTAATAGCTCTTTTAGATCTGTTGTCAGTCGACACTGTTCTAACGCTCGGTCCATTGAGGGAAAATGGTTGAAACCATCGGGATTTGATACAGGATTAAAAGTATACAACAGCCTCACCAAAAAAAAAGAGCCACTTATACTGACAGAAGAGGGGATTGCAAAATGGTTCGTAGTGAGTTCGAAAAGCAGGCTCCTTATTAGTTAATTAAGTGTCACAGTGTCTGTCCTTATTACAATATCATGTCTTGTGTTTTGAAGGTACAGCTGCGGACCCACAGTATATGACCATGCGCATCTGGGGCACGCATGGTAAAGACCTAACCTTGAACCATTCAAAACATGATGGTGTTAGTTACTGCTATTACAGTTATTAGAGCGAAAATAATAAGTATAGTAAGATAAATGTCTACAATTTCAAGACATGACGCCCACGTTTGTAGTGCTATTCATATCATACACTGCAGTACAATTTCAAAATAGCTATAGTTTGAATTGTACTGACGTACAGAAACACACGGGTCTTTTTTTGCCCTGATACATCAATTTGCTTTTGTCTCTTCTTTCCATAGTTCCTATGTTAGATTTGATATACTGCAGAGAACTCTTTCAAAGATCTTTGGAATAAATGTCATCCACGTCATGGTCATCACTGATATTGATGATAAAATTATAAGGAGAAGTCTGGAGGTAAGCTATTATAGCTTTGGACCATACAGCGTAGCACTGTGGTACCCAAAGCATTTAAAATAATTGTTTTCCGGTTATAGTTATTTGTGGTGTTGCAGATACAGAAAATATGTTGCAGATATGTACTTGATTGTAACACCTTCTGATTGTACACAATTAAATGTGCAGTTCACAGGTCTGGTCCAATTTATCAGTTGTCAATTCACTATACTCTTCTTTAGTGTCATCTAATTGTTTGTTCTCTGCGTGTCCAAAAAATGGGATATAAAGTGACAATATAGTACAATTCTGGAAAAGAGAGCGCATACCATATGTGATTTGATTGCGAGATAGAAGAAATTCCTACATTCCTACGCAGTGGATTCAAACTTACAGGCAAATGTGTGGATTTGTAGGAGAGTGTTTCACCCACTGACTGTGTTTTTAACCTACAATGTATTAAATTATAGGAGAAGGTTTCACCCACTGTGCTTGCCAGGATGTATGAGGAGGACTTCAAAGAGGACATGTTGGCCTTGAAGGTAAATACTCCCACAGCCCCACCATTTATAAGCAATGGGCTTAGGTCAGTTGTTTTATTCCTGTAGTCCACCAATGTAGTCCTGTAGCCCACCTGTAGTCCACTGTTCCTGTCTTTGGTCTTCTGGTGCTGAGTATGAGATTGTTGGGGAAGCACCAGACACAGGAAGTGATGAATTTAGAGTTATAGAAATGGAAAATATAATGTGTAGGATGTTGTGGTTCCAGGTTATTCCTCCAGTTGTTTATATGCGTGTGACAGAGAATATTCCTCCTATTGTGGCATTCATTGAGCGGATCATAAAAAATGGACATGCCTATGCAACAGCAACTGGTGAGTCCTCTCTATTATGTATTGTCTTGTGGCTTATCTATAACCTATATATTTTATTCTATTCTATTCTATTATATTATATTATATTATATTATATAAATCTGTAATCTTGCAGTTCAAACCTCACTCAGAATTTTATATTATTTTATATGATATATTATATAAATCTTGCTGTTCAAACCTCAGTACTTCCCCTCTGACACAATGGTCGCCATTTTTTGTTGACACAGGAGATGTTTATTTTGACGTGGGGTCTATAAGTCATCGCTACGGCAAATTAATGAGCATGGGAGAGACCGTCGGAGAATCTGGTATTTTTCTTTTTTGTTTTTGTTTGTATGTTTTTGCTGTGGTTGGATTACACAAAATGCATAGCCAGGAAATATCACTTAGAAGGGCTGTACTAAATGAATTAGCCCCTGTACCTTATTTAAATGACTTAATACTTTACGCTGAATTAAATCATAGACATAACATTGACATACAGCTCTGGAGACCACTGGAGATTTTCCTAAAATCAGAATCTCTACATGTATGACAGCCATTCCTTTTCTTTGTCATTGAATTTGGAATTTGGGAGAAATGTTGTCAGTAGTTTACAGAATAAAACAAAAATGTTCACTTTACTCACACATATGCCTATAAATAGTGAAATTAGATAAACTGATAATTTTACAGTGTTTTTTCCAGATCTGTATGTATAACCAGATCTTTTCCAGATCTGTATGTATAACTGTACAAACCTATCGTACACGGATACGCACTGTACACTCTCAAGTCGGTTGAAATTAGGCCTAACATTTGCCCGCACCTTCTGTAGCAATTTTTAGACACAGAATATCAGTTGTTTCACCGTAATCTTCATACCCACATAGATAAGATTTAAGGTGCCAGTTAGGATTAACAGAAGCACAAAGCAGACGTGTAAATTACGATAAGAGTTCAAAGTAAGAGATATGACTCCTACATGTATTCACAGAGGAAACGGGTAAAAGGGATGCGAGGGACTTTGCCCTGTGGAAGGCGGCCAAACCACAAGAGCCATTTTGGGAGTCGCCATGGGGTCCTGGGAGACCCGGGTGGCACATTGAGTGTTCCACTGTCGCGAGGCAAGTTGTCATCAGTCATTTGTAGGCAGAGACGATTCTGTCGTAGTCTGGTAAACCAGCCCCTCGTACTTCATTTCATTTTGTACAGAGGGTCTGGACCAGACACTGTCAGAAATGATTTCTTGCTGGAGCTGTCGAGCTGTGCCTCTGCCTTTACCCAATCGCTAACGCCTGATCGTCACGTACACACTACAATTCAAATGTAGCACACAAGGTCAACGTCATGGCTATCGAACACATCCTCTGTTCGCTGATTGGATCGGTCTGGCTGGGGCCGACTAAACGACCCTCAAGAGATTCCAGTCCAGACCCTCTGTACAAAATAAAATGAAGTATGAGAGGTGGGTTTACCAGGCTAATTCTGTTGCAGCCCCAGGCAAAAATTAGGTTAGGTTGCTTTATTAGTGTTGCCCAGGGAGAAATTTGTCTTAGGGATAGGGCAAGTTGCACCAACAGAGTAGCACACAAAGGCAGAACATACAGTACAACATACAATAGAACCATCACAAACAAAGTTTCAACTGTTATTGTCCACTTCACTGTCATTTCTGTAGTTTAAAGTTTATGAGTGTGCTTGGGGGCCCTCTAGTGGCTGGTGGACCCCAAGCAGTTGCCTGCATCGCCTTTTGACAAGCTGCACCTCTCTGTCTAAGAAACAGTTGTGTGTTGAAGTACAGATGCTCTCAGCCCAGTTAGTCTTCTCTAGTAGAGCTGGGCAATATGGCCAAAATTAATATTGCAGTATAATTGGAAGCATAGACAGCATTACATATATATACACACACACAGCTTTGGACAGCTTGGCCTAATGGTTAGGGAGTTGGTTTTAAGGTGGGAGGGTCGCAGGTTTGAATCCCATACCAATAATCCCAATAACTAGTGCTCTCCTGCACCTTCATCCATGGCTGAAGTGCTCCAGGGACTGTACCCTGTAAAATAACTGTAAGTCGCTCTGAATAAGAGTGTCAGCTAAGTGTAGTGTAATGTAATGTAACGCATTGCCATATATAACATACATACTATGTGTTTATTTCAGCTCTGTGTTTGGGAGTCAGCTGGACATCCATTCAGGTGGAATTGATCTCGCCTTCCCTCACCACGAGAATGAGATCGCTCAGTGTGAGGCACATCACCAGTGTCAGCAGTGGGGTAACTACTTTCTGCACTCAGGTACGTGAATTTATATACACAGTGGGGAGATATTTATTTATTTATTTATTTATGTGACACGTCATTCCATATTACTGCCTGACACATTAGCCATTTAACTGCAAGGTGCGAGTATTTCCCCCCTGCAGTTTTTGCAATCAATCTGAATGCCAGTCAGACTGCAGGATTGATCATGTCCAGTTTCATGGAGTTTTCTTTCGGGACAGTTTCATATCTTGTGGTAGCCTGGCAAACCAGCCCCTCGTACTTCATCTCATTTGAACACATTTAATTTGAAATTTCAAATATAGCACACAAAGTAAACGTCATTGCTCACGAACCCTCCCTCTGTTCACTGATTGGCTAGGTAAAAATTCAGCCTAATACAGCAATGTCAATGGAAGCAGTGCCAGACCCTCAGTTCAAAATGAAATGAAGTACGAGGGGCTGGTTTACCAGGCTAATCTTTGGCTCAGTAGAAACGCAAATAATAATCCAGCAATTTTATCCATGTGCCTTTCAGGTCATCTTCATCTAAAAGGCAGTGCAGAGAAGATGTCAAAGTCCTTAAAGAATTATATAACTATTAAGGTAAGACACATCTATAGCACTGCCATTAAAACTAAACAGAGTTTCTGCAAAGTGTTCTGTGATATTGTCAAATGTCTTTTTTCTTGTTACTCTGCTACTCCTGTCGCATCTAGGTTTTTGTGTTTTTGTTTAAGTAGAAAATAATTTGTCAAGGATTAATGTAAAATCTTAACCATCATTTAATTCTGAGCATGACATGTGAAAAGTGCCTGTGAAATGTCACACCCATTGCTATCTGTTGTACTTGCAGGATTTTCTACAATCTTATAATGCCAATGAATTTCGTCTGTTCTGCCTCTTAACAAAATACAGATCAGGTAAGTGTAGTTGCACATTCAATAACATTAAGTTAAGTTTACAAGTAGTTCAAATGGGGAGTCCATTTCTGTCTGAAAATGTCATGTTCATACGCAGACTGATTAAAAAAGTGTTTGTTTACGTCACATTTACATAAATGACATCATAGTCCTTACATGACCACCCAGTTCACTAATGCACCAATGCTGTGCTGGTGTACACATCGCATGCATGTCTTCTCCAGGTATAGAGTACAGTGACAGGAGTATGAACGAAGCACGGAGCTCACTGGCTACGATCAGCTCTTTCACCCATGACGCCCAGGCCTACATGAAGGGACACCTGCTCTGTCAGCCTATAGACGAAGCAGTGCTATGGCAGAGGTAGGCTTTTTAATTAGTATTTTTTGAATGTCTGATAAAACTGAACTAGTATAAAAATGTATTTCTTATACTGCTCAGACATCTCTTTCTTATATGTTGCATCTTAAGGTATTACAATCTGTCTAAAACATATATATTTATAAAATAGGTTTAAGTCAAAGTACTTTTTTAATTCATATTTTTCGAATGTCGAATAAAACTGAACTAGTAAGTACTTAGCAGAAATATTTGTTTTATACTTAACTGCATGGGTTCTCGTCTGTAATGCTAATATACTACTCAGACACCTCTTTTGTGTAAGTTGCATCTGACGATAATCTGTCTAGGAAAGACAACATTATGTAGGTTTAAGTTGTTTATTAAACTAAGAGCAAAAGCAGGCTGCTGTTTTTACAGTTGAAGACAATAGTTCACAGAAACTCATGTGCTTGACCTTAAGGCTGGCCTCTACCCAAACCACTGTGCGTGCAGCTTTGGCGGATGACTTCGACACGCCAAGAGCAGTGGACGCCATCATGACTCTCATTCACCAGTGCAACTGCCAGCTGCAGACTGTCACCAAGGTAACCTCCTGAAATGCCCCGATTTATTTGCTTTATTTTCTTGTATCACATGCAGTCGCACAATAACATCTGACAGAAAATAAAACGCTGCATGTCCAAATGCCTGGACAGAATTCCATTGGTCCATTGGTCTAGATGAGGTCTCACTGGAAACAAAATATACCACCTTAAAGTATACAAACAAGACAGAAAATATTGAAGTGTCTCTCATGAGTTGACACTAGAAGTGTTTCTAATTGCTTACCAAAAGTAGTTTCGGACATGAACTGTTTTTATGTCAGGAATTTTGTTGGGATTCACCATTCCAAGTTAAGGGGCACAGCTGGAGTTTTTCAGGGAGGGATTTTATTTATTTTATTTTATTTTATTTTTTTATTTTCAATGTATTTATATGTCTTGCTTGTGGGTAGGACATGGGTCACAAATATGGTGTCGTTGTTTAAGAATGACCATGCTGTAGGTCAAAGATTTAATGCCCTGTCCCATCTCTGGCAAGACTACAGGAGTGTCCAGGAGCCCCGCTGTGTTTGGGGCTGTGCTGGGCTACATCAGAGACATGATGGAGGTGTTTGGAGTTGACCTGCTAGACAGAAAGGTAGGAGTCTAGATTGCAGGACACCTTTATTAAGGCAAAATGTTTGGGTTGTTTTTCACAGCTATACACTGATACAACCATTTTAGTAATTACCTCAACAATTAATGACATCATGTAAAATACTGCTTTTTAATTTCGAAACATCTTGTGACATGACAGATTTTCACACCCCCAATTAACCGTAAATATTTCAGAGGATTACAGAGAGGTTGTAATTCTTCTCCTTATGTCAGAAGACTCTGGTAGTGTAGTTGGCTCCAGAATTCCTTGATTATAGAACGGTTCCAGGTCCAGCGCATTCTTAAAGAAGTCTTAAAAAGGCGTTGGATTTGTTAGTCTAAACATAAGGGTTTATTTGACATTTAAAGGAGAACTTCGGTGTAAAATGAAAATTGCCATGTTAAAACATCATACCGAGTTGGTATGTATACTGGGAAGCAAATTTGATTTAGCCTGTTGCATTCAGAGTTTAACTATTTTTTATCGTTTGTCCCAGAAGGCTAACAATGGAAGTGGTAGGTCCCCTCAGACGAAGCATGACGACTATGCTATTTTTAAACCATTAAAACAGCTCAAAGAAACTCCACACTTCATCGGTAGTACAACACAGGTTCTGACATTAAAAACGAGGCACCTACCTCTGAGTCTACCTACCTACCTACGTCTGAGGGCACCTACCACTTCCATTGTTAGCCTTCTGGGACAAACGATAAAAAATAGCTAAACTCTGAATGCAACAGGCTAAATCAATTTTGCTCCTCAGTACACATACCAACTCGGTATGTTTTAACATGCCAATTTTCATTTTACACTGAAGTTCTCCTTTAGATGTCTTAAATTCGCATTTTCAAATCCTTACAAATGCCAAGGCATGGAAAGTTACTAAGTGGCAGTACACACACCTGCTTAGTGTAATGTAATAAATTATGTCATTGGGAAGTATAAATGTTATGAAAATGGGCTTTTTAATGAAGGCCTGTTTTTTTTAGGTTATTGTATTGTTTTCCTAAATTTAACTCCAACTGGCATTATAAAACTCTTACATTTCTCTTGCATTAAGCTGCAGGAACCTCAGGTTCTGATCTTTCCTCTGATCCCGCAGGACTCCGGTGGTGTAGACGGATCCAGAGTGCTTGAGACTGTGGTGGAGCAGTTGGTGAACTTCCGAAGCGAAGTACGCAACTTTGCCCTTGAGGTGGATGAGTCTGCTGCTTCTGGTGTGCAGGGTGGCAAGAAACGGTTACATGCAGACAGACAACCTCTGCTGAAAGCCTGTGACACCTTGCGGAAGGATCTGGCACCGTTAGGGGTTAATGTCAAGGTTAGTGTGTCCTTTCGCCGCCTTGAGTGAAATGAGCATCGGTTAATGGAAAACTTTTGTCCTTTTGTCTGCTTTTGTCCTGTGTAATGTTAAATTCAACAATAAACAAAATTATTGTCTTAGATATTAGACATCTCTTCTTAATATTGTTGACATCAGAAGTCACGTTCATGCTTAGTTAAGAGGCTTATGGTACAATTATTTTGAATTATTTTGAATAATTCTGCCTCACAAGGTTAAAATGGTAATGACTTTCTGGAGAGTACTGTTGCAAATCACTGTATGTATTACTGCACAAATAGTTGTTTTGTTACTTTCACTAGAAGTGGTGGTATGCTTTCAGCAAAATAAGAGGAGTTGTGTAACATTTTAATGAATTTTGTCATCTTATTCTAGGACAGAGGCCGCACCTCCACATGGGAAATCGCTCGGTCAAGAAGAGACGAGGACTAAAGGAGCTGTCGCTTCACTGTGAAATTCCCTTGAACAGATCCCGTGACATGTTGGGGTCAGAAACCTCATGGCAGCACAGAAAAGCAGTAATGTTCTTTGTCAGTGATGTCAATGTGGTAGCACCTCACCCTTTTTTTTTAGTTGTACAAAATACTGTGTAAATTAAAAATTAATTCACCGGCATGCGTTTTTTCCTGAAGGAACACTTTTTGTGCAAACAAAACTGATCAAATGGATCTAATAGAACACATTAAATTTTATGTACATGGGTGCATAACTGATGCATTCGGCGCAAATGATACATTTTCAGTGTTACATATAGGTGCCATCGTGCATTCCTGGTGTAAATCATTCCTCATTTCTGGTATATTTTATTGCTTATTTTAAAATAAACATATATGTACTAATTATTTTAAGTGTATACGATTAGGAGTATGTTTCTGCTCCATCAACTGAAATTAGTCAACATGTTGTAGTGTTGTAGTTGTATTGACAATGTTTAAAAATCAAGAAAACTCAGCATGAGTAGCGACTTTTATTTTGAGTGGGAGACAAAAAAACAAATCGCAGCCATATTGAATAAGCTGCTACTGTCGCTGGCTTCACGTCGTGTAGCGCTTCTTTTTAATGTCATTCATCAGTTGGCGGAAATAGTTGCACATGTTTTTAGGATAGTAACGTTAAACGAATGTAAAAGAAAGTCATGCAACTCTTCTAAGGTAAGCAGTGCGGTATATTTAACTACAAGTTATCTTGTGCTTCATTTCTGTAAAATGCTAACGTCTAAACTGACGTGAGGATATGTACAATTCAGACCTAACCTGTATGCACATCTGAATGTAGCATGCTAACTAGTCCACTTCATTTCTAGCTACACATCGAAAATATGTCTTTGGATAGTTCGCGCAACTACTACTTTACAACAATGGTCTTCCAGTTATTCGTTTTGTCTATAGTATGCTCAAATAACTTACTGACTAACCTAAATGGTGTAGTAAAGCTAAACGCCGTTTAGTCACCTACAGCTATTTTTGCACTTACTTCCAATGGCAGTGTAATCTGCAATATGTAATTCATAAATACATCACATTATGCAATCGACAACATATTATGCAATGTAGTAATGCAGTTTGCAATTGCAAAATATTTTACATTATTCAATAAGTAGCTTAACTGGAAAGATGTGAATGGCGTCTGGTGTGCTCTCCAAATTGTCTGTATTTGCTCCTTTTTTGCATTGATGCTGCAGATGCGACTTAACACTTGGACAATTTATACAATGCTCACAGTAGCTGATGTGTTTTCATTCTGATAAACGATAAACAAAACAATGAGAGCGGTCGCATGTGTTTTGCGTCATGTCCCACCGCCTCCGAACCCTCAAAAGTGCTTACCGGTATGCAGTTTCTGTGGTTACTTTCTGTTCAATGGAAAAAGTCATATAGTCCTGCCTATTTGGTAACCACCCTGGTACTTAGCTTATACTTCATTGTATGCCTTTTGTGTAAGGTAGGGAAAACGTGTAATGTAAAATGTTGATGTTGATGATGATGACAAATATGTTGTTTTTCAGATTTAGCCAGGCACCTTGAAGAGAAGAGATGGCACACATAACAATTAACCAGTATCTGCAACAGGTTGGTGTGACAGATTTAGTGAAGAACATCTCTGTTAACATGCTGCTGTTCTCTCCCACTTTCGTTCACCGAATTTGTGTCTGGGGCACTGACACACAAGGGGAATATCTTGCATCTTACATGATCTTGTGTGTAGTATAAAATGGAAATGCTTAGATTTAAGCCCTACAAGTTGACATTAATGCTTTGATTTTATTTCAAAGGTGTTGGAGGCCATTGACACCCGTGATGGCACTTTCTGTGCAGAGCTCCTGTCTTTCAAACACCCACATGTGGCCAATCCGAGACTTCAGGTAATTTTTGTATGAGAGAAGCTAATGGTAAGGGATAGTTTGGTCTTGGGATTGGAGGGTCACAGGTTCGAATCCCTAAACATTAGGAAGAGTGTGGGTTAGAGGAGTAAATAACTAGTGCTCTCCTGCACCCTCATCCATAGCTGAAGTGCTCTTGAGCAAGGCGTCTAACCCCACATTGCTCCAGGGACTGTACCCTGTACCTACAATAACAACGTTAATCTGTATAAAAGCGTCAGCAAAGTTTAATGTAATGTAAATAAAGGTTTTGATATGGTCTTAAACTGCACCCTTATATATGTTGATACACACAATTGTTAGGGTCAGTGGCTATAAATGTGAATGCTGGTTCATATAGGCTGTGTAATGTTTGTTTTCCTTGTACAAATGCCTGCCTATTTCTAGGTTTTGACCACATTGTAATGACCACCACTGAATATGCTGGTTGTACACCTAGGACGTCAAATGGGTCAAACTGAATGTTGAATGTTAAAAGTTTTTTTTTGTTTTGACAGCTTTTAAGTCCGGAGGAGAAATGTCAGCAGGTTCTTGAGCCACCGTATGATGAAATGGTAGCAGCCCACTTGAGGTACAGTACGTCATGCAGTGTCTGGCTTACTGTGTTTCAGTGGCATAACATGATGGGGATGTACTAGCTCAATAGAGGATGACGGTTCAATGTTAAGGAATGTATAGGCATCTCTTTTTCATGGTGACATGGAGAGTATGAATTTGCATAAATGGCTTGTTTTAAAGAAAGCCATCGTATAGTAAAATGAATTTAACAATATCGAAAAGACATACTGAACGATTGTTTGGCATGAACAAGAAATTATGTAAAGAAGTAAATATGTACTTAATATATACTAGAACAATAATAATAATAATAATATTAATAAAAAAAATAATTCCCCATAAAAAGTTCAGTAAGTCAGCCATTAAGGAACTGAGGGTTTATTTATTTATTTATTTAATTCTTTAATTATTTATGGTGTACGTTACATATTGGTTTAATGGTGGATATCATAACTAAACATTAACAAAAGATGGAAAGTCACCATTGCCAAGTGTTCGTACTATTACTAAGTAATTGCTAATGTGCTTTGTTTCACAGATGCATATATGCAGTGTCAAATCATGATTTTGTGGAGGCTTACAAATGCCAGAATGTGGTGGTGCAATATCCTTTTGGTAATTAGATATTAAATATTTTGAAGATTTCTTTGAATGTGTTTAAAATGGTGTAGGAATGGCTTTCTGTGCAGTTTTTCCTTAACAACGATCTTACATCATTCCTGAAGGCTTTCCAAGCTCACAAAGAAGAAAACTGGTGAGGCAGTTTGACATTTCTGTGATATTTCTTAAACGATGGGGTAGCAGTTTACTATGATAGAATGACTAGGTGATGGAAAGAGAAGGTAAAACTAAGAAATGTAACGCAACCTGTGTTTTTAACTGGCCTTTGAAATACCCTAATAAATATTACACACTAAACCTTTGTGTAAGAAGCTGATCATTTACTGGAAGCTCAGATTTTATAGCAAAATGGCTTTACCTGTGTATGTGGTTGTCTTACGTGCATCTTTTTTGGTTGTTAATTATGATGTCAATAATTTCTGTGTGGTGTTTGCAGGGCTTTGCCGATGATGTTTGCCGTAGCCCTGGACTTGAGGATATTTGCCAACAATGTGAGTTATCATTATTATCATTAGTGCATCATTCAGTGAGTGATTTTGCAGGACATGGTAAAACGCACATTTACTGTACGTGTGTTAAGTAACATTTTTAATTTCTGGTCACTGTTATCTGTATTCCACAAAAGAAAACAGAAAACTTCACCAATACCTGCTACTAGGGGGTACATGACCCAAACCTTATATATATTAGCCAAGTAGAAGCTGCTTCTTGCATAAAAACACCCTAATGAATATGTGCCCAGAGAACGGTATACTTTTCTGTGTAACTGTGTAACTGTAAATGCCTAAAACTGAACAACATTTAACATTCTTACAAGGCAAAATAGTAGACCAAGATTTACCAATCAAGCAGTGAGACACAGTCAGCTAACTCTGTGTTGAGCACAAGGAACACAATTTCAGTGTTGCTTGTATGATAAAAACTTAACTGAGCTCCATGCAAACTAGCATTCATGTTGAATTTTCTGTGGAACGCATGCAAGATGCAGGTACAACCTCATCTAAGGTAGCCTTAGTTTGTTCCAATGAGGAATGGAAATGAAAAGTAAGACCACACTGATTAAATCCATTAATGGAAGGGACAAGTAGGACCTTGTGTTGAAGAGAAGGTTATCGAGTGCCCTAATAGTCTTGTCTCCATGTAAACGGGTGCACTTGGAGTTATTCCATTAAGGCAGCTTGCAAAGCAGGGTTAACACTTCATGCACTGTCCTTCGAGTCAGGGAATTAAAGTATTAAAAAAACAGCGGTGTGTCTGTGTGAACGTTCATGTTCTCAGGCCGAACAGCAGTTGCTGAAGAAGAGCAAGGGGAAGGTGGGAGACATGCTGGAGAAGGCAGCTGAACAGCTAATGAGCTGCTTCCGAGTGTGTGCCAGTGACAAGTGAGTAATATATGTAAGGGATAACAGCTGCCGAGCCATGCATTCGACAGAATTAATGCACATCCCGCCAGCCAATCAGAAAACAGCATTCTGTTTCACCAGACCATAAGCACACAGATATACTCTGCAAATTTGGATTATGACACGAATGACCTTGAATAATGCAACTGTAAGTTTGCACCAAAGTTGGGAGTTCCAACCTTAAACATGGCATGCCACACCACATGTATGTCATTTACTTTGCAAACAAATGTATAAGAAACATTCAAGAGTAAAACAAGTTTACACAGAGAAATGAACAAGCTTCTAAACTCGCCAGTAAAAATTGGGAGTCTATCATCTTGTAACAACCCAAATGTCCTTCTTTGCTTTCTAGCCGTGCGGGCATCGATGACTCCAAGAAGTGGGGCATGCTCTTTCTCATCAACCAACTTTTCAAGATCTACTTCAAGGTGTGGATTTTGACCAAATACAGGAAATATATTATTAAATTAATAATACCTATTTTACTATAATTTTTGTTAGTTGTATTATTGCCATTTTATTTTGATCTGTAAATAGAGATGTACATTTGTATGTTTTTTTTCTGTGGATTTGTATGTATTTTTGCCTATTAACCCCTTTTTAATAGATCAGCAAGCTACATTTGTGCAAGCCACTTATTCGGGCGATTGACAGCTCCAACCTTAAAGATGAGTACAGCATGGCACAGAGGATTACATACAAATATTACGTCGGCAGAAAGGCCATGTTTGACAGTGACTTCAAACTAGGTATGATGCCTTGACAACAGCCTTTGCTCTCTAAATTGTTTCCACCTTTAAAGATTTTGAATGTGTTAATATAAAAAAAAATGATTTATTTTATTTATTTATTTGATTGTTGTATTTAAAAAAACGTGTAGTATTTAATTTTACCTGCTTTGGTAAATTGCAAAATTGCATTAGCACAGCAGTGTTAAATTGGGGAAGTGAACCTATACCAAAAGGTGCCATTTTCAGTCACTCTCTGATGAGTGCACAGTACATTTGTGGCTTTGATCAGAAGACATGACCAAGATGCCTTGTTGTGTCTGTTCTGTGATGGTCATATCTTTTTTTTTTATATTAAACTATTTGATTCAGCTGCTATCTTGGCCATATTTCTCTTGAAAAAAAGATTCTGTATCTCAATAAGACTAACCGGGTTAGTTAAAGGTAATAGTTATAATAATAATAATAATAATAATAATAGAATAGGATTTTGCTAGTCTGTTTTTCAAGTCGAAGTCTGAAGTCCAGAGTAGAAATACAACACAGGATGGGTATTGTAGTTGTCATTGTCTAACAAGCATAATAGATCGAAATGGAGCAAAATGTGCTTTGGCTGCATTAAAAAAAAATTCTTCTTCTTTTTTGCAGCTGAGACGTATTTGTCTTTTGCCTTTCAACACTGCCATCGCTCCTGCCAGAGGAATAAGAGGTTGATCCTCATCTATCTTCTCCCAGTGAAGATGCTCCTGGTAAGATAAATGGGGCAGGTGTAAAAGTTTAAAACATTTTCACTTTCAGTTTGCTTTGATGATTTGATTGTTTGTAACTTAAGAGCCTTCAGATCATGTCATCTTGTTTACACTCCTTGTCTTCAGGGTCATATGCCCAGTCATTCACTCCTGCAGAAGTATGATCTTATGCAGTTCACGGATGTCACCAAAGCTGTTAGGTATGCAAATTTGCAGTTTTCTTGCCTTGGTAAATGTCTTCTTGTCTACTGACCACAGTGATTGATGTTTTTAACCCTCTGGAGTTGAAGTCTCTCAGGAGGGACTTTTTGAAGTTTGTAAGGTTAATGTTTACAGATTTTTTTTACATTCACTTTACTTTCACATTATTATTGCTAAGGTCTTCCAGAATATAACCATATGTGTCATATTTGGATAAATGCTTTTAGTCAGCTGAAAAGTGTAAAAATGTTGAAGCTAACAGATTGCCTCAGAGAGTCCTCAGGGTTAATTTTATTCTCCTGAATCTCTCTAAGCACAATTTACCCTTTGATTCATACCATTGGTCATTCTAGACTTACACATGCCTTTTTGTTGTTGGAGGTGAACATCCATTGTGTCCTTTTTGTAATGGGTTTTTATCAATCAAGCACATTTTATCTTCTTGTTCTGCTCTCAGATTTAAAAGGCAGCAGTTTTTTTAGAGAATCTTTATTATATGGTTCCGCCTTTAAATGTTTTAAACTTCCTAGCATGTATTGATCTTAAAAGACTGATATAATTTATTTGTTTTATAGTTTCAGTTTTTTAACTTGTTTTAATATTTATATTTTAATTTATCTATTTTAATCTGTTTTGGTCATTAATAGCCACAGTTGTTAAAATGGCATTAAACTGAATGAAACAAACAAACTGACTGTAACTCAACTTTTACCTCTTTCCGCCCTTTTGAAAAAATAGTGAGGGAAACCTGTTACTGCTGAACGAGGCGCTGACCAAGCATGAGACGTTCTTCATCCGCTGCGGCATCTTCCTCATCCTGGAGAAGCTGAAGATCATCACCTACAGAAACCTCTTCAAGAAAGTGTAAGCACTGTTGTAGATATGCGTAGCGTGTAAGAAGTATTTGTATATGTACGTGAGTATAGTCTATCCTATCTTTTTTTAGATCCTAAGAAATTGACTGGACTGATACAACAGTGGCCAACAAATCAGTAAATAATAAAGTAATAAAAAATCAAGGTTTATAATTTGACCATAGATATTTGTGAAGGGCAGTCTTGGGCTGACGGTTAAGGAGTTGGACCTCCAGCCAAAGGGTTGGTGCCTTTCTTAACAGTTCCCCTAATCCTAACTCTTACGCCAACCCTGTGGTACAGTGTAAGCACATGTTGTTACATACTTTGTTACACTGTATTTCATAATGTAGGTGCACTTGTAACAGGTACAGAAAAATAAAGTGTAACCACTCTGAAATAGGAAGAGATAACCTCTTATGGTTACACTTTATTTTACTGTCCCTGTTACATTAATTAGGTACAGTGTAACACAGTGTGTAACAATATTAATTTTATCATGAACTTACAATGTACCTTAGGGTTAGTGTTGGGGTTAGGTATGTGCAGGTACATAGGCACCTAACCCCCAATGCTTTCTGCCAGCTGCACGGCTGGCTACCTAATGCTCCAGGTCTTCACCTGTGTGTCACAGATGTTCACTTCAAAGTCAAAGTCAGCTTTGTTGTCAGTTCTTCACATGTGCTAGACATACAAGGAATCAAAATTCCTTTTCTTACTATCCCATGCATAGACAAGACAGGGCATTAAACATTTAACAAGTGCAAGATAAGACAATATGGAATACTCTAAGGTATTTGTGTTCTTGCCTATCCTGAGTCTAATGTGTAACATTGTCATAGTGCCTGACCACTACAACTATCACTTTATAGATAGGTCAAATGCAGAGGACTAATTTCGTCAAGGGGATTCCGTATGATGACCTAAAGAGTCACTTTGACTTTTTGTGCAGGTATCATCTCTTGAAAACTCATCAGTTGCCCCTGGATGCATTTCTCGTGGCCCTAAAGATGATGCAGGTGGAGGAAGTGGATATTGATGAGGTGCAGTGCATCTTGGCCAATCTCATCTACATGGTAAGACTACAGTCATGCTCTTCAACGCACGTATTTGGAGCAGAGGCGCACAAACCAGATTGAGAAAATAAAAGTCCTGCCATGTATTCCTTCTGCCTGTGCTCTTAACACAGATGACTTCACTAATTATCTCATCTACCTAGGATCAGCCGGTTCAGTGACTTGGCTGGAGCTGATATGTGGCAGGACTTTTACTTTGTGAACCTGGGATGTCCGCCTCTGATTTGAAGTAATGTTAGCATGTTTCTGCGTTGTTGCTGAGAATAGGTTCTTGGTTTTTGGTTCTCAGTTTCAACTTTAGTTGGTAATATAACCACTGAGGACAATGAGGAAGGCACTACGCTGAAATGTGTGTGTTTAAATAAAAAGTTGTTCTGTATATGAATGGAGCAAGCATTTCGCATATGTGAAGCAACAAATATGAGTGGTACTTAAATAACGGTAGATTTTCATTTATTTTCTAGACAGATTAGGAATTGGACAATAGCCATATTAAGTAATGGGCTATTTAAATGTAAACATGAGAAACAAAAAAAAAAGAGATGTCTAAACAAAGGAACTTGATCACAATTACAGTTCAGCTTAATCCAAATGGTGCTGGTGAACGACGCTACAAATAGTGGCAGATAGACACTACTGCTTTCACAGTCACCCAGAACAGTATGGGCGAACTAACAAATGACAACTAACCAATAACAAATTGTTTACGGAATGAGATTAAATGCAGTTCTACCACACACTTGAGGGAACTGTTTTGGTGAAAAGTGTTTATTTTTTTTAACTCACCCCCAAAAATGCATATTGCGAACAGTCAAACATAAGCATCCAAGGTACTCCTAAACGTGGATGGTGATCTCTCTTAACCCTTTGAGGAGTACAGTCATGCATATGTGTTCTAATTTGCAGAATTGAGAATTCCCACTATGATGTAACAAACAGTCTGAGGGATTTTTAACATATTCTATGACAGCTAAAGAATGTTTGTGTGGAATTCTAGAAGAACAGGGAAAAATAATTCACTCCTCAAAGTTAATATATGTCTTTCTCAGGGTCACATCAAAGGCTACATCTCTCATCAGCACCAGAAACTTGTCGTCAGTAAGCAGAACCCCTTCCCTGCTTTATCCACGGTGTCCTGACGAGTTACCGGCACACACCACACCCCACACCCCCAACCACGGAGACCCCTTTACCAAGAAGCGCTCATTCAGGACTTTATTAATGCCATTTCTAAGATTTTGAACATGTTTAATTTCTATAATTGTGACAAAAATAAAATGCCACCTTTTTGTTAAATGAGTTGGCTTCCGTGCACTCATTTCAGCCTCTTTGTGAGTGTATTTAAACCCCTTGATGAAGTGGTGGGTTTGAGTGTTTAAGTGGTGACCTTTTTTAACAAAGTAGTTTCCGTTAGCCAGATTAATTATGCTTTCCACTTCAGTGTGGAAAACAGGTTTTAGGTTTTTCATTCACCTTCAAATTTCATCTCAAAGGTAATCATGGGGAGATAAAGGTTATGCTGTGTTAGACTGTGTAATGTAAAGACATATATGCACAAATATACTGAAAACAATTCTTTTTATTAGATTAGTTAGATAGTTTTTCAAATGGCAGTGTTTCCACTTAAAATGAAATAAAAAAATATCAGTAATCAAGAAAAAAAGAACAAATGAACCATTTAACACATCATTCATAATCTTTTTTTTTTTGCCAATAATAAGTGTTAGGGGCATCTTAAATCTACCCATTAAAGTAATGCTGCCCAGTAACTGGAGTTATTTCTGCACTATGTCTACTCTCCAAGCACCATCTTAGCAAATGACCAAACTGGCTATTTTGCATCTGTTACCCATGCACCGATGTTAAGAGGTCAGAGATGCATAAAAGACGGTGTATGTACAGCATTGTAGTAGTAGCAGTGCTACTGCAGGTAGAAGGACATATAGCACATAAACCATGCAATAAGATTAATTTAAATGAAAGTAGGAGGGGAAAAACACTTTTTGCAAAATAAAGATTGTCATATCCAAACAACCTAACTGTTTGCTTTCTTTTTGTCTGTGTCTGACTGTCTGACCGACATTTTGTTGAATTAAACACTCTGGAATATAAAAGTGTCCAGAGTTGATGAAACCCCTGTCTACATACAGTCTGCAATTCAAAACATCTTAATTTACATATTTATCAACCACAGTGGACAGACACCTAAGGTTGAATCATCTGACAGTCATCCGCAATGCAACCTGAAAACATTATAGTATTACTATTCACTGGCAAAGTGTAGTTGTTTTGCTGCTTCTGGAAGTTTCCTGCATACTACTGGTTTACTGTCCACATGGAAAACATCCCACACCTCCCTCAGCTATTACAGGTGAAGCAACAAAAGGTGTGGGTGAGGTAGGTGAAATCATGTTGTGTGAGTCTGCTTGTCTGTATGTGGGAATGTTTGCAACAAATGTCTCCAATTTTGTGTTTAATATATTAGTACCAATTCAGCTAAGCTTGTTGGCAATTTACCAAGACGTTTTTTTTCTGTTGGGAATGTATCAAAAATATTTTTTCCAATTTGGTTTGTTTGATAGACAGAGTGCAATTGAACATTAAAAACAATCACAAATGCACCTGGTTGTTCTCTTAATAGTTCATTTTAATCTCTAATTTTTTCACAAGCTGCTTATAACCAACAATGGATTTAACACAGGCTAGTCAAACTGCTGAAGAAAAAAAAAACACTTTTTTTTGTTTACAAATGCTTGATGTTAGCTTATTTGGTTGAAGTTTCAAGTAGGGATTTTATCCAGGGCAAAAAGCGAGAGAGTTTAGTGAACACCAGACCCTGGCTACAGTCGTGGGATAGCATGAGTCCTGTCACGAAAGCGGTTTTGCCTTTGACACTTGCAACAGGAGTCCCAGAGAGGAGCCCACAATCGCCTCTCCTTTTCTCTGTAGTTGTGGAACCAGATTTTTCCATCTTCGTGTGACCAACCTTTTCTGCTGTGGGCTCTGGCGTAGGGCTCTCTACGACTCGCATTTTGGTTTGTGCAGTAGGGGTCGCAGTCTGCACAGTGGGCTTCGAAGCGTCTGGTAAAAGCTCTATGTCCACTGTGTACTCCATGAAATCTGGTTCAGTCACCCACACGGTCTGCTGCGTTCTCGGACGCATTCCCTGTGTCTTCGGACGCATTCCCTGGGTCCCCCGATGCGTTCCCTGGTTTCCCGAATGCATTCCCTGATTTCCCGGACGAATTCCCTGGGTCCCCGGATGCATTCCATCGGTTCCCGGACGCCTTCCTTGTGTCCCTGGGCCCGTTTCTTGTGTCCTTGGAGGGATGTGGTTCGTGCTCGAAGGCTTTACCTGCACTTTGGGGGGCTTTTGCTCTTCCCTTGTGAGAGGTCCTCCTTCCTCCTCCCTGTTGTTTGCTCTGTGCTTGAGCTCTTTCATACAGAACATCTTGTTGCTTAAAGTAAAGCTGACATTCAGGTGGTTGCGGCAGTCGTCTAACGACAAGTAAAAATGTCTGGCACGTTCTGGCGCAATCACTCCCTCGAGGCCGTCTTGCATCAGGATGTTCTCGGAGAAGTCCTTCTCGGGGAGGCAGAGAGACATGGCCGAGGCTCCCAGTGGTAGTGATGAGTTAAGCTGCAGAAAGCAAAGGTCATATCCTTGGTGACCAGGCTTGTAGCGATCGTGAGTAATGGGGACGGCCTCCAGTGGAAGCTTGATGACCTCTGAGCCTGGGGACTGTTTCCCTATTGAGTACAAATTGAAGTGATATCTTTGAGCACAAAGCTGCATTTTTTTTTTTTTACAGAAAATAACAGAAGTTGTGGTGATGTCAAAACATTATATGTCTACTAGGGGTGGGTATTGGCAAGGACGATATGATGCATATCATGATACATGTGTCACGATACAATTCTATCACGATATGTTGAGATACTGGGTATATTGCAATATATTGCGATATTGTACATAGTTCACTGAAAATGTGAAAATAGAGCTGAATTATCAATTGTTATTTATGATCTGGATAGTCTTAGATTTTATCAAAACTGAATTAAATCAACATAACTGGGAGTTGCTGAATTCAGCATCAAAAACATAAAGTGCACCGGATTTAGAAAATAAACTACTGGAGGACAGAGCTGCAATATAAGTTTTAACAATGTTTTAAATTTTTTGGAATCAGAAATTGATATAGTATATTATGAAAATTAGTATCACAATACATTGTGATATTGATGTTTAAATCAATATAGTATATTGTGAAAATTAGAATATTGTGAAAATTAGAATATTGCAATAACGATATTTTTGCACACCCCTAATGTCTACATATTATGTATTGCATGTACAATTCTGCAAAATAGCCAATTAGTTGTGTTAAAATGTTCTACATTCTCTCTACTCAAACTCTTGTACTTGCGTGTCAGGTTTGTGTGGAAGAGTTGTCTCACCAATCTGAATGTGTTTGATGTCTGTGTGTGAGCTCATGCAAGTTGCTGTGGTAAGCACTGCACGTGGCCCTAGAATCACCCCACTGCACACGGACTCTCCACTCCTGTCCAACAGAGTCACCTACACAGTAACAGCAATGGAAGAGATAGGGTGAATTCAGCATGGAAACACTGGTCTTCCAAAAATTAGGCTGTGTATGAACAAATTATATACAGCCTATATATAGACTGTATACAGTATATACTGTGATCTGACCACGTCTGTTAGAACACTGTCCTAACCTTTTCTTAAGTATTTTACATAGTCTGTTGCGTCTACCAGCCCCACATTTCACGAGAAGTTGTATTATATACTGTTGTGACTATAAATGTGACAAATAAAATATAAACTTGAACTTGAACTTTTGCACCGACGAAACCTGTTGATACTCACCTGCCAAGGGCAGTGGCCCTGAGGACAGATCTCATTTCCCGGGAGACTGTGACTCTGCGTGGGTTTGTTTGCGGGAAGCGGGATTCTGCCACATGGATATTTCACTAGAAACAAACAAAAGGGGCCGCTGTGTTTGTACAATTCTTACAGAACTACTGTACTGCAGTAAGTAGGCTTAAAGGTGTTATATGTAAGAAAATGTTGGCAGTTAATAATGTTTTCTCTAAATTTAGCTTAGAGAATGGTTCTCACATGTAAAATTATGGTGCTAATTTCACTGCCAACATTAATAAAGCCTGAATTGTTCGGTCCTAAAGCCTTATTTGAAGCCTGTAAAATGTTGTTTATGTTTTGGTATTGTGTTTACCTGATGTGTTTTACCTCTTGCTCTAAAGAGGAGTAATGCTTTAAAGTGGTTTGTGTTTGACTGCAGTACTGGCTTTGGCCACTGCCCTTCATATGTAGCATCTCTTTCAGTGGGTTTGTGTTCATTTTTTTTGTCCAACTGAAATATTTCATTTTGTTATGGTTGTGCAGTGTGTTTTCATTATGTGTACAGTACCATGGGGCCTACAGGTCTTCCCATCTGGATTTATGGTGTATCCTTGAGCACAATAGCACTCGTAGTAGAGAGACTTTATCCTGCAGAAGTGTTCACAGGCATATGGGCCGTCAACTGGACACTGAGTGGTATCTGTCAATCAAGGACAAGATGTCATCTGACAGGATGTGCATGCATACATACTACATGAAACTATAAGGGCCTCACTTGGATATAGGGTTGCCACCTATGTCTGACAAAAAAAACGGGACATTTCGGCCACCCAATCAACCTTTTCTGCTTATAAGCAGCGACTCGGTGTCAGTGTCCAGGGAGAATTTTTTTTTTCCCCCCCGGGACAGGCCTAAAAAAAACAATCAAAAGAACAATCAGGTAAAACCAGGACAGGTGGCAACGCTACTTGGACAGCAGTATCTCCTGACATGAACACTGTCACGTGTATTTACTGTTGCATAAGTGGTAAAGGGGAAGCAAGAGACCGCTAGGCTATAGTGGGCCAGACTCTTTCAGTTAGTGTGACAGACACTGTCAAGATAGAGGCTCTCAATAACCCTACTTTTACTTCCTGGTAGGCAGATACTTTCTGAGAACTTAAAAACTATTGGGCCAGCTTTCAACCAATTGCAATTACCTGACTGCAGCATACTGTACATGCTGTACTCAAACCCATTGTTTCAATGTCATCACTTTCAGCCATCCCTCTTTTTGCTGATTTGTAGTCTAAAAATGTGGTTGAGGGGAAACCCAAGCCTTTGAAGAATTCCCTAATGGATTATGGTAGCGAAATGCAACATTTAGCAAAGGGACTATGGCAGCGCTAGCCTGATTAAGAGACAGTAGTTGGTGGCTGTAAAAGCAGGATGAGGAAGGAAAGCGGGTATTCATCGGTAAAGGCGGACAATGGAATCCCAAGGTTTTAGATGCCTTTCTGAATTGACTTGGACCAAGCCCATTAATTCACTGGTGAAGAAGGTAAACCAGCATCTTTTTTTCCATCACTGATGCCTCAAATACTTTAGGTAGCCTCAGCAATTACTAAAAATAAGAACTTTTAGAGAACTCTACCTAAAAGTATACTTAAAATATCAAAAACCTGCTATCGCAACAGCAATTTATCAACAGCCAAAAAGTCTTAAGTACTGGCTGAGTAGCCAGTAGTGAGATCTGTCAAACATACCATCGGGAGGGCACTGCCAAACCTCCAGAAAATGTACACCAGGAGGTGTTAGTCCAGAGTTAACAAAATCATTACAGATCCCATTCACCCCATCTGCTTCTTCTCTGACTTCCAGGTTTGGTAAAGTTACCACTGCATTAAAACCAACACAGAGAAAATGCAGAAACACTTTTATCCCCAGACTTTCTAGATTTTTCAGACTATCTTTCTTTCTCATTTTTCTGAATTCTTTTCTTTACTCTCACATTGATGCACAGCCAATGAGTCAGCAAACAAAGCGTTTCACAGCAGATATGTACTTTCTTTGTGTATACACTTTCTATGTGCATTAGTCACAAGTAGGGCTGGGCGATATATCGATATTATCGTAATATCGTATCGTAATATTTATATCGATATGTATTTGACACTATATCGCCATATCGATATATTTTCAATGATACAATACCACTGTATCAAAACCACTTATCCTAATGTGTTCACACTGTTCAGACAGCCGGAGCTTTCTCGGATCACTCAGTTTTCATTGTGATCGTAACATTGAACGTGTTTTGACAGTCATTTTGCCTGAATGCTTATTGCCTGTCAGAGGAAGGTTAAGTTAAAAAAATAAAAATGAATAGATTTTTCCCTCCTGTTACTTTTAAATAGGTCACACAATGTTTCAATAATTATCGATATCGACCGATATGAAACACTTATATCATGATACAGATTTCAGCCATATCGCCCAGCCCTAGTCACAAGTATGTGACTAATAGCATTTGGACCCTACGGTCAGGTTCATCTAGGGATAGCAGGGGAGCAAGCTGTGTTTCACAATATGCCAAACTATTGAGGGCTTATTTTGTATGGACAACCTACATCTTGGGTGACACAGTATGGGCGTGATAAATTTCCCACCCAAGAAAAAAAGCTAGGAGATACTGCTGTCAAGCTAGAGTTCCACACCTAAACAAAAGTCAAAAGCATTGAAGTACGTACAAGCAAGCACACAACATTTATGTTCCACCATCTCGTGGCTAAATATGACTTCAGACTAGGGCTGCACGATATTGGAAAAATGTGTGATATTCAGTAACACTGCCGAATGTTGCGATGACGATATGTTTTGTGATAAATAAACATGTAATTTTTTTATATAGTTTAAATATTTAAATATAGTTTTAACATCTTTCAGCTTAATCTTCCCCACTAGGCTGTAGCCAGTGCGCAGCCTATGGGGGTGGATATCAAGGGCAGTAGGACTGCATTTGATTTCCCAAATATCTTCATATGCGGAGTGTATTACAGTAATGTCCCATTTATTGCAGCTAAGGCATGTTTTGTGATATGTATATTACGATATTGTATCTTGCGATATCACAATATTTTCGATATTTCAATATATATATTGTGCAGCCCTACTTCAGACAAAAAAAAGCCAGGCAAGCTGCTTTCATACCCGTTTCACAGCGGGGTCCTACATGAAAATCAGTGCAGCTGCAGTTATACCCAACGACTCTGACTGCACACGTTCCTCCATTTTGGCAAGGGTTGGGGGTACACTGGTTGTTGTCTGCCGAGAGGGCACAAAAGACACGAGAACCCACAACACAGCACCACTGAAGGAGTTAGGTCAAAAATAAAAAAAATAATGGAACATCTGTGTTCTAGGGGTTAGAGAGTTGGTCTTTTGGATTGGAGATTCGCAGGTTTGAATCCCACCCTACCCATGGCTGAAATGCCCTTGAGCAAGGCATCTACTGTAACTCCACACTGTTCTAGGGACTGTAACTGAAACCCTGTAAATAACTGTAAGTCTCTCTGAATAAGAGCGTCAGCTAAGTGTATTGTAATGTAAAAATCATTGAAAAGTTAGGTGTCAAATGTAAACGATTCTTTTTATTATTTTAAATCATAGTTCTGTATATTTTAAGCACAAATGTTTGAGGACATTATTAACTGAAAAAGGGAAATAAGCTTATTGCTATAAAAACTAGTAAGTTTCAGTGTGTAATTACACTTGCAGTGTAGCCACAAATAATATACTCTGACGAATTGTCTAAAGTGAAAATGAAACTCTAAATATTAAATGAAGAATTTAAAAGCTATTCAAATGTCTATTTATTACATTAGAAACATGTAAAACCTTTATTCAGAAGTATTCTTGATTTATTTTCAAAAAATGCTATTGGTCTCTTTGTACTTTTTTTTGTCTATTTAAGTGAAATTTCCTATGAATTACTGTATAACTAATGGCTTTAACAGCTAAATACACACTGACCTAAAAATCATCAGTGTTTGTGGTCCAGTCTGTATACATAGTATACTTTGTGAGTGAGTACATACTTACTGCGGTATTTGGCCCAGAAGGCTTCCTTTAAAGAAAGCAGTGACAACAAACAACAGTGAGAGCAGTGGTATAATGACATAGCCTGGTAAACCCGCCCCTCGTACTTCATTTCATTTTGTACAGAGGGTCTGGACCCGAATCTCTTGAGGGTCATTTAGCAAGTCCCAGAAAGACCGATCCAATCAGCGAACAGAGGGTGTGTTGGTTAGTTGTGACGTTGACCTTGTGTGCTACATTTGAATTGTAGTGCGTAGGTAGGCTAATTGCATATGTGACGACCAGGCGTTAGCCATTGGGTGAAGGCAGAGGCACTTTTTTTAAACTTCAGCAGAGTCCACACCTCCAACAAATCGTTTCTGACGGTCTCTGTTCCAGACCCTCTGTACAAAATTAAATGAAGTAGCCTACGAGGGGCGGGTTTACCAGGCTAATAATGACAATGACCGTCATCATTTATATGACAGAACTAAATATGCACTCTGCCACATCAGAGTTGAACATGACTAAAATATGGTTAAACTAAAACAGAAAGGTGTTTACTCATACAACCACAACATTGAAGGTGCTATATGCTTTACTAGAGAGTAGAGAAACATTAAAAATTTAATTGAAATACTGATTTTACTGACAGCAATACATGGTAATAGAAGCTGGAATATTCACATTTTAAAAGCTAATTTAGCTTGCAAATTCTGTTTATGTTACGTTTCTGGTTTTACTCCTGTCTCTAAAGAGTAAACAGTGCTTTTTAGTATTTTGAATTTGATTGCAGTTCCAGTTTTGCCATGAATTGTACATATACTGCATATGAGTACATTTTGGTCATCCTTTGGAAACCTACGGTTTTTGCGTCATTCTCAAAGACCTCTCTGGCCTCTTCTTTAGTGCACACCTCTTCCATGCACTCTTTTTCTAGGTTCCCTTCGAAGAGCTCCTCAAACAGGTATGAATTGTGCCGTCTTGAACGCAAGAATACGGTTGCTTGAACCTGCGTCTGAAACACTGAGGAGACATACTGTTGTAATTAATAGTTATAACATAAGGCACTAAGACACTAAGGGGAGCTCCATTCAGAAAAAAAACAGTCAAAGTTGCATAGTATCTCTCTTTTTTTTTTTTTTTTTTAAACCTATTCTTTATATTCTTTCTGTGGCCAGCTGGTGGCGCTAGACAAGACAGGCATATTGGGTGTCTGGATTTTATCATAATTATAGTATCTCATATCCAGACATGTTTCAGACAAATCCTTCATGCCGACCACAGGGCTCTACGGAGGCGTCACTTGGCTGTACTGGGGCACAGCTGGGGCGCAGATAATTAAAGCGAGCGTGCAAAGTGTGCGAGCAATTTTTTTTTTAGCACTTATTTATCATAAAAAAACATAAACAGTGCTTTAAACTAAACAGACATATCAGATTATGTTGATATGTTCATCAAACATCATAGATGTAAGATAGCAATCTCCAGAAACTGAGTGTGGGAGCTCACAGTGCTAGGCTAACCGTTACATGAATCAACAACGATAATAGGCATATGCCAGTTAGCTAAAAGACAGCAGCTAACGTCTCCAGTAGGCTATTCAATTTACAGCCAGAACTAGCTTACATAACAGCTGCCTCACACATTAAACGTAAAAAGTAAAGTTGTAATATGTAAATCCACATGGAAATGGCAACACAGAGGTGAAAACAAACAACAATGATGGGCAATTTACCCGGTACTAACCTGTAAGACAGGTGGAAAGACATAGCGCTCAGACACCGTTGTTACACGTTATGTCACAGCCAAAGTCGCAATATTAAGTAGCCATGTGCACATTGTGTATGGAGTGAATAAAGTAGCAATGAGTTGCCATATTAAGTAGCTATGTGCGCATTCTGTAGATTATGTAGACCTAAAACTCGAAAGTGTTTTTTTTTTACTGGTGAAATTTATACTGGGGAACTACAGACCAATACTGGGGCACGTGCCCCAGTAAAATATGTCTGGTGACACCCCTGGGGCTCTACAAAACATACTGTAAGGGAGCACTCTAGAGTTACTAGGCAACACCCACCACCAAGCCTCTACCTCTGAGAAAAAAAAAAAAAAAAAACATTAGTTCCGATGTGTGTTCAAATTCTTATGAGTTTTCGTGCATGGGAAGTGCCTCAAAAAGTATTTAGCAGAAGGAAGAAGAAGAATCTTTCAAAATGCAATAGCAGCCACAGCCTGCACCTCTTGGGCCCTTAAAGGAGAACTTTGGTGTAAAATGAAAATTGGCATGTTAAAACATCATACCGAGTTGGTATGTTTGCTGAGGAGCAAAATTGAGTTAGCCTGTTGCATTCAGAACTTTTTATCGTTTGTCCCAGAAGGCTAACAATGGAAGTGGTAGGTGCCCTTAGACGAAGCATGAAGATTACGCTATTATTAAACCATTAAAACAGCTCGAATAAACTCCACACTCCATCAGTAGCACAACAAAGGCCACAACATTCAAAACGAGGCACTGAGAACTTTGTAAGTGTACACAACATTTATTAATAAAACACTTTTGACAGGCAGTACCTAGTTGCTGTAGTTTGTCGTCGCCACCATGATAAAAGTCCGCACGAGTCGATTGACCAACACGAACCAGCAGGAAGAATAGGAGGAGAGGTAGTACAATCGACTTGTTTGGACTTTCATCATGGCGGCGACGAGAAACAACTGCTAACTACTGCATGTAAGAACAGTTTTTTAAATAAACATTGTGTACATTTACAAAGTTCTCAGTGCCTTGTTTTAAATGCCAGGGCCTTTCTTGTACTACCGATGGAGTGTGGAGTTTCTTCGAGCTGTTTTAATGGTTTAATAATAGCTTAATCTTCATGCTTCGTCTAAGGGCACCTACCACTTCCATTGTTAGCCTTCTGGGACAAACGCTAAAAAATAGTTAAGTTCTGAATGCAACTGGCTAACTCAATTTTGCTCCTCAGTAAACATACCAACTCGGTATGATGTTTTAACATGCCAATTTTCATTTTACACCAAAGTTCTCCTTTAAAGAAAGAAAGGGTAATGTTTCGAAAAGCAGTAGGGCTTCGCACCTCCAGTGCAGGCCACAACCTGCACCCTGTGGTGCTCTGGCCCTATATATAGACATATATGTATTTCCACTAAGTAAAGCCATATACACATTAAGTACGTTGAGAAGTATTAAACCACAAACCCTTTTTACTTTTTTATGTATTTACCCTTAACTACTTAAACAACTTTTTTCGTACTGCGTTGAATACTAGCTAACTTCCAAAAGCAACAACTGACATAAGAGGATAACAAAATAAATACAGTTACAGGAAAGACACACCCCAGGTCAAGTTTTGGGACAAAAAGTGAATTCCAAGATGAGTCCTTACACTTGAAATCCTCTTTGCTCTTTTATGTTTTGCACAGAAGAGCAAAAAGGGTTTAAAGTGTCCGAAACCATCCTCTAAGAAATGAACTACAACAACAATTTAGAAGTTTTGTAAAACTGAATGTTTACCGGGCTTGTTTGCTCGTGTTGGTTGGAGGTTGCTCAACAGGAAGCAACAGCATAAGATGTTCCACCTTAGAGATCCCAATACCATTGTGATGCCCAGTGTTTTCCTCCGCCGCCACACTAGTGGTTCCAGGGACCCTTTCAATTTCTGTTACCTTTCACTCGTCTACTCGTATCTCTCCCAGATCACCCACCCCTATTAATGCGGTCTGTTAATCTTTACGGGAAACTGATCTCGATGACTCATGTTGAAGTATTTATAAATACCTTGTTACATTACATTGATTGTGGCCACGGTCTCTAAAGCAAGTAAATTGCTCTCCTAAATGAAACATGGAATCTTGCGGAAGAGGCATAAACCTAATGTTTTGTGTCTGGTCTGTTTTAATCACATATTTGAGGGTTTCGTTTTAGCATGAACATATTTGTTCTGTCTCTCGCAAACAAAAATGTTGGACTTTAATCTGTCAATAGTGCACTAACCAAATGTTCCATATGCTCTAAGGGGGACTCAAATGTTTTCTAGCTGAGTCTGTAAATGTGTAAATATTTATGATGAACCCTTTTTTTCTTAACTGAAATTGCATCAAGACTTCGCAGGGCAGTAAAACTCTCTTAAACAGTGAGCTTGATGGGAATAGTGTCTTATATACTTATAATGTATAACTTTCCCTGGACGCACAATATGTTTAATTACATTTAAACAGAAGAGGAACTGAACTGTAAGTTCAAACAAAAAAAATTTTTTTTGCATATATCTAATAAATCATACTGTTTAAAAAAAAGTGTGTGGGGGCGGGTCTCTTGTCCCAGCCCCAGAGAAAGGGGGGCCCAGTACTGGTCCCTCCTTGCATTATGGGATATGGGGGGGCCCTCAGATTATTTTGTCCTGTGCCCAGCCAAGACTGTCAGTGGGCCTGCATAAGTATTTAGTAAACCACAAGGCAATATCCATACCACATGTTGTTAAGATGAAAGTTCCCTTGTCAAGATAAAAGTCACCAAGAGACAAATGACTGAGGCCAAACCTGAAATTACAAATTTTACCAGAAGTGCCAGGTAGTTAGCCTATGCTTTTACTCAAAGCTGCCCAGAAAAAATGTTGTCACTTCATACAGGTGTCTATGAATCATTTACTACGTTTATAGTCGCATGCATATGTCACATATACTCACATGCAAAGCACCAATAACAAGGGGTATTTAACATATAGCTAAATATTTACGAAAAATTACCTTGAAGGGATATTAATAACCCTGTTGTTTAATGGTCACTGTGATCTGTTGGTAGGAAAAAAGACTAGAAAAATTGGTACAATATGGACTGAAGTAGCAACATGGAAGCTTACTGATAAAAAAATAAAAATGACTTGTTTAGAAGGGTAAGCATTAGCTGTTGTTTTGGTATTTGTTCATGCTGTACCAAATGTTGTTCTTTTCCCTCCACTGGAAAAACTACTGCATAGAACTTGATGCGTGGATCTTTTTGCTTGTTACATTACACTTAGCTGACGCTCCTATCCAGAGCAACTTACAGATACTTACAGGGTTTCAGTTACAGTCCCTGGAGCAGTGTGGGGTTAGATGCCTTGCTCAAGGGCATCTCAACTATGAGTAGGGTGGGATTCAAACCAGCAACCTTCCGACTGCAAGACCAACTCCCTAACCACTAGGCCAAATGTTCCTTAAACATTTTCCAAAGTGTCATTATACATGTCCAAATTCTCATGTGAGCATAGCTTCTAGCCGTGACATCGAACATGACGTTGCCTCCGAGGGGAGCAAACACAAACTCCACATTACCTCAAACACAAAATGGCGTCGGAGCATTCCCACTAGATGACCCCTGTCACAAAATGGCGTCAGCCCCAAAACCTTAGGCTTATCTGTTAAGCAAACATGTACACAGCATAGAACTTGCCACAGCACACATAATTCAAAGAGATAATGATACAACTCATGATCTTTTAGACTATTTTCACTGAGAGATGACTTACATTATGACATGTGTTTTATGTGACTATAATACTAACTAGTGCTCTCCTCCACCCTCATCCATGGCTGAAGTGCCTTTGAGCAAGGCATCTAACCCCACATTGCTCCAGGGACTGTACCCTGTACACAAATAACTGTAAGTCACTCTGTATAGGAGTGCCAGCTTAATGTAATAAGAGTAATAAGAATACTCAAAACACAAAGGAAATAAACAAACAAAACAAAATCCGATTTGTTTTTTTTTTAAATGTGTCTGTTCTACTACAATTTTCAGTGTGAACTAAGACAACCATCCCACATAAGCACAGGAGTAGGCACAAGCGATAAATGCGTAAGGGCATGAATTACATGCTAGATAGGTGAATACTGTGTGGGGAACTAGCTCAGATGGTAGAGCGCTCGTTTAAGGCAGCTGTGGCCTAGTGGTTAGGGAGTTGGTCTGGCAATCGGAAGGTTGCTGGTTCGAATCCCACCCTACCCATGGTTGAGATGCCCTTGAGCAACGCATCTAACCCCACACTGCTCCAGGGACTGTAACTGAAACCCTGTAAATATCTGTAAGTCGCTCTGGATAAGAGCGTCAGCTAAGTGTAATGTAATGTAATACTGAAATAAGTAGCTTTATCTCCCTTAACAATGGAGCTGTCTTTTCTGATTGGCTGATGAGGTGGGAATTAACTTTGTATAACTGGCTACCTTTGAAGTAAATCTCAAAAAACTGAATCACCGTTATGAATGGAAGCCATGACAACTCTGGTAGCATAATCGACTATTCCATGTTAATGAGGCTATAAAGCAGCAAATCAGCCATTTATTTTGGTAGTTTATGCGTATAAAATTAGATCATAAATACAAACGGGTGATAAAAGGGATAACGGCCTTTGAAGTGACCAGTTGCGTGGAAATAATGACTTGGCAGAGGCAGCTCCACTCATGTCGCGGAATTCTTTGCGTCCACCTCGCCATTATTTCCACAGAACGTGTCACCTTGTCGGCCGTTATCCCTTACGTAATGTATGCAATGTATTTCTCACCATTGGTAGAACAGATTACAAATATAAAACATGAGTCATCCAAAAACTTTATTCAATTTAACTCCACATGCATCATTTTCATTATATCATAAACAGTGACATTACCTTTTAGTCTGTCTGTTTTTCTGTAACGCTCAAAATACATGCAAGCGGGCGAAGCGGAACGTTCCATTCTTTTCAGTTGGGAGGTGGCAGGTCGTGACGTGGATCAGCGAGGCGGGCGAAAAAGTTGAGCTCTGCTGAACTTTATGCAAATGAGGAGCGGTGCTTACCGAGGGGTAACCAATGACATCGTTTCAAGTGTCTTTTCAGTTGGAAGGTGGCAGGTGGAGAGATAAACATTTAAAAATGGATGTACATAAAATTTGAAACAGTGCCTTTGGTTAACATTATATTGACATGCTAGAAGCAGAAAAATCATTACCATTCAGAATTCTTTAGCCTTTTAAACTTCATATCTCTTCAACTGACATTCGGTACACGCCCACTAAAAGCGGAGCAAGCAGAGAGAAAGCGGTAGATTTTGCTTGCATGTATTTTGGGCGTAAGGCCCTACTTAGTAATATATGACTCTGGGTAATGTATCTCTTTTCGTCCTGCTTTGTAAGGTCATAACTTTTCTCATTACGTCATTCAGCCAGTGGATGAATTTGGACACCTGCGTGTACACGCCATACTTCCCAGAACGGGCACAGCCCTCCCCCCAGCTCACCACGCCTGTCACAAACCAGGTGTCCTTGTAGCTTGTTACGTGAGGACCACCGCTGTCCCCCTGGCAGGCATCCATATTCTCCTTGTCATATCCAGCACAAAACATGTGCTTGGAAATTTTGAACGAGCTGGACTCTATGCACTTTGCACGGTCAACGTAAGGCACTGCCAGCTTCTGCAGAGTAGTAGACTGTGGGCCTCCCTCACGAACACGGCCAAAGCCACTGATCATCCCCTCCGCTTGCCGCATCAGCACTTGCTCCGCAAAGTCACTTTCTGGTAGGCAAGCCGGAAGAATGAACCTATTAAACTGTATAGGTGTTTTGAGTTTGATGAGGGCAATGTCGTTGTGGTAGGTCTCAGGAATGTAGTGTCTGTGGGTGATGTAGAGCTCAACCTCATGTTTAGCTTCCCTCCCCTCATCCTTCCTCATATCGATCTCACCTGAAAAACACAATAATAATAATAATAATAATAATAATAATTAAAATAATAATCTTGACCTGTATAGCACAATTCAGAGCAAGATGCAGCTCAAAGTGCTTCACAGTTTGGCAAGAAAAACACAAGACAACATTTCTTGCAGTCCAGTGGCGCCGGAGCAGAAGAACGCAATAACACAACGATGCAGTGATGCAATGCAATACAATACCACACAATGGAAACAACAGTGAGATGAAAGACCAAAATGCTAAAATGGCTAAAATGATTCTTGGTTAAGGCGCACACAAACTGAGTAAACAGGCAAATTATTCATTTCGCACTTCTGAACAACACGATGGCAAATGCAACACAATACAATACAAACAGCAGTGATATGAAAGACCAAAATCCTGGCTAAAATGATACTTGGTTAAGGCACACACAGACATTGTCATTTCACACTTCTAACTGAATGGGCTGTGGGCATTTTTAACTACTGCACTTTATTAAATCCATTTTATCTAGCTCAGACTCACCAAGAACAACTGTAATTTGTTTGGATGTGTTCATGCAGTGGGCAGCTGAGAGGATGAAATACTCGTTCAGTATGGTTCCTCCGCAGAAACCCATCCCTTCTTCATTCACCAGAAGAGCCTGAGGAAAAAAGTGAGAAAAGAGAGATATGGTATCTTGCATTTTGAGTGATCAATATTCATGCAGCAACAACAACAACTGAGTTCCTTCAAACAAGCACTTTGGGACAGTGTCAAGGGAAAACTCCCTTTTCAGAGTAAAACTGACACACATTTAAGTACTTAATGCAGGGTTCGAATTATAAATTTGACCCTATGGGGGTCTCTATCTTTAAAAAAAAAAAAAAAAAAAAGCAAAACGCACTGTCCTTTTTAATTTTTTTCGCTGTGAAGCCAAACGACACAAGGCCAGCCAGTGCTGTTTTTTTTCGGTGGCATGGCGGAAAGTTCAGGCAACCTACGTATTATTTTTGCATTTCTAAAAACGCATTACAAAATGAAGGAAGATTGATATAAGATAGGAGGTAGATGAGAAGTCTTCTTCGGACTGAACTTCACTTTCGCAAGCCCCAAATTTCAGATTTGCGCGCATAGTGGTGTGATGGTGAATCAATATCACGTCGTAATTCAATACAAAGATGGCTGCATGGTGATCGTAAATGAAGCGAATTTTATTTATGTTTATATGGTGATATATTTAAGCTTATCCTGGTAATATGACATATTCGAGAAGCCTCCACAGTAAATGAAATTTGCTTCTTTCATTGGAGCCTGAGGGTATGGGAGCTCAGCTCCCATTGGCTCCCACGTAATTCGAACTATGACTTAATGTGTAATCTAGTGTGACTTTTCCACCCATGCCATGTTCATGTTCATGATAGTTAGGAGACTACTTCTGTGGTATAATACTGAAAGCATCACATTAAACAAAAAATACAGAAATATTTTAAAAGTTGGAATATAACAAAAAAACAGGAAAAAATATATTACTTGCAGGCAAAAACAGTGTAGAACTAGAAGTAAGTAGTTAACTTAGTGCAAAATATAGACATTTAGTAAACCCATTCCAAACTAAAAAAGATAACTCTTTAGATGTATTTAAAAAAAACTGTAATCTGTCAGAACAATATGTCACTGTATCCAAGGTACAGTACTTCACCACTGATGTACTACAGAATGTATGCATGTAATTCCCATTGGCTGCTTCCATAACATAACATAACATAACATAACATAACATAACATAACATAACATAACATAACATAACATAACATAACATAACATAACATAACATAACATAACATAACATCTCGGACGTTTTGTCAAGGCAAGGAAGAAGTTTATGATTCAAGTGAGGAGTGGGATGAATGCAGACTACACGAGGACCACCATGCAAAAAATGAAATGCTAGACTGGTACTGTAGAACCATGACAGGATGGGGGTGTTACGGCATAGGCTGTCTATCACCAAAATGCTAAGCGAAGGGTCAATTGGAGCTCCCCCTCCCCAGTTATGTTGTTTTCTTTTCTTTCACCAGTACAGGCAAGATGTGTGTGTGTGTATGTGTGTGTGCGTGTATGTGTGTGTGTGTGTATGTGTGTGCATCTGCTGGTGTGTTGCACTTTAAACTCCACCTGCCATGGACAGTCCCCTGCGGCGCAGTTTTTCCCACCAACCACACGTGTGTCCCCCGCCTGTTCTGGAAGGACCACATCTTGGTAGACGTCAAACGTTGAATAATCCTCTGCTGTTGAAGGGCTGCTGGTAACATTAACAACGCCGCCTACTGTGGGTGTGTATGTGTCATTATTTTGTGTTGTGTTGTGTTGTAGAAATTCTGTTGTAGAATTCTGTGGCTCCAACGTATCCAGTATTGTTTCGTCAACATCTGGAATTGTCTCGAAGTTTGTCCTGGTCTCTGTGGCGGTCCCTTTTATGACAACTCCACATTTAAAGGGATCTGTGAGAAATAGTGCAGTACAGAAATAGCACAGTTAATATCCATATCAGCTAAAAGAGTGAATGTGTAAATGGTGGTAAGGTGTGTATTCTGTGAAGCCAAAATAGACAGATGAATAATGAAATAGATAAAATGTTACCATCGGAATGGCACTGTTTGTCATTGATGAGGTTGTAGCCTTTCGCACATGAACATTTAACTCTCCCATCTACGACATTGCAGAAGTGGTCACAGCCACCGTTCTCATTTTCACACAGTTGAGGGATTGCTACAAAGTGGTAAATTCACACAGTAAAATCCGTCAGGCAATAGCAGTGAAAATTAAGACCAGACCAGAAACTGTTAGGTGTAAAATATCGAGAGTGGTACTGTGTCCGTATCCTGGATGCTGACATACCAAATTCACAGTTGTAGCCATCGAATTCTTGTGGGCAGAAGCAAATGTATTTGGCAATTGAATCTTTGCACTTGCCGCCATTCATGCATGGCTGGGACGCGCAAGCATCTCCATCTATAGAGCCCCAAAGACAGAAATGATAAACAAAATTGCAAACAAATGGGTTGGGAAATGGGGAAAGTCGATCTGAAGCATGTACATAATCAGGCTATACCAAAACAGGACTAATAGCTTGAATTCTGGTGTGAGAAATACCTAGCCTGGTAAACCAGTCCCTCGTACTTCATTTCATTTTTTACAGAGGGTCTGGCAGTGCTGTACTGAGAAATGATTTCTTCCTGGAGGTGTGGACTCTGCTGAGGTTTAAAACAAGTGGCTCTGCCTTTACCCAATTGGTAACGTCTGGTTGTGACATATGAATTTAGCCTGCCTACGCACAACAATTCAAATGTAGCACACAAACTCAACGTCATCGCTCATGAACACTCCCTCTGTTCGCTGATTGGCTAGGTAAAAAATCTGCCTAATACAGCAATGTCAATGGCAGCATTGCCAGACCCCTTCTGCACAACATGAAATTAAGTATGAGGGGCTGGTTTACCAGACTAAGAAATACCTGCTTAGTATTTCATTTATTCATTATTGTTTTGACAGTTTGAGAGATACAGTACTGGTAACTTGGTGTGAGAAAGTGATCATTTGCGTGATTCAAGCTGACTGAATTAGAGTGGGCAGCTCTGCTTTGACCTAAGCCAGTAGTGGTGCTGCTTAGTATCTGAACTACCACCACTTTGCTGCTGCTACCAGACAAAGCATGGTCATTACTAATGTAAGAGGTTTTCTCATCACCAGTTTCAATGACAAAAGGCAAAACAAAGAAAGAGTACAACTTTGGGGCGTTAGGCCTTGCCTCCTATTTGCTTCCACTTTCCTTTCCCATTAGCACTGTGCTTTTCCTTTTTGAAGATTCAGATAGACTACTGACCAGACTCGGACCCGTGTCCCCATGGGCACTTGCCCATTTATGGTATTTGGGTGGGGGGTGGGGGGGGGGGGGGGGGGGGGGGGGGCTTGGCCTGCTGCACCAGAGCCCTGATCTTCTTGTGAAGATGCTGACAGACACCACCAGACGAGAGCTGTAATCGGGCTTAAAAGTCAGGCCCGACAAGGCCCGAGCCCAAGCATTCAGAGCTGTCTCTGTTATGCTAATTCCAGCCTATAGACCACTGCTAACGAGGAGCAAGTCAGCTGTGAAGCAGATCAGGGCATGGCCAGAGGGAGCCACCTCAGCTCTCCAGGACTGCTTTGACTGCACAGACTGGTCTGTTTTCAAGGAAGCAGCCACCACAAACCAACATGTCAACCTCACCGAATACACTGAGTCTGTGACTGGATACATATCCAAATGCATGGATGATGTCACAGTCACAAAGACTGTCACTGTACGAGCAAACGACAAACCTTGGTTCACCAGGGAGGTACGTGAGCTCCTGAGAGCACGCAACACTGCTTTCAAGTCCGGGGACAAAGACGCCCTCAGGACAGCCAGGGCCAACCTGCACCAGGGTGTGAGAGCAGCCAAGCGGGCCTATGGACAGAAAATCCACTCACACTTCAATGACACAAAAGACCCCAGACGCCTGTGGCAAGGCATCCAGTCAGTCACAGACTACAAACCAACCCCCCTGCCGTGCGAGGAAAACACAGACTTCCTCAACTCCCTCAACACCTTCTTCAGCCAGTTCGAAGAAAACAACACTACCACCCCAACAAAAGCCCCTACTGACCCAGACAACACACCACTCCAACTGGACCCAGTGGACGTGCGGAGGACCCTACTCAAGGTGAACCCCAGAAAAGCTGCAGGTCCAGACAACATACCCGGTCGTGTGCTCAGAGACTGTGCAGACTCACTCACGGATGTCCTCACAGATATTTTCAACATCTCTCTGAGCCAAGCCAGCATACCAGAAAGCTTCAAAGCTACCACCATCGTACCACTACCAAAAAAATCCCCAGCTACATCACTAAACGACTACAGACCCATAGCACTCACTCCAATAATGATGAAGTGCTTTGAAAGGCTGGTCAAAGCTCACATAACAGCCAGCCTTCCCACTACTCTGGACCCATACCAGTTTGCCTATCGCCCCAAGCGCTCCACTGATGATGCCATAGCAACAGCACTCCACCTATGCCTGGCTCATCTGGAAAACAAAAACAGTCACGTACGGATGCTGTTCATTGACTTTAGCTCCGCTTTCAACACGGTCATCCCACAACACCTGGTGAACAAACTGAGTGCAGTCGGCATCAGCACTTCACTGTGCAACTGGCTACTGGACTTTCTCACAAACAGACCACAGACAGTAAGAGTTGGCAAAAACTCCTCAGAGACCACCATCATAAACACTGGGGTCCCCCAGGGCTGTGTGCTGTCTCCATTGCTCTTCACACTGATGACCCACGACTGCTGTGCCAGATCCACATCGAACCACATCATCAAGTTCGCCGATGACACAACAGTGGTGGGCCTCATCAGTGACGACGATGACTCAGCATACAGAGAGGAGGTACATCAACTCATCAACTGGTGTGACAGAAACAATCTACAACTCAATGTCAACAAAACAAAAGAAATAACCGTGGACTTCAGGAAACAACACCCGACACACACCCCACTCATAATCAATGGCAGTGCCGTGGAGTCTGTGAAAAGCACAACATTTCTGGGAGTGCACATCACAGACGACCTCACATGGACCACCAACACCACCTCCCTGGTCAAGAAAGCACAGACACGCCTTCACTTCCTGGGCAGGATGAGGAGAGCTGATCTCCCCACTTCTGCACTCACCACTTTCTACAGGGGTGCTATTGAGAGCATCCTTACCAGCAGCCTCTCTGTCTGGCACGGCAGCTGCTCAGCTGCGGACAAGAAGGCTCTACAGAGGGTGGTGAGGACTGCAGAAAAGATCATCAGATCGCCCCAACCAACCATTCAGGACCTATACACATCACACTGTTCCAAGAGAGCCACAAATATCATTAAGGACACCACCCACCCAGCACACAAACTGTTTGCCCTTTTACCATCTGGAAAGCGCTACCGCAGCATGCGGTGCCACACAAACAGACTGGGAAACAGCTTCTTTCCACAGGCCATCAGGCTACTCAACACAATGAAGAAGATTCCATGAACATGTTACTGACATCCACACACTGATGTCCATGCTGCTTTTACAATCGCACTTTACCAACTGCACCTTCACTTATTGCACCTTACATACTGCACATTTCACCTTTTCCCTTTTCACCTACACCAGCAACCAAGAAGAGCTACCTCGAACTTTCCTTCTTGTTGGAAGCGTATATGTTTATCTGAATGTCTTATGTCTATTTATTGTGGATGTCTGTGCACACTTCACGTGTGTGTGTGTGTGGATGTGTGTCTGTGTGTGTGTGTGTGTGTGTGCGTGCGTGCGTGTGTGTTTCTAGTTCAAATTGCACATTTGGTGTCTGGTGAAACGCAATTTCAGTCCTCTGTGTAATTTCTGTTACATAGTGAATTGACAATAAAGTACACTTTGACTTTGACTTTGACTTTGACAATAGAATTTGGCCCGAGCCGGACCGGGAGTCGGACCTTGACCGTTTTTTTAAATCCCGAACCCGTTTACAGTCCGACATTATTCAAATATGCGCATGCATACAGATCTTTTGCCTTTTGTCAAGAATGAGACATTTATACATTTTAACATTATTTATTATGACAAACGTGAAAAGTTGAAACAAACATTTAATTTGGCACAAATAAATAACATAATTGCCAGAGGCTAGCCTCCTTTTCACCTCCGCAGCATTTACTCTCTCGAGCTCATCGAAACCAATCACCTGACCTTTCATTTACTGCGCACTTGGCTCGCAGGCCCGAACCCGGCCTGAGCCCATGTAAAATAATAGAAACTAAGCCCAAACCCGATCGAACTCGTCGGGTCCGTCGGGTCCTGTCAGGTCCTGTCGGGCTCGGGCAAAGGTCTTCAGCTCTACACCAGACGTGCATTTGCACCCTATATGTTTTAGATCATGATACACAGGGCAACGTTCTCAACAATGTTGCCAGGCAACACCATGATTGCCTCCAAATTTTCTGATGGGATGATTGTGAAAACGTTGGCTACCTACTGCTGATCTAAGTTCTCCTGATAGTGCTCCGCAACATTGCTCAAAAAGTTGCCTGGTGTATCATCTTTAGAGCCATTCACTAGTGTGCCAGGACACTGGAATTTGATGACGACTTTTTTTTGTCATTTAATACAAACCAGAACAAAGTTTACCTGTAAACATTACAAAAGATATTTAAAATTGTTTTGGGAAATTTGACAGTTTTTTTTCTGCGTTATGACTCTGACCATAAAGAGTTGGATTTACTGGCAATATACTGTATAGGCAAAAAACAATAATTAGAAGCAAAACTAAAAGAGTAAAAAAACCCTGAAAAAGACTTCAAAAAACATGTAGCGCTATACTAGACAAACCGGTCAGAATTTACCCTTTTCTTTTTTTGCATATATACAACATGCAGCAGTCATAGCATGTATCGCTATGCAGTACATTTAATGTAAACGCTATATAAATGTCACTTTATGGTTTCACACTGGATAATAACCTACCAGCGGGCTATAGGAATGCACTGATATCTGTCATTGAGTCTATTCATGTGTGCATGTTATTATGCTGCACGATCAGTATGGTTACACCACTGGGAGGTCTTGACCACGAGTACAATTCTACAACCTACAATGCATTAAATTATATGTGAGAAAAGCTTACCAAAATACACGTTCCAAAATTCATCCTGATAAGAAACACACACACACAAAAAAATAATTATTGTAGTCACCTGACATGTGCACAACAAAACAGTGATAATGTGTCTAAATTATCTTGCAAAAATTTGCCAGACTGACTGCAATTTGGAGAAACGTACATTAAAAAGGCTAAACATACTGTTTTCTCATCATTCTCAAATATTTCTCGGGCCTCTTCCCTGTCGCAGCGTTCCTCCACACACTCCCGTTCCATGTTGCCCTGTCGCCACTCCTCGAAGGGACTGTTGGCCCGCTTTGTACGCTTGAGCACCTGATTGGCATCCTGACTCTGGAGGAAGACTGGTGGGGTCAACAACAGGAAACAGAAATGAAAATATTTATTGACACGACAAACTGAAATACTGTCATAAGATCTGGGATCCTCTACTGTCGTACTTAAAAGGAAAAGACTGACTCATGTACTGTAAATCCTGAATGTTTTCTTTTAGATATTTCTTTTTATACTCTGTATTGAATCACACTACATTCATGACTGTGATAAATTGAGGTGATATATATATATATATATATTATATATATATTAATATTGAATATGGTATTGATATGCGCACACTTTGAAACCTCAAATGAATTCATGTGGAAAAACATAGCAGCTGGTCTTGGGATTGGATGGTTGCAGGTTCGATTCCCATACGATTAGGTATTAGGAAAAAATGTGGGTGCAGCATTCTCCTCCTACACCCTCATCCATGACAGAGGTCCCCTTTAGCAGGGCATCTAACCCCACATTGCTCCAGGGGCTTGTCCCTGTACCTAATTCCACACAACACATACACAAGACTTTGCAATACACCAGACATAAAGAGCCTGTCACCGCAGAGGTGTACACACACATGAGGTGTGTCCTAACTGATCCCATAGCTTGATAGAAAGGTATGTACTGTAAATATGTCTGGTTACAGACTAAGAAGTAAATTCTATTTTATTTAGTGAGATAACATCATCAAAAACAATACTAACATTATCATGGCAACATAATTTTTGTCACATAATTTAAGTAATAACATTGTACACATAACTACTGAAGTTATGTGACAAAAATTAAGTCCTTTGTTTAAGGACCTTTAATTTTATGGTTAGATCAAAAGTAAAATTTAAGATACAGGCAAAGCCATGGGCCAAATTTGATATTTCATTTCACAACAAAAAGACAAAAAGAAAGAAGTCATTCTGTCCTAACTTTGGTTTTAATGGCCACAGAAGCACAAACCATTGAAGCACACAGCCTGGTTTTAGGTCTCCTTGAACTGTATCACCTTACATATTTGTAATACCATGATGTAACCCACATAATCTTTAGATGCCTTTAACCTGTTCTAATGCGCACCGCGAGTTGGCTGACGGTCCCTGGCGCGTGCAGCGGAACATTTTGTCAAACAACAACAACAAGCAACTGCCGTTAAGGCTGATACAGAGATAGAGCAGAAGCGACATCGACATCAAACAACGACATACCGACATCTGATACCGACATCTAATTATTTGTACATACAAGAATAAGAACACTTCAAAAAGAATACTTCAAGATCAGAAATTACAAGATAAATAGATATCTTGATTGTTTTTTTTTTATACCTAGAGACCCTCCCCCGTGTCATCGAAATCTCCACCTGGAACCATTGGACCTCATCAGCATCCATCACCATTTCCCCTTTGCATGCCCCCCTGCTCCCTGTGACTGAGCATCTTCTCCCTGCTGCCATCCATTGCCCTACAACTGTGTGGTAGGACTGAACTGAACTTACACAGTGGATTGGAGTTCCCTCATTATTTTATTTTTTTGAGTGCACTCAATTTCATATCAATCTCAATTTCATTTTTGTTATCATTATTTAATTTTTGTTTTTCTTTCTATGAGATCTCATAATTGCTATAGATAAATAGTGCCGGCACTTATACTGTTGTTGGAATTGATACCCTTTTGAATATCCTGCATCACACATACTGATTGTACATGTAAGACAAACATGTTAAATTAGAAATACAAATAATTGCTTTAAATCAACAATTGCTACTCTTATTATTACCACAGTTTCCATTATTAGCTATTACTCTCAAAACCTTTACTCTTTAACCCCTACTCTTTATCTTTTACTAGTTCAGAACCCAAATACAGAATCTACTGATACCTTATTTATTCCTCCCATAAGTCCTCTTATTAATTAAAGCCTACATACTATTGCCTATGATTGACTATTTGCTCTGCACGAATGACCTTTCGCTTTTGAATGAAATAAATAAGTTGTATAAAAATATATTCAATTTTTAAAAAAACATTTCTTTATCAGTGAGCGTTGTGTGTTGGTCTAGCCAAAACCTAAACCAATCTCCCCAGAACCCAGAGTGTAGAGTTAGACTGTTTTCCCACACAAGAACAGGTGCCTCCCTCGTCGTGTGAGTTACAATGGGATTAAAGATTGCTGTTGGAAACAATGGTAAATTCCCAATAATAAATTAGAATTTACATTTAATTCAACTTGCATTTAATGGGTGAAGTTGCAGAAATTGGGACATAGAACATCAAAGCAGTAGCTGACTGGTATTTTCTGATGACTTTAACAACAGTAACCTACGTGACCAATTGTTTGCCTTTGTTACGGGGCCTATTGCCAACTTTGACAGTATTTGCTTGATTCTAAGTCTGAATTATCTGTGCATGAATTATCCTTCTGCAACATCTGGTCTGAGAGTTCACGTGTAAACTGCTCTACCATATAATTGCAACCACTAGGGCTGAAGGTTTGCCCTTTTGAGGACTCAACCAACATTTGTTTCAGGCTTGTGATTTACAATTATGCATTACAAATGTACCTGCAGCACCACCAGTGATGACATTTTAATAGACAGTTGTCACTGATGAACGTTTATGTCAACATTTATGTATTATGCACCTAATTCATGTTTACGAAATTGCTTGAGAGGGCTTTCTCCTGTACACCAGTGTGAAGGACAGTTTGGGAGGATGAAAATTCTATGGAATGCTGGTGTCCATACAATAATATGGATTTTTGGAATTCACATTGTTGTAAAACACATTCTTTTATAGAATGTTTAAAAACTCACAACGTTAATGGTTAATGGCTCAAAATCCTGTCACTTTGATATCACTTACCACTACATGGAGTTACTTCTTACTCAACTGAAAACGTCAACTTCACTGTTCTGCTTATCCCTCCCCCAACAAACACAACAAAGGGAACATACCATCTGCAGAACTGTGTTGAAGCAGCAGGAGGAAGAATGGTAAGGTCAAGACGATCTGAGGCATGGCCAGTCCTTTCAACACTTCAGTTTTTATCTTAAATCCTTCTGAAAGACATCAGATACTGGAGAAGTTTAATGATCTGCTTAGTAAGAGTGAGTGACAGTGCAATTGCTAAGTGAAAAAAAAGGGGGAGGTGTTACTGTGAGGGAGGAGACGTCACAAAAAGTTCAAATCCAGTAATGTAAATACAGCCCTATTGGCTTAGGGCAAAGTCTGAAGGCAGTCTCAACTATTTGGATGACAGCTGTGATTATATAAATGAGTGCAGTGTAGTGTACCATCATGTTTTAACAGATAATTTTTTTAAAATCATCATTACATTCATTACTCGGGTATTATTGTTGAAGTTCCCCGGAATATACCCATATGTGTTACTTTGGCAACAGTGTTTTTAGTTACAAGGGATACCTAAAGACGATCAGAGTGTCCCTAAGTAGCCTACCTTAAAGGTGAAATTCGGCACATTCATCACAACATCTTGTAATCTTACTGTTAGAGAGCTAAAAGATGAACAAAAATAGTTATGTTGGCACAGACTTCACAATGGAGATGAGACTGACCAGGAAACCAAAAAGCAAAGGTATCAGGGCAAATTTCAAATGTTAAAGTAGACAGCAATATTGTACCCAGGGGTGCCGGTCAGGGGGGTAGGTCAGGATGAATCAGGGTTCCCAGAGCTTCACAGTGCCCACAGAAGGCTATGATATGGTTGGGATGGGGTCCCAAAGTTATTTTTGTTTCAGGGGGCCCACAATTTCCTGATTGCTGATTGTTCCACTAAAGAATCTCTGTAAGGTCCATGCAACATGGGAAGGAGCCTTGCGAAGATAGTGATATGCCTACACTGCACATTAGCAGTAAAGAAATTATATAAAACAAGGTTGTAAGAGTGCTGTCCCACGCTTTAGTAGACTCCCACACTTTCTGGGAAAGATTAATATTGATTGTCAAACTCGTTTTTTGTGTTGTATTCAAATTACACTACAACTACTAGCAACTATTACTAAACACTACTAAGTACTAGTGTTTGATTATGTGTTTATGTGTTATATTTATTCATTAGGAAGATGTGATGGACTGAACTGAGGTCAGGGAGAGAAAGATTCTCTTGGTCTGTGAATCAGAGAAGTCACGGAGGTATCTCGTAAGCCAAGGTTTAAAGGACAATTTTGAAGATAACTCTCCAGAACTATTTTTAATATGGTTTTATTTGTAGGTCAATGTTAAATGAATGAAAAAATATGCACTGTACATAATTCACATGCCTAATCCTCTGTAATCAATGGGAACATCAGAAATCACTGCTGCTGTTGTACTGTTCACTCCTTAGGCCTCATTTCCACTGACTTGAGCGTGTACAGCACGTAACTGTGTACAATATGTTTGTGTGACAGAATACGCGCAGACGACGCGGCGGTGGAAATGGTCTAATCTGTTAATGTGCATTCTAAATGAAAACAGACAGAAAACGGGCAGTTTCTGTCTACGTGCTGTATACGGAGAGTGTTTGGTGGAAATGGGCCCTTACATTATCAGTCTTAATAACAAAATTAACCACTATCTCAAAATCTTGTTTCTCTGCAGGTGAGTTATCACCATAAAGATCAGTCAGCAAGAAAGCAAAGAACACAGCCTTGCAAAGAATGTATTACATTTTCCAGAAAACGTTTATTCAGTAGCCAGCAGTACGGCTTCAGTTGAACTGACAGTCTGGAACCCATCACAGAAAGTACAAATTGGACATTGCTATCCTGTAACCAATGTCTCATTTCAAAGACTCATGAAGAACACATCTCTGTCAACAACCAAGGACACAACATGTACACTTGTTGAGTACGAAGATCATACTGTACATGCACAGGGGAACAAAGCAGGTCTGAAACTTTGAAAGCCGAAATAATTGGTGCTGACATTAATAGTTTTTACACCCACACTCTGAGGCACCTCCCACCTATGCACTCTCAAGCAACTTTGAAATTGAAAACATCATGTGCCATTGGAGTACAGGACTGTTGGTTACTGATCCCGGCCTTCTGTGTACTTGCAAGTTGTTTTGATATAATTTTTTTTCAGGCAAGAAATGTGCTTTTCTTTCTATAACAAGGCCATTTCTGGGACATGATGAACTTTTGAATTAGCAAATATATTTTTAAATATCAAAAATTCAATTTAAAGTACAGATTTATATGGTTAAATAGCATTATCGATAGAATTAGAAGTGTCACAGGAACCTAAAACAAGCTTTGTATGGTTCACCCACATCATGATAACAAGTGTACAAAATTTGAAGCAGATAGGCAAAGGTTTACAAGTTTTACACACAAAATACATTTGGTATACATAGGCGTTTTCAAAAATGTTTTCTAACCTATCCAAAATCACCACATACAAAACAAAATGTTTATTATTTTTATTAGTATATTTTTTCTCACCTTCTGACCAACAGTCAACCATGCTGAGTAATTTTCAAGGAACTACTATGTATTTTCTTGGAATAATTTTAGTGGTGGCCTATACCCTCTCCAAATTGCACCCAAAACCTCTCCAAATAAGCAAAACAAAATGTCTATTACTAAATGTGAAGTATATTTACTTTTTTCTTCCCTTTTGAACAACAACCAACCATGCTAAGTTCATTTCAAGGAACTACTATGTATTTTCTTGGAAGAATTTTAGTGGGGGCCTATACCCTCTCCTAATTATACCTGAAACCTTTCCAAATAAGCAGGAATTTACTGTATGTTGTGTAGACATTTGCATGGTTTTCCCACAGATATCTCCCCATGTTGTGAGTCCCATCAGTGCTCACGACTGTCCGGGTCCTTGTGCCAGAGTGTGAAACAAATGCGGTCCGCGACGATGCAGAGCGGCACATCGCACTTCTCGCACTTATAAATAGTACATCTCTGGCAACGGACGCACTTCCTCCGCCCCTGTGTGGCTTTCTGGGCCGGATCGCTGGAGAGCGGGCACACGGGCACCGGCAAGCACTGCTTCTCTGGCAGGGAGACAGTGGCCACAACAGCTGCCTCCCTAGATGCTTCCCCTGGCACAACAGCTGCCTCCCTAGATGCTGATGCCTCCACTTTCCCAACCGATCCCAGCTGCTCCAGGAGAATGATGCGGAACCGCTTCTGCTTCATTGGCTTCTCGCCCTTAGCCTCAGCCATCTCCTTGTATAAAATGAAGCTGTTCACCACAGAGATGTCGATGAGGTGGAGAAACAGCTTCATATACCAGCGGTTGGTTTTCCGGTCCACAGTATAATACTTGATGAGGGCATCTGACAGGTCCACTCCTCCCATGTACTTATTGTACTGTTTCACAGCACTAGGTACAGGAATGGCCTGTGTGGTCCAGACACCATCCTTCCTGATGCGCCGCTTTGTTGTCTCTCCCCGATAGGCCTTGTGGATGGTCGAGCACATCGTCACGTCACGGGTGTCCTTCCACTTAACATACAGCAGGGGGCCCTCCCGGATCCAACGCATGTCTCCCCGCACAGCACTCTTGGGCAGAGCATTTGCCTGCGTCTGGGGGAACCCAAGACGTCTCTCCCGCACGGTTCCACAGACCCCAAACTTTCTGTGGTGGAGGTGGCTGAAGAGCATCGTGCTGGTGTAAAAGTTGTCAACGTATATGTGATAACCTGAGCCCAGGTGATTCCCTTCCAGCAGGTTGACAACTGCGTCGAAGCTTAGCCCTTTTCCACTAGGGGACTTGGCTTTCCCCTCATAAATGGAAAAATTGCAAGTGAAGCCATTCTTGCTGTCGGCCAGGACGAAGAGCTTATACCCCCATTTCGTGGGTTTGTCCCGCATGTACTGCTTCATCCTAATGCTCGCTTTGGTCTTCACCATGCGCTCATCCACCGCCAGATTTTGATAGGGGTGGTAGTATGCTCGGCAAGCGTCGAGGATGTCGTCGAGCACTGGCTTAAGACGGCAAAGCTGGTCATACTCGGGCTGCCCTCGAAGCCGGTCATTCCTGGCAGTGACATCAGGGTCGCTCATATGGAGGCTTGCCGATATAGCCTCAAACCTGTGGCCTGCCATCACCTTTGGAGGAAAAGGAAAGCTAAAGACCGACTCCTTGTTCCACAGGTCCCTGATTTCACTGACCTTGACAAGGCCAAGGTACAGCACCATAGCCATCCAGTTGTACAGTTCGTCAGGGGTGACATCCTTCCAGACCTTCTTGCGGCCTGCCGCTCTGAGCCGGGCAACATACTCGTTGGTGTTGGCACACAGCGTTTTTACTACTTGAGGAGTGAAAAACAGCTGGAAGAGCTCTAAAGGCCTGTATGAGCTGTGGGGATCCAGCTGAGGACCAGGAGTGCGCTTGGGGCAGAAAGGAATGCGGACCGGACTAACATCCTCCTCTGACAGATCGTGCCAGTGTTCAGCTGGACGCTTTGTTGGTTGATAAGATAACGAAGCAGTGCGTTTGCGTGGCCTGCCTCGTTTGTAGCTGACTGGTGTGGATGGGGCTGAGGCAGCAGCTCGAGGGCGTGGTGGCGAGGCTAAGGCAGCAGCTCCAGGGCGTAGTGGCAAGGCTGATGCAGCAGCTCCAGGGCGTAGTGGCGAGGCTGATGCAGCAGCTCCAGGGCGTAGTGGCGAGGCTGAGGCAGCAGCTCCAGGGCGTAGTGGCGAGGCTAAGGCAGCAGCTCCAGGGCGTAGTGGCGAGGCTGATGCAGCAGCTCCAGGGCGTAGTGGCGAGGCTGATGCAGCAGCTCCAGGGCGTAGTGGCGAGGCTGATGCAGCAGCTCCAGGGCGTGGTGACGGGGCTGAGGCAGCAGTGGCAGCGGCAGCAGCGGCAGCTCCAGGGCGTGGTGGCGAGGCTGATGCAGCAGCTCCAGGGCGTAGTGGCGAGGCTGAGGCAGCAGCTCCAGGGCGTAGTGGCGAGGCTAAGGCAGCAGCTCCAGGGCGTAGTGGCGAGGCTGATGCAGCAGCTCCAGGGCGTAGTGGCGAGGCTGATGCAGCAGTGGCAGCGGCAGCAGCGGCAGGTCCAGGGCGTAGTGGCGAGGCTGATGCAGCAGCTCCAGGGCGTAGTGGCGAGGCTGAGGCAGCAGCTCCAGGGCGTAGTGGCGAGGCTAAGGCAGCAGCTCCAGGGCGTAGTGGCGAGGCTGATGCAGCAGCTCCAGGGCGTAGTGGCGAGGCTGATGCAGCAGCTCCAGGGCGTGGTGACGGGGCTGAGGCAGCAGTGGCAGCGGCAGCAGCGGCAGCTCCAGGGCGTGGTGGCGAGGCTGAGGCAGCAGCTCCAGGGCGTGGTGACGGGGCTGAGGCAGCAGTGGGAGCGGCAGCTCCAGGGCGTGGTGGCGAGGCTGATGCAGCAGTGGCAGCTCCAGCAGTGGCAGCTCCAGCATTGGCAGCTCCAGGGTGTGGCTGGGCTTTGACAACAGCGAATGCAGCAGCAGCAGCAGCTCCAGGGAGCATAAGAGAGAGAGGATGAATAGGCACAGAGGAAAAGCCAGATGTGTCTTCAGCTGGACCAGCGCTAAAAAGGAAAAAGTGACATGTCATTCAAATGCAGTGTGGAATCATAAATCATATGCACAACAAACCCCAATAAAACACAGTTTAGCCATGAGTTTTTTGTCATAATATATAAACTCTAAGTTTTTTACTGTAATGGAGGGCCTAAGATAAACCAATGTTCTCATACTTACAGTATCAGATTACTAGGCATTTGCATCTTTACATGAGGCTGTGTAAGTCAAATACAAAGTATGTAGATAAGCATAAATTCAGTGCAATGAATATTAAAAAAAAAAACTCTATTGTCTCCAATGGAATTAGGGCAATAAATAGCATAGGAACTCTTGCCTAATCCACCTCAGTCCTACAGGGTGCGTATGTATTCGTATTACAGGCAAAATGCTATGAGTTTTTCTCTTTTTTTTTATAAAAATGTTCATATTCATATAAGTAGTATGCAAACAAAAACATTTAGTCGTGTATTAATTATTTTGTCTTAATATATAAATTGTAAAATTACTCTAACATGATCAACTAATCGTAATGCATGCTAATGACCTGGGCCTCGTTTCCCGAAAGCACTACGAGTGATGTTAAGTAGTACTTAAACGAGAACTTCGGTGTAAAATGAAAATTGGTATGTTAAAACATCATACCGAGTTGGTATGTGTATTGAGGAGAAAAAATGATTTAGCCTGTTGCATTCAGAGTTTAACTATTTTTTATCGTTTGTCCCAGAAGGCTAACAATGGAAGTGGTAGGTGCACTTAGACGAAGCATGACGACTACGCTATTTTTCAGACCATTAAAACAGCTCGAAGAAACTCCACACTCCATCGGTAGTACAACAAAGGCTCTGGCATTCAAAACAAAGCACTGAGAATATTGTAAATGTACACAACGTTTATTTAAAAAACTGTTCTTACATGCAGTAGTTTGCAGTTGTTTCTCGTCGCCGCCATAATGAAAGTTGATTGTACTACCTCTCCTCCTATTCTTCCTGCTGGTTCGTGTTCGTCAATCGACTTGTGCGGACTTTCATCATGGCGTCAACAAGAAACTACAGCAAGGTACTGCCTGTCAAAACAGTTTTATTAATAAATGTTGTGTACACTTACAAAGTTCTCAGTGCCTCGTTTTTAACTCATTCGATGCCAATGACGCGAAAACGCGTCTTTTACGATAGTAACGCCCAGTGCCAATGACGCGTTATCGAGTCAATTGCGTTTTTTTACAGGGGAGGTGGGGTAATCATCTGATCTAGCTTGTGTACAAAAATCAAAGTTGTAATCACAAGGGAACCCATTCTGTGGGTAGTACCAGTATCAGTGTGGATATGTGATCATCTAACATTGTCTCAAAGAAGAGACACTGGACCTGGCTTGCTCAATTGCTCGCAGTTTTGCACACTGCTAGCTTGATCAAAATAAATCCTGTCAGCACGTATGTTGAAGCTACTGTTTTCCTAGCAACATCTCACGTTTAGCTTCTGCAAGCCACCAATAGATTAATTTCACTTTAGGTAATGCATAATGAGCAGCCTGTCGCGCTGTTTCATAGACAGCTACACCTGCACTTGACTGACCCGTCTGCGCCGACAGCAAGTCACTGACGACCCAGCTCTCTACATTTGGTAAAGCGCACGGATTCACTGCACTCCCAACATCATAATTTTCTGTGCTATCATTCTCACGTGTTAATCTAGTTGTTCTGTGTGCGGATCCTGTGGAATACGATGTTATTTTGCTCTGAAGGCGTTGTATATTTGGTTCGGTTTCGGTTTGCCTATCCCCTCTCTGAGCCAAGTTCCCACACTAAAATGTTACAATGTTTTATATCGTGTTTGGTGACGTTCAGAAATATTACATTTATTACCGATACTAGATGTATGGACCGGTATTTTAGATCGTGTTTATAGGTCTTCTCTGCTGTACACACACATGCATACACACGCGCGCACACACAGGGGGAGAGCTAGAAGCACTACAGTTACAGTATAACATAGTGTGCTGTACATAAATAGCTGCTAAATAATGTTGCCAGCGTTATTTTTGGTGCAGTATACAATGGGATCACTTTTCATAATGTTTGAGATGTCTCTGAAGCAAAAACAATTGTAATCAAAGACATTTTCTGCTTGAAATGTTGCTCGTTACAAAAAGCCGTTTTTCTCAGTATTTTGGTCAGAAATCAGCATTTTTAGTTACACCCACCCATGTTCTCCAGACAATTGCTAAGGAATGGAAAGAGGTACAAACAAATTTTTTTTTGTGATGATAAAGGAAAGTCTGGAGTTTCTTTTGGTATGTTTTTTGTTGACACAGACATAGAACTCAATTTTCTGTGGGTCTTGAAAAAACACTGAAATGTTCAAAAAATCCTGGCACTGGGACGTGACCAACTTTGAAAATGGCTGGCACTGAATGAGTTAATGTCAGGGCCTTTGTTGTACTACCGATGGAGTGTGGAGTTTCTTCTAGCTGTTTTAATGGTTTAAAAATAGCGTAGTCATCATGCTTCGTCTAAGGGCACATACCACTTCCATTGTTAGCCTTCTGGGACAAACGATAAAAAATAGCTAAACTCTGAATGCAACAGGCTAAATCAATTTTGCTCCTCAGTACACATACACACTCGGTATGATGTTTTAACATGCCAATTTTCATTTAACACCGAAGTTCTCCTTTAAGCCTAAGTAGTACTCAACTTCTCACTTAGCACCATCGTAGAGTTTACGGACCGTTTCCTGAAACCTTCCTTGGCCAAGAACCATTGTGGGATCACACGTGGTCCAGAGCACTCGTAGAGCACTAAGATTGATCTTAACTGGCGTGGCACAGTGGAGACACCCAGAGGATGTGAAGTGAAAATAGGCTACGTGCGCCTGAACATGTTGTCCTAAGACATTATTTTTGTAACTATCATGCAACTACCATATAACTACCATGACATCATGTAGCTGAGGCAGCAGACCATCGGAAATAAACAAGTAGCCTAAATTACGCAAGAGCCTGCAATAATATCTAAATGATTGCAGCCAGGAACGTACGTCAACTATATTGGATAGTAAAACTGGGCATAATGAAACGGTGATCCTACATGTGATTTGTATGGGCATTTCGTGAACGGGAGCGTTTCGAGGCAACTAAGAAGAAAATAACCCAGAAGCAATATAAAGTCCGTCAAAAAAAAGCTTGGAACATGACAGTTCCATGGGCATAACAAAAAGGTAGTGGCGAAGACATTGTTGACGGGCAGTATTTAAAAAAAGCAGGGATAGTGTGGCTGTCAAGTCCTTGAACCTGTTGAAAATCACAATGACAACAGGCCTATTGTACGGCTTAATTTGCCTTATCACACTGCTGCATTGTTAACATAGATGTCAAAGACAGTCTTCATTTCTTGTAGGCTGTCTTTACGTCTCCCGTCTTGTTTAGCACAGCCACACAAGGACAGTCACAGTAAGTGGGCTTATTTTGGACGTGTGCAGGAAACATGCAACAAAAACATCTGAATACAGTGTCCTACTCCTACATAGACTATTTAAATCAAATAGCCTATATTTTTGTTTGTGTCCTCAGACTGGTCGGAGTTCTTTTTTTGCTTATTCTTCAATGAGATCAATTATAGATAAGAGATAAGCAAACGTTACACGTTTTGTTTATTGTTTTAAAATGTATTTTCTTGCATTGAAGCCAACTTTACCGTATGCCCAATGAAGTTCAAAAGAAAGCTCCTACGTCACTTAATAGCGCCAACATGCGCGTTCACGTACGATCATGTTCCAGAAACCAATGAACTGTAGAATGGAATGGCAGCACGTGACCTAACGACGTGAAATTAGGCCGCCATTACTATGTGTGGACCAGTGTGGACATCACAATGGCAACGCAGAAGCAGGAGTCTGCAAGAAAACGTTTTCGGAGTGAGCACACCAAAGGTTTACAATGTTATGCCATCAATTGTTACACTTATCGAAACCAGAAAAGTGCTGAAGATGGTATTTCATTCCACAAGTAAGTTAATTTGTTTATATGACCAAAAAAGCTAGTTATAGTAGGCCTACCGAACTTCCAACAACTTGCACAAGCGTTGATAAGGTCATGTTATGCTAGGCTAGAAAAAGTGAAAGTGAAAGTCCCATTTCTGTCATTGTAATCACACGGCACAGCACAGCACACAGTGCACACAACGAAATTTAACCTCTGCATTTAACCCATCACACATGTGAGCAGGGGGCAGCCATGACAACGGCGCCCGGGGAGCAGTGAGTGGGGACGGTACCATGCTCAGGGTACCTCAGTGGCACTACTGGCGACTTGGGATTCGAACCTGCGATCCTTGCGGTCACAGGTCCGATGCCTTAGCCGCTAGGCCACCACTGCCCAAAAGTTACCAGCTGGTTACCAGAGTATGGTTGTTCATGCAAACCAATTACTGGCAATATGAAAGCACTGACTATAAGTGTGTTTAAGTAGCAATGGAAATTTCTGTCATACAAATGACAAATGTTGACAACTATGAAGTTAGTAGGCCTACAGATTTTACATTGTTTTTAGCCTAGCCTACGCTACAGGCTACACTGAATCTGTCTACACTACTAGTAGTACTACAGTTAGAAACAGTTAATGTGGGTTTTTTTTTTTTAAACTAGATAGCCAGACAAAGTCACTAGCCTATGTGATGACCATTTCAGATTCAGTCTGTACGTATGAGTGATGCAGATTATTAGACCTTTCAATATCATAATATGTGCTATGTAGGGTACCCCCTCCCCAGGTTCCTCCAATCCTCCTTGTTATAATGGCCGTAGCTATGCCACTAGATATAGCACCTATTACCATAAATAAATATAAGCTAATAAAATCAGAGGACAATGCAGTAAGCCTACAATATTTGCAAATTATGATGGTAGTCTGTGTGTTGTGTCTGTATGCCTTGATACAATAATAGCTAGACATTTATACCGTAAATAACAATATTTATTATAAATTTATGTAACTTTTCCAGGTTTTCAAACAAGGTTGCCAACAAAGCCTTGTATGACCAATGGGTCATTAACTGTAGAAGGGAAAAGGCACCCTCTGAAACAGCTCGACTGTGCAGTAAGCACTTTGAGGATTCTGCCATTAACAGGACCATGTCAAGGGCACAACTAAGGGATAATGCTGTACCTACCATCTTTGCGCTTCCAGAACATCTGCAGGTTAATAATTATAGGCTTAGACTACTGGTTTACTAAAGCTTTTTTTAAGTTCAGTATTTTAAATGATTTTGTACATATTTCAGCATAGAGAGCCAGTGAGGAGAACATCAGTCAGAAGCCAACAGGCCCTTGAGGTGCTTCCTGCAGTTGTTGAGGAGCCTTCAGAAGTTATGCAGATGGTCAGGGTATGGTCAGGGTATGGTCAGGGTATACAAAGGCTTTGAAGATACTAAGGTATACGTTTACCAGTCCCCTGGGTGATTGTCACAGGTTCACAGCACACAGCTTAAAACTTGATCTTTGAGGTCTAGGGTCAAAGGGAATATGTGAATTGGATCAGTTGTCTTTCAATGGCTTAGAATACATGTACACTCTTTTTGGAGGTCATAAAACCCAGTAGGCCTACTGAAGCCAATACTTAAATGCTTATGGTAGCCCTTTCATGTTTTGACAGGATCATGCATACGTGCTTCCGGAAAATGCTGAACTGAAAGAGCGGCTCTTCACCCTACAGCAACAGAATTAAACGCTTCGAAAGGAGATTCGCAATGCAAAGACGAGGGAGAAGCGTGCAAAAGTCACCATCAAGGAACTCCTAAAAGACCTGGCAGAAATGAACATGCTCAATGCTGAACTGGAGTTGAAGCTGGCATCATATGAAGGTATTATTAGTTGAATAACATGTATACACAATGTCATGTAAGGCCTATAGATGTATATTATATGTAGTATTTACCAAAAGGTACATATGTAATTTATTTGGTGTTGTTATGTTTTGTATCACAGAGAAGTTTAAGACACTGGCAATTTATTTTATGTGTTTGGGATACAGATATTCCCTGTGAGCTGTTAAAAAAGCCACCTGGACAGTACACAGAAGATCAGCGCAACTTTGCACTAACCCTTCACCTATATTCTGCCAAGGCCTACAGTTACCTCAGACACTACGGGCACATGGTAGGATCGGATTGGATTGGTATTGGATTGGGTGTTGCTACCCAACGGGTGGTCTGTCCCAAATACCTGTGCACATGAGAGTTCGTGTAAGCGGATAATGGTCAGAGATCTGTCCGTTTCCGCTACGCTAGATGGCGCTGTATTCCTTTCAACAAGTGGTGTTAGAACTACTTCAGGTTGACGGCTGCTAAAAAGAAAATAAACAAACTATCTGGCGGCATACAAAACAAAGATAGCGCTCGAGGAGGTTGACAGCATTTGCATGCATGTTGTGCATTCTCCTTTGTTTGGAAGTCCGTATGAAAGAACAAACAGCGTTTTCCTTCCTTTCCTTTTCCTTCCTTCGACATGAACTGTGCCGTCGGCGTTTGATATTACTAGCAATTGAGGACAACGAGACTTGTTGAGAGCAGGCGCTAGAAAGCCTCGACGTTCAGTATGGATGAAAATCAGGGACAGAAGCTTCTGGGATCGAGTGGTCTTACATGCGCAGTACGCGAATCCAAACCAATACCGTGCACAAGGCGGCACCAAGCGGATTGTAACCGGCTCAAGCCAGGGGTTGCAATCGGATTCGCGAAACCAATCCCTATACGATCTTTAGCCTGTGCACATGAAGTCGATACGATCCCAAACCATTTCCAATCGGATTCAACTCCTCCATGTGCACGCAGTGAGATACCATGAAAGTTGGTTTGCCTGCACCACGAACCCTGAGAAGGTAAATAAATGCCTCCAGCCATCCTTAAAAAATTGATTTCTGGACAAAATGATCAAAGACAACCCTGCAGTGCACAGGTTATCTGTGCCATTTTTGAGTATTGCAGAGAGAAGTAGAGAATAGGTACCTTTATTGTGGACAGCTCAAGATTTGGATATGTATAGTTATATCGCCATTGTTCATATTTAATTTAATTTATTTAATACTATATACATTTGCTTTTTAGATGGTTAGAATCTGTTGATGGAGAGCCTGGACTGAATCACCAGATGTTACAGTTCTTGCAGAGAAAGATCAAGGAAAACCCACTGGAACACACACAGTACGGAATCGATCTGCATTATATTTCTTTCTGGTGTTATTACTTTTCTATTACGTTTCTTTTATTCTGGTTACAACTGTGTTATGTTTGTTGAACTTTAACTGTTGAGTATTGCAAATTTGCAGAGCAGCTATTCTCTTCCAACTGTCAGTGATAGAAATGGTACATACATTGTGTTTGATTAGGTACTAATCTGTCCTATTAGTTTATAATCTTTAAAAGCTGATACAGCTGTAATTACAACATTTAAACGTAAATCTTGTTAATAAAAATGATGTTGATAGTTTAAGTAGCGCTCATGTTATAACAGTATATTGTCATTCACTTTTCATTTGCTGCTTCATGCTTGATGGCATGAGCATAAAGCAGATGGTGCAGTTCGACCAGAAGACCCAGACTTACGCTGGTTATGTGGACCTTGGCAATGGACGACAGGAAGCCAAGGCGAAGGAGGTTCTGGTGTTGCTGGTAGTTGGACTGCGTGGGGCATTGGAAGGCGCCGATTGGTTACTTTGTAACTAAAGGTTTGAATGCTGAAGCACAGGCACAGCTTGTCCTTCATGCCCTGGAAGCACTGGCGGAGATTGGAGCACAGGTACATACAATCGCCATGGATGGTCTTGCCTGCAACATGGCCATGGCGAAGGTTCTTGGTGCAGACTTCAGCCTACATAGTAATATGAAGCCATATGTACAGGTGACTGTACACAGTAATTGTAGACATACATCATATTCGACCAATGCCATATGGTCAAACTGTTCAGAAACATGCTACATGAGTATGGAGGTGTAACTGCACCGAATGGTCAAGTTTCCTGGCAGCACATCTGAGATGTCTACGTGACCCAACAGGACATAGGACTCCGACTGGGGAATAAACTCACCAGGGACCACATCTTCTACACTACACAGAAAATGAAGGTGTCTCTTGCTGTCCAGGTATTGTCCGAATCCGTAGCGTCAGCTCTGGAGACCCTGAGGAAGCTGGGTGTCAACAAGTTCTCACAGACAAGAGCAACAGAAGACTTCATACGGGTAAATAATCTATATATTTGCACAATTTTTGGCTTATGTATAGTATTTAACAAAGTGGTTTCCCTGCCAATCAATGCCAATTCAGCTGTTGTTCACAGGTTACCAGCCAATAATTCGTTAAAATCCCTATGCTAAAGGGATTTTTTTGTTGGATACTATACCTCAGCCTAATATTTCTCTGTGACCTCTTTGGTGTAAAACTATGTTAAGCACCAAATTTAGTGCAATGTGCCATATTATTAATTGTGACGACTGGTCTATGCCTACTAGTTATTTATGCAAAAAAACAAACATCATAATCCTAGATGTTCTTTTTGCAGCATGTTGATCGCCTGTTCGATATTTTGAACCCGCCCTCTGCCTTTGGCAAAGGCTGGAAAGCTCCAATACGTTCCGAGAATTGGTCAAAGGTTAAGGAACAACTGATAGCAACAAGAGGTTACCTGCTGAGCCTCAAAGTTGGTGACACACCTCTACATCAAACTGGAAGGTAATATAATTTTCCAAACCGATAAAACCTATTTATTGTAATTTACACTCTGTTCACTGTATTATACATAATTGCAGAACAAGCCTTTTCGTACTTTTACACTTTAAATTTAAGGTCCACATGTGTTATTGGGATGTGCGTCAATATCAGCAGCATAATCTCATTAGTGGAAGAAATCCTTGAAATACCAACGACTGAATATGTGTTGACCTACAAGATGTCCCAAGACCACATCGAACTGTTTTTCAGTGCTGTGAGGCAGTGTGGTAAGTTGAGCCAAACTTTGGCATATATGAAAAAAGTAACTTTATCACAGTAGTTTTAGCACTGTTCCATGTTACCAGTATGATATGTTGTTTTTTAGGAGGGTGGATGAACAACCCCACGGCTCTGCAGTTCAAGTGGATTTACAGAAGGCTCTGTGCTCGAACCGGTGTGCTACAACTACCCAGGGGTGCCAATGTTTCTGCCCAAGACAACACAACCCTCTTGAGTGCCTACGTCCCAGCTGTGACAGAACCAGAGCAGGATGCTGCAACAGAGAAGGATGCAGCAACAGAAGAGAATGCTGATCAAGACATCTTGATCAATACTCATCTTGATCATGTATATGGGTCCCGAGTGCATCTGGGGCCTCTAGTCAGCAACATTGTAGTGTACATTTCAGGTAGCCACATTATTTGATTAACATTCTTGGTCCCTATTACATACATGCATGCAGCTCATCTGTCATTGTAAAAAGTTAAGATGTCTTTCATTCGTGTCTGTTCTAGGATGGGTTGTCAAGAAACTGCTAGGCAGATTGTCATGTTCAGACTGCAGGCAGTGTCTGGTCGGCACAGAGAGGTCCATTCCCTTTTCGGAAAGTCTCACTCTACTGCACGTGAAAAACTGCGGCAAGCTGCTCGTCCCTGCTGATGTGTCATCACCGTGCTCATGGCTGCTGAGAGACACCTTAGAGAACTCACTGGGTTAAAAGGTATCCAGATTAGGTCATTTGCAGTTAGAGAGGTTAGTTGTAGCAGATGTTGAACCTGGAACCTTGCAGATGGCACAGCATGCCTTGGAAACAACTGTTGGTATTGATAATCACTTCTATGATGTTGTATGTGCTCTGGTACGTATATACTTCAATGTGCGCACTCACCACATTGTGCGTTTACACAATGAATCTGTGCAGGCTCAGAAAATGAGGCAAAAGTACACCAAACTGTTGTTGTTCAAAGGTCAATAAATGTAAAGCTTAGGCCTAGTTTCCTTAGCCTGGGTAAACCCGCCCCTCGTGAATCATTTCATTCTGCAAAGAGGGTCTAGTCTAGGCTATAGTTTCCTCACTTTTCAGTGGTTAAAATTGTTGCTATTGTACTGAAGAAAAACCTGGTAGACCCGGTTTAACAAGTTTTATTAACAAACTACAGATGCTAGTTGTTATTTATTATAGTTTGTATATACAGACCACCTTCAGTTCACTTCAAAAATTGTCTAGATGATATATGTAATAAAAGCTTTCTGGAAGAAAAACATGTGTACATACTAGTTAATCTTAATGTAAACTTTCTTTTAACAGCCAAGTACTCACGGATGTTCTTGAAAACTTAAATCTATGTAATGTTATTAAAGGCCCCACATGTTTTAAAAATATCGAGTCACCCACTCTTATTAATGTTTTATCTAATTCTAAACAAAGCATATCTGGCACTTTAAATGTTAATATCAATGTGAGTGATTTTCATAATCTTATAGGTATTGCCACTAAAATGTATGTCCCACATGTGGGTTTTCGCAATATTAAATACAGGTCTTTCAAACATTTTCATGAAAATGCATATGTTGCACATTAATGCACACAGAGAACACATGAACTATAGGAGCTTATAGGCGATTGAGTGCTGATTGTAAATTGTAATTGAAACACTGATGTCCATGCCAAATGATTGCAATGTAGGCCTGCCATATCAGACACATTTTATTTATTGCATTTGTTCAACATATTCCATGTCTGCTATAGACCTACAATCACATAGAGCTCAGTGTCAGTACGACAGTATAATATAGGACTAGCACCTACTACCGCGCTTCTATTACGTATCCAGTTCTATTTAAATCTTTATAAATTGCTAGATTGCTATAATTTCAATTATATCAAAATCCGTCTTTATTTGCTCAAAATCGGCCATATAACACCTTAAATCGGCGATTCTATTGAGCGCTATGCACGCCATGCGCTGTTGTTTACATATCAATCAGCAGCGTCGTCCACACTGGCCGCCATCTAAGCATAGCGTCATAATGTTAGTCAATAGGCTGCTGCCATTCCATTCTACAGTTCATTGCCAGAAACGGTCCGTAAGGACTGTAAGAACATTCGTGGGATCAATCGTTTACGTTGTTCTTAAGGCTAAGATCCATCGTTATCGGGAAACGAGGCCCTGACCAGTATGCGATCAATCACCTGTGGTGTACTTACATGTCCAAGACACAGTCCAGCCTTTCCTCAAATGCCTCCTCCTCATAAGAATCCATACTTGCCGGATAGCCATCGCTCTCTGACAAGATTTCCTCCTCTGCCGCCGTGAAATCAGAGTCAAAGAACAACTCAAGCACTTTAGAACAGCCGCCTGTTTCGATATCCATGCTTCAATGGGTACACTTAACCACAGTACACAGTACACAGATTTCAGCAGGTAAGTGTTGTTCCATATTCCATACTCCGTGGTGCGCTGGTGACTGCCGCCGCGTGTCATTACCCGCCAACTTTGAACGGAGAACGAGACATATTTAAGTCATTGCAAAATGAATACACTACTGCAAGCTTCCTAGAAAATGCACCAACGTCGTCAGCAACGTAATCACCTCGTTTCTTCTTCAGTTTGGTCTGTTTGGATTCGTCACTTCCGCAGCTACGTAGGTAAGATGGCGCATAGACATCCATGAATGGATGAATATTAGTTATTAGTTAATTAGGTCTAAAATAACAGTTTGAAGTGTATTCAACTATCAAACCCCTAAATTTTCTGAAGGTCCATACTCTCTAGATGTGATTTAGCAAAAGTTGGGATTTGACCCATCCTCCTTCAGTCTTCTGCCTCAATGTAATCCTTTGTAATATGGGTGAGAATGTGTCCGACTGATACATTTTGGCCTGTGTAATGTGTGGAAAACTAAATTATTCTTCTAAACTGTATTTTTTCTGAATGCCTATGCTATCAACATATGATGTAAAATATATTAAGACATATCCCATCATCCCACACAATTTCATAGACCTATACCTACACATGGGCATGTATTGTGAACAGTACTGGGTAGGGGTATAAAAGTCTACAAAAATATAAGAAAGCTACCACTTAGAGAAGGTTATCATACCAAATAATGTCCCTCAGACATAGGGGATTACAAAAATCAATGATAGATTTTGCCACCTCAGGTGGTACCGATATGTGGATTTTGGGGGTCCAGCCCATAGACTAAGACTATCGCCAGTGGCATGTGAAAAGCAGCCTAACCGGGCATTGAACCAGGGTCTTCCACATGGAAAACTAAAAGGCTACCGATTCCACCTTTAGATCTTTGAAGGAGGCAGATAATACATATCACAGATAATACATATTCTCTTCGTTATCATCACTGTTGAATACAAGTTAAATGAGAGAACTGACCAATTTATTTACAGCAGGCTTTAGGGTTGTTGCATTACATTAAGCAATTTATAGGTTTATTCATATTCACATGCGCCGAGGTGCGACCATACAGATGTGACTTATGTGACATTCGAGCAGCAAAGACGGACATGTGCCTACGGACATGGAAGTTCATCAAAACAAACGCCATACATGTCAGCGTAGACAGAAGCCAATTAGGGCAAAGTGCTGACGTCATGGAGGCGGTTCCACGACGCAAATGCTGCTGCGCAGCAAAAATCTTGCTCCCGCGATGTCTTCAGGCCATGTGACATGGAATGCAGAGCAGAAAACACTCCCACCTACAGTACACCATCATGGACAAATTTCCACAATCCACAATCACACAACTCGACGCAAATCGACGCAGCGCACATGCGCTTTGCGTGACTGTAACGCATGCCGGTTAGAAACATAGACAGTAGAAGAGAATGGACCGTGGGATGGCGTCGTTTTCAATGGGAGCCGTTGAAGCACGATTTTGAGATTTTTAATTGGTCACCAGGCAACTGCGCAAGCGCGAGGTGACGTACGGTCACGTCGGCCAGCGAACCCAAATTCTATAAATTGAGTGGTAGATGCTCAATCACAAATCATACAGCGTACGATAATTTTCTTAATAAGTATTCTTCTACCGTTATAGCTGCAATCACTTAGTGGAATGGGAGGCTAATATTGTACGTGGGGACTTGATTCTTCGTCAACTAACTTTGGTTCCAGGCAGTCTTGCAAGCCAGCGTGTCAAGGGAGCTAGCTAGTTAGCATGTAAACTACAAGCTCTAGTGTGTAGCTTAGCTTAGCCATCTTTCTCAATTCAAAAATGCATATATAAAATGCATATATAAATTAAGTTTATGTAGGCCTACGTGTAAATCACTGGTACATTTCAAAATGTTTTATTTTAAATTTATAGAGGTGTCATATGGGACAACATAAAATTCTGTACATAATTTGATATGAATACGAAGGGGGAAAATCTACATAACTGTAAGATTGATTCCTTTTATATTACAATTTCACCAACAGATGTCGCCCTTGGCCTATAAACCTAAAAACCGACGAGAACATAGCCTGTATATATACAGTCAATAGACGAGAACCATTTACTTGAATAAAAATACATCTTTATAGATATCCTGAAATGCAGTATCATGCGAAATAAAGATAAAATCTATCAGGACAGAATCTTTGTTTACACTGAACTTGTGAATGACTGAAAAATTGTGAATGACTATAATATAGGCCTAATAACAAAAACTAATAGAGCATTCATCACGAGACGAAGACAAGGACGAAATTTAAAACAGGGTGACAAAATTAACACTAGAAAATTAAGCTTAATCAGAAATAGCATAGCTAGCTAGCAACCCCAGGAAGGGAAGCGCTAGACTTACCCGAACGTTAACTCAAAACAGTCAAGTGACCATGTTGAATTGCTTTCAGTAATTCATAATTCATGTTCATATCTACAACGTAAAGTAGCTAGATAGCATCAGTCATTTACAACTTTAATCGTTTGTTAACACAGTCTGAACTGTTAACTGTGTTAACTGATACACTTGTAATTAACACCGTCTGAACATGGCTAGTAGCCTAGGAGCTAACGTTACAAAGTTTGTTGACTGTAAGTTTATTGCCTGGCAAGGGCTACAATTTTTTTTATTATTAATTTAAAACACTGTCTTACCTGAGCTTCATTTTGCTGTCTCTTCTTTTTTCTTTTTTCTGCTCCAGACTCTTGATGGCTTTTCGAGGCCATGTCTAAACAGGTGTCTGCCAAACTTAAATTGAGACTGAACCATAATCGAACAGACCACTGGGAGGGGAGGGGGCACCAGGAAGAGAATGGAGAGAGGGCCGCAAAGGAGATTCCCCTTTTCTGGAGCAAATTGCCCTATGTTGCTTTTGTATTACTTATAAATATGAACATGTTTTACACATATTTTATATATCGTATGTAGCTTATTGTGATGATTTTTTCACGAGCCTGGTGGTGCCCCCCAAGCACTTGGTGCCCTACGCACTGTGCGTAATGTGCGTGTGCGGAGCTACGGCACTGATTGGCTTGACGAGGCAGGACCATTTTTTACAAGTCAATCAAACGACTCATTTTCTACCTGTTTGTTTTTCTAGACAACTGTAACACCTACGAATCTAAAATCCAATGTGCTTGTAGAAAAATAACTACACATTATGTGAAAAATAAAATTATAATCGAAAGATTACTAATTTTTTTGATGAAGTTTATTTCATTCAGACTCTATGTTCTTCCAAGTAGCATAATCGCGGCGGCGCAACCAGAGGGGGCGCTGCTGAGACGCAGCCCCTATTATAAGTTTGTTGTTACCAGAATGGCAATGACCAAGTTGTAATGTGTTACTAAAGACTTCCTGTAATGTCGTAGTAGTGTTGTAATGTAGTTACATTTTTTTCAGTCAAAGTGAGTCATAGCGCCGGCGATACGGTGCCGCGCTAAGAGGGTTTAACTTTATATGACTGTTGTATTGGATGCCAATTCTGACGTGTGCTTCTGCGCCCAGTCGAGGTAGTTGGACACCCGAGTGTAGATACCATAGTTACCAGGTTTGGCACACCCCTTCCCCCAGCTCACGATTCCTAACAGGAATGTCGTGTTCCGATAATGAGTGACCAGAGGACCTCCACTGTCTCCTTTACACGAGTCCTCTTTGCCCTCAATGTATCCAGCACAGAACATATTTAAAGTCAGCGACACGTTGCTGTTCTTCACACAATCCTGCGTCCGAATACGTGGCACCTTCAGTCGCCTGAGGAGGCTGGACTCAGGTCCATTCTCACTGCGGCGACCCCAGCCGCTGACGGTGTGGAAGTGGATGGCCCAGAGCTCGCGCTCAGCGAGGCCGCGTGTCGGCAGGCAAACCGGCACCGCGTGAGGGGTAAACGCAATGGGTTCGTGAAGTTCCAAAAGAGCAATGTCATTGTCTACTGTTTTGGGGTCATAGTCTGGATGTGGAATCATTTCCTTCACCTTGATGGTTTGCTCTGTCCCTTCGTCCACTGTACGATCATGCTCACCTGTGACATACAGACCAAAAAGGAAATAGAGATTCAAAACAAACCAATATAACCCGTGTTCACGCAAGAGTCATTTTGCTACTGTATTCATCTGCTCCGGTGCCACTGGACTGCAAGAAATGTTGTCTTGTGGTGACCATGCCAAACTGTAAAGCACTTTGAGCTGCATCTTGTATGTATTAATTGTGCTATACAAGTAAAGATTATTATTATTATTTTTTGTTTTGTCTTTTTTCATACTATCTGTCTGAATAAAAAGAAGTTAAAAAAAAGAGATACAAAAAAAGTAATATACAAACAGTGTCAAAACATCAAAACATCAGTGGACCAAATTCAATTTTGTTCCCAAAACATGATCTGGCAGTAACGTGATTGATCCATTTATGAATTTATTTCCAATTGTTATTTATAACAATAAATTGCATTAAGCCTCCTCTTGGGAGGCGGTGAGAAGGATAAAATATGTGTTTTGTGATAGCAAAACATTTTGACTGCACTACTTAGAATTTTAATGAACAGTATTTTGTATATTGTTACTGTTAAATCAATAACTAAAGGTGCTATAGGTAAGAAATGTTAATAAAATGATAAAATGCTCCTACTTTTACCAGAGATTAAGGAAGCATGTTAGCATCTGCTTTGAATGACTGATTTAACTGATGGCAAGGACACAGCAGAAATATTTGTATTAAAAATGTACAGCCTGTGAATTCTGTTTACTGATTTTGTTTGACCTTGCTTTGCTTTACAGTATTGAATTTGATTGCAGTGCCTGGAGGGTGCTGTGGCCTAGCGGTTAGAGAGTTGGTTTTGGAATCAGAGGGTCACAGGTTTGAATCCTATTCCAGTAGAACGATTGGGGAGGGGGGGAGTAAATAACCAGTGCTCGACTGCACCCTTGAGCAAGGCACCTACCCCACATTGCTCCAGGCACTGTAACTGAAACGCCGTATACCTAAATAACTGTAAGTTGCTCTGGATAAGAGCATCAGCTAATTGTAATATAATGCCAGTTTTGGTCACAGTCCTATATAACGCACCTTTAAGAATAATGTAACTTTACACTGTAAAAAAAAATATTACACCTGTGTTAAGTGGGCAAAACAAATGGAACCTCATTATACCTGCAACTATTTTCAGGTGATTCACGTTTAGGTTCTCCAAACAATGTGCAGCGGTGAGTATCCAGGTTGGCTTATATATCACTCCCCCACAGAAGGCTTTTCTTCCATACTGCAGCAGGACCTGAGGAGGAAGGCATAAACACAGATCATCAGTGTACATAGGGTGGCTGTGGTCTAGTGGTAGTGAGTTGGTTTTGGGATCAGAGGGTTGCAGGTTTGAATCCTGTTCCAGTAGGAAGAATGGGGGTGGGGGAGTAAGCAACCAGTGTTTTCCTGTACCCTCATCCATGGCATCTAACCCCACATTGCTCCAGGGACTGTAGCTGAAATCCTGTATCTAAATAACTGTAAGTCGCTCTGTTAGCTGATTTTGACCTACCCTGAAAATGTCATCAAAATCCATCCATAGCTTTTTCAGTTATGTTGATAACTAACAAACAAGCAAACAAATACCGATGATTACATAACCTCTGCTGGCAGAGGTAATACATTATTAAATTAACTTATTAAAAATAAATGTCTTAAAAATAATTTCAGTCCTGCTCCCTGTGTGCTGTGTGGCACCTTGCATGGCAACCTTTGCAACCGGTGTGTGGATGTTTGTGAATGGGTGAATGTGAGGCATTCAAGGTATCACTTTGAGTACTCTGCCAAGTATATGAATGTGCTGTATAAATGCAATTTGTTGGTTTTAGCTCACTGCAATGTGGTCACTTAGCCTAACTTTTCAACGAATTACGTATCTTTGGGCAAGCTATGATTTCCTGATAAAACAAGACATCAAAATCTCTTCAAAGAGAGGATACTCTACAACCTGTTGACAAACATGAGTACATCTGAATGTCTCACACACACCCTCCCACAATCTTGGTCCGAGGATGCAACTTAGCATTACTACAAACATGAGTACACCTGAATGTCTCACACAGACCCTCCCACAATCCTGGTCCGAGGATGCAACTTAGCATTACTACAAACATGAGTACACCTGAATGTCTCACACAGACCCTCCCATAATCCTGGTCCGAGGATCCAACTTAGCATTACTACAAACATGACTACACCTGAATATCTCTTACCTGCCACGGGCAGTGACCTTTAGGGCACACAGACCCTCCCACAATCCTGGACCGAGGATCCAAATTAGCATTACTACTGAAGGAGGGGTCCAGAGGGGCCTTGCCACAAGGGATGAGCTCTGGAGACAGTGATTTCAATCAGAACGAGAAAAAAACCCTTTAGGTTAAACGTTATTTGAAGGTGTGTACATAAGAGTGGCATGAGCATGTTATAAACATGACATGATACTACCATGAAAATTAATGACCCTTGATTCATGTTTATGACTGTTGTCATTAAGTGTAATTTGGTTTTTGTAATGTTAAGTTCATTTTTTGGGATGCAGACATTGCAAAAACCCAATGACACTTAATGACAACAGCCAAAAACATGAATGAAGTGTCAGTAATGATCATGATATATGTAATGTCATATTTATAAAAGACTCATGTCACCCTTATGTAGACACATTTAAATAAAGTGTTACCACACTTTATTTAGATGGTCCACCCACACAGACTTTACAAATAATTTGTTAAAATTCAGTTTATTATTCATTGATGTATCATCTTAACCAAACCCAACCCCCAACCTTCACAAGCATGCATGTTGTCTGTAAATGTGCGTACTGTTCAGATGGACAAAAGACACATACACATTAAGGACATAGGGGAACACAACAAAACCAACAAGGTCCCATTTAACTATTTATTTTATTTTATATCATATTTCATAAAGAGAGATAAGGCACTGTGTCTATCAAATAGGCCTTTTCATTAATCTTCATTTATTTAGTTGTCTCTATTAGTGAATAATATAATATTATATTATATAATATAACTGTTTTACATGTATGTGTATTGTCTCACCCTCGCTATAACATTTTTTTCCATCAGCTGCCAAAGAGTAGCTACGAGCACAGGAACAAATGCGTTTGCCTTCTGTCTCCTGACAGAAATGCTCACAGCCGCCATTATCATAAAGGCACGTCTCCAGGATGGCTTGGCTTTCTGTCAGGAAGATCATGACAACTGTGTTAGACATCAACAGCATCAACCAGAGTTCTACATTTAGCAGACAAAATGCACCACTGTAAAATTCTGCCAACGTGCCTAACCCATAACTTGGCTGTCTTGTCCTTGTGTAAGCTACCTGTGTGTGACTCAACCCCCAGAGGATTCAACCCTGTGACCAAAATAATGGTAAACGTTTTTCACTGCAATCATCATCAAATAATGTGACCTGGCCCTTTTTCTGCATACTAATCAGTTTTTAAATAAAATAAATAAATACATACATACATACATACATACATGTATGTTTTCTCTAACTGTCTATTGCTGTTGACTGTTGCTGTTTTACATTACATTGCACTGCAGACGCTTTTTTCCAAAGTGACTTACAAAAGGAGGACACAGCAAGCTAACAGAAGTGTAAAGGAACACAGAGTAAACAAAGACATTGCAAAGTTGAGTAAACAAAGACATTGCAAAGGGTGCACACAAGGAGATAGATGTGCCTTAGGTAAGTTTCTGGAGCAGGGACACTTCAGACACCCCCCCCCCCATCTACACACACTCACACATATATATTGTGGTGCACAACCTTGCTCACAGTCAAAGGAGCTAAGTTGTAAACAAGAAGTCCAGTTGTAAGTTGTAAGCAAGAAGTCCAGTTGTAAGTTGTAAGCAAGAAGTCCAGTTGCTTACAACTGAGCTCCTTTGACTAGCATGACCTGGATGAATGAGAATCTACACAGACATCTAACCTTGCTCACAGTTTCGTCCACTGTATCCAGGTAAGCAAATACAGAAATAGGCCTCTGCAAGGGTCGAACAGGTCCCATTGTTGGCACAGGGGTTGTGGAGACAGTGATTTTTAACTGAAAGGCATGAGCAGCAGACAGCACGGTTATACAAAAGTGAAACTTTAGCTTTTTTTTTGCTGATACTGTTTAGGTAAGGAAATATATACAGTGCTCACCATTATATTTACGCCAAAACTCATCCTAGAGAGGGAAGATCACCAGGCAACACTGTTATTCACCTTCCGCTCAAAACAAATGTATATCACAGTCTCGTCATTAACAGGGCAGTGAGTGTGATGGCTCAGAATGAGTTTATCAATGGCCAGAAAATAGAATGAAATTTGATTAACACTTTAATTGCCTCTGGCTTGTTACAGTGTGTCTACATAATAAGGTACAGAGTAGCAACACACAGCAACATGTGCCAAGTGTGTAACGAAACACGTACAATTTTAATATCAACAATTTTATATCTACACTTTACCTTAGGACTATATTAATTGTTAGGATTGGGGTTAAAATAGGTAGGAACAGTGTTAGTATAATAATGTTTAATGTCATGTAGATAGCCTACACTGTAAAAGAGACTATTACTAATGTTAGCAATGTTTTTCTTTAATGACCATGGTTAGGAAGGTAAAAATGCTAACCGTAGTTTCAGTGTGTTCAAATACTTCTCGGGCCTCCTCGTAGGAGCACAGTTCTTCTAGGCATTCCCTTTCCAGGTTACCAATTTTTAGCTCTTCAAACCAGCCAGAGTTGGCCCTGCGACTGCGTTGAAGCACCCCATGAGCTATATCACGCTCCAAAAACACTAGCAGTGATGATACGTCAAGCACAGAAAGACGACTGATTACACACTCACATAGGTACACATACAGAACCTACACAAAACTGAACAACCGCTGGGTGATAAATTGGTTTACCTGAAGCTGGGTAGCAGCAACACAGTGTTGCTAACAATAATGTTAGACAGAATACTCGCAGATTAAACATGCTGATTCGAAAAAGCAACTTCTCAGTAGAATCTTGTTCTAGCTTTGTGTTTTCTCTGTTGTATAGGGTTGTGTTCAAAGTCTCTTTTCAACTGCTGTAACCTCATGCAGCAGGTAAAATCAATACACTTGGCAAACAGTTCATCTGATCACATTTTTTATATTAGGAAGGTAATGGTAAGGTAAGGTAAGTTTTGAAGGAGGTGTTAAACAGTGTATTTAATTCAAATGTAACTTTGACTTTATGTAGTTTCAAAAAATTCCAAACACTTAAGTTTACATTAGCAAAAACATACTTTTGGATGATTCCATGTCAACAAATGTTTTAAAGCATATAGGGTGTTTGATAAATAATGCATGAATAAAGAAAATGAAGATTTTAATCCTTCCTAAATGAAAAGCAAACTGGGGTGTATAAAAGGTCAGCTTATTTATTGATTTGATTGGGCCAACAAATTGACATGACCTAAAAACCGCATCTCCTATGACAGCCTGGGCACTTAATTGGATTATTACCGGTCTGTCATAATTCTTTGAGTCGAATTGACACGTTTGCACACTTGTGTCTCATGATTTGGCCCCTATAAATTCCATGCCACTTGCCACACATACTGTAGCTCTCCTCTGACTGTCAGGAACTGCTCCTGTCTTTTGATAGTAGGCTTCCACTTTTATACCCATACAGAGAGACCCTATAAGTACACTTTTTCTGGAATTATCACAGTGCTGTGTGTGCTCTGAGGAAAGTCTGTTGACCAAACACTTGGCCATTAAAAACTGAAAAGGATCAAAGTGTGCAGACATTCTTTTCAAGATTTACAGTTTTTTCATGTCGAGCACCTTTAAACTGTAAGTGCGGTGTAACTCGTCCACAATTACCACTACCAGTCTCTAAATGTAGTTGGGTGAAAGTTTTTGTTTTACATTTTACATTCCACCTCACCACTTTTCACCCTGAAGATTTTGTCATGTTTGTAAATCTTGACAGCACGGTGAAGAATCTAAACATCTTCTTTTACTTTCACAAACAAAAAACAAAACAATCATGTTTAATCATCATCCATTTACTTTATTTCGGTTAAATTCAAAGAGCTACAAGGGCATGGACATTGTGAACTCTAAAGGGGCCATACAATGCAAAGCCATTTTTACCTTGGCGTTTTTGAATTGGGAGAGGTTGTGCCTGGTGAAAAAGCTATGAAAGGAAACGTGGTTTTGCCCTCCTTCCTATATAAATCTAGCCTGGCTTTCGCACCAAGCTCGTAGACAGAGCTTGGCCTGACAATGATCCCATAGACAGGCAGAGGGGGGACCAATGGGAGTCTATCAAATGCCTCTGTATACTACTACACAGAGCTACAACCAATGACAACACTGATTCTGATAACTTATGTGTAGCGGTCATTTTTCATTGGTGCCCAATTTCTTGGGCAAAGGAACAGCCAAGAATAGGCAGGTTGGACATACAGACTAACGCGAAATTCTATGCAGCATCACAGGCAGTATTGGTGGGCCCAGGCTAATATCAATCTTTAGCTTAGAAACAGCCACTAACAATGGGCGAGTTAGTTTAAAGAAAAACGAGTTAAAACAAAGCCTGTCTGCCATGTCATATGTGGGAAATCAATCATAGTTTGTTTCAATCCCCAGCCTAAATATTTAATTTATTTTTAAACTTATTTTTATTATAATTCAAATAAATGTGTTCTATTTAAGAATGAACAAATAAGGTCCAATATACTTTACTCAACCATTTTGTGTTTTTGTTAACATCTTTTGGGCCTGTTTATCCTACTTCAGCTTCGTCTGTTTAGGCTTTCATTATGTGGCTCTCTATCCACTGCAAGTAGTTGGAAACTCTTGTGTAGACACCATAAGAATCTATCGCGGCACAACCCTTTCCCCAACTCACGATGCCCAGCAGGAAATGAGTGTTTTTGTAGCGCGTCACCAGCGGGCCACCGCTGTCGCCCTGGCACGAGTCACGCCCGCCCTCCTTAAAGCCAGCGCACAGCATGTTGTTGCTCACGTGCAGCCCGGTGTGGGAGACACACTCCTGCAGGGGAACCCGCGGGACATGCAACCGCTGGAGAATGATGGAGGCTGGTCCTGACTGGGCCAACCGGCCCCACCCACTCACGGTAGACAGGCGGATGGATGCCAGGGTCCGGCTAAAAGTCCCCGTCTTGATGGGGAGGCAGATGGGGATGACATAGGGACTCAGTCTGATTGGGGACATCAGTCGCAGCAGGGCCAGGTCGCTGTCTTTAGATGTGTGGTTGTAGCGCTCGTGCTGAAGGACCGTCTTTACCTTACGAGACTGCTCCGAGCCCTCCTCAACCTCACGATTATGTTCGCCTGCAAAGATAAGAACAACATGTTTCATAATAAGTGCAAAAAACTGAACTGAATTTAAGCTGCAACTAAACAGTTACAATGTTTTTAGGTGTACAATATTGTGGTTCTCGGCTTGTTGAGAGTACATTTGGAAACAAGCGCAGAGATGGCAACCTGGCCCCGCATATGGGCGGACAGACACACACACACACAGACGGCCCTCATATGGGCGGACAGACACACACACACCCAGACGGACACGGTCATTGCAATACCTGGTCTATCCCTCCGGGGACCAGGTAATTAGACTGCCAAATGTTCATTGAAATATATGGTAAAATATATATGCATGTACAGCAGCAGGGTAATACATAAACCAACTCCAATGAATCTTTTGACTTACCCACAGTTACCTCTAATTTATTAGGGTCTGTGCGATACACACAGTGGGCTGCTGTAAGTATCCATTCAGTGCGCAAGATAATGGCTCCACAAAGGTATTCCCCATCACGTTTTAGTAAAGCCTGAAGAACGAAAGACAAAATGTTCTTTGCCATTAAGTTTCCTTGTAGTTTTTGGCCTAATATATACAGTATATATATACAGTACTGTGCAAAAGTCTTAGGCAGGTGTGAAAAAATGAGGTCAACTAGGAATGCCTTCAAAAATGGAAGTGTTAATCATTTATGTTCATCAATTAACAAAATGCAGTGACTGAACAAAAGAGAAACCTAAATCAAATCAATATTTGGTGTGATCACCCTTTGCCTTTAAAAGAGCATCAATTCCTCTAGGTCTATTGCATAGATTTTTTGAAGAAACTTGGCTGGTAGCTTGCGCCAAACATCTTGAAGAACTACCACAGATCTTCTGTGGATGTATGCTTCCTGACATATACAACCAATTTGGTGTAATTGGTTGATCATACACTTGACTATAATCCTGCAAAATCCCTGACATTGTGTGTACCCCTGTGTGTACACTTGTCAAAAAACAACTTATGCCCATCTTATGCCTTAAGTCATTTTAACATTAAACATGCGGATGGCTAAAAAGATACAGTACTTTCCAAAGATTTAGGCAGGTGCCTTCAAACCAGCATCAGTTCACACACAGGGGTACACACAAAGTCAGGGATTTTGCAGGATTATAGTCAAGTGTATGATCACACCAGTTATTGATTTGATTTTGGATTCTTTTTTGTTCAGTCACTGCATTTTGTTAATTGATGAACATAAATGATTAACACTTCCATTTTTGAAGGCATTCCTAGTTGACAGGATTTTTTCACGCCTGCCTAAGACTTTTGCACAGTACTGTAAATCTGATATTATACATTATATTATCTGATATATTAGGTTTACCTGCCATGGACACTGTCCACGAGGACACACATCACCTTTGACAATTCTGGGGCTGAAGTCTTTCGCTTGGGTTTTTCCACAGGAGAATTTTACTAAAAAAAGCGTCACATGGAAGAAAGAAAGAATAAGATCATTCATATTAAAGACATGACACAACCACTATTAATAAAGCACACCAGATATGAATTCCCTGACAAGCTTCTCATCTACTGATATCTCAAGAAAAAACGTTTTATTTCAGCAGGCTGTCAGCAGACAAAACAGATAGGCAATCTTTCCTCACAATGTGCATGTGTGGTATATTTTAGATGCAAGTTAAAAGGTGATTGACATAGAACAAAGTAGTGGACAGAGTAGTATAGGACACATTTAGTACATTTAGGCCTCACTTTCCATAGTACATTTAGGCCTCACTTTCCATAGTACATTTAGGCCTCACTTTCCATATCATGTGGTTTAGTGGTGTTTTCACCCAGCTCATGCCTCTCTGCACGTACGCACAGCACGTTTGAAATATAGCATACCTAATGGACTATGTAATGTATACATTGATGTGAGGTGGATATCGCCTTGTATGGTTCGAACCAGGAGCATAAGCCTCAATAAAGGCCTAGGCTCAGATTGGAGAATCTGAGAACTTCGGACGGTCAGGTGTGGTGAAGATTCTCCCGAGATCGTTGGCCAACAATCTTGCTACTCTGGGGCAGTAACACTGGCGACATTCACCTCCGGTTTGCATGTATTTGTGCATGGAGTGGGAAATAAATCCTGTAAGTTTCCTCACTTAGTCGTGTTGTTAAGTCTATCTTATTTGAGTGTTTCGATTAATTTGAGTCAAAGGACGTCTGAGAAGAATTTCCACGACACATGTCTCTCTAAACCAGTTAGCCCTGTAAGGATCCACTTTTCAAACCAATGAAGGTTTTTGGCTGTTCTGAACATAAGGGACCAGGGCCAGATTAGAGCTAGTTTTCACCCTGGAATTTTTATGTTTGAATTTCCATTTCTTTTTTTCATAGTGGATAACACAAGGCACATCTGTCTCCTTGTGTGTTTCCTCCTTGTGTGTACCCTAAACTCCACTAACTTTGTCATGCCTTTGTTTACTGTGTCCCGCTACACTTCTGTTAGCTTGTTGTGTCCTCCTTTTGCAAGTCGCTTTGGATATGATCCCAGCCCAGGTTTCAATCCACCATGATATCAACCTGAAAATGGGCGATGACTACTTTTGTAAGTCGCTTTGGATAAAAGCGTCTGCTAAGTGTAATGTAATGTAATAATTTAATGTAATGGATAAAAGCATCTGCCAAGTGTAATGTAATCGATAAATAAAGCCAATCCTGTAGCTAAGAAGTCCCCGACCACCGGGCTTCCAACTGATGCTGGGCTGTGAAATATTTGGTACCGGCCACAAAGAAAGAATTTCTTTGGACGTTAGTCAGGCAGTGCGCACATGTGTTATGGAGGAGTGGCTTTGTAGGAATCTGGACAAAGGGGCTGGGATACAGCTATCCTACGTTTTCTGGATACTACAGCATCAAGTAGCCTTCCTTCCAACAACACAGCAAAAAAAAAAACACAGTCCTATACTCACCTTGGGGTATACAGCTGCTATTGTCAGAGCCTAGACTGTATCCCACAGCACAGCTGCAGACCTGAGTGGAATTGTGGCTCTCAATGCAGAAGTGCTCGCATCCACCATTGCGATAAAGGCAACTATAGCTGCCTGGCAACACTGTGGCTTGTAACACACAAACGCAAAACAAAAATGCTCAAGAAAAACTCAAGACACTTTTAAAGAGAGCCCCCAGAGTAAGAGAGCCACACGTCATTATATTATTTATTGTAGTTAAGCCATGTTTTGCGATATGTATATCATGATATTGTCTGTTGCGATATCAAAATATTTTCGATATTCGACAGCCCTAATGAGCAGGAACAACCATTTATGGGGCCTGACAGCAATGTTTGGGGACGGAACCTTGCTGAAGAATAGCTCAGGGGTTTCGTGAGGGGGAACCGCAGAACACCACTGCCAGTGCATTTATGCATCATTTTCATATATCAGTGTGCGTCAAAGTCAAACTGCTTTTCTCTTTTAAATACCATTGTAGGGGCATTACCTTTATCACAGTTTCGGCCTTCAAATCCACTTGGACAAATGCAGATGTAGGCATTGGGCTGGTCCAGACACGTCCCGCCATTTAGACATGGTTGAGGTAAACAATCGTCAGCATCTACAAAAGAAACAAAGACGCCTGAAAACTTAGCCAAATAATGTTATTAACCACAATTAAGCTAAGATAACATTTAATATAATTGCTATAATATAATATGTAATATATATACATAATTTATTAAATGAAATGATTGGGCTTCACTCTATCACCTACTCAACACAGTCACACATACACACACACACACACACACACACACAGACACAGACACAGACACAGACATAAACCACATACCTGAATATCTCTTCCAGAACTCATTCTGTAACAAAAGGATGGCACGTATAGAGGAATGTATTAATCGTCTTTACCTCAGTCTCCTCTTTACCCACTGATATCTGATGAACACGCACAAGTACTGTAGCCTTCATTTCATTTTGTGCAGAGGGTCTGGACCGGAATCTCTTGAGGGTCATTTAGTCGGCCCCAGTAAGGCCAATCCAATCAGCGAACAGAGGGTGTGTTCGTTAGCCATGACATTGACCTTGTGTGCTACATTTGAATTGTAGTGCATAGGTGGGCTAATTGCATACGTGACGACCAGGCGTTAGCGATTGGGTAAAGGCAGAGTCACTTGTCCACACCTCCAGTAAGGAAATCGCTTCTGACAGTGTCTGGTCCAGACCCTCTGTACAAAATGAAATGAAGTACGAGGGGCTGGTTTACCAGGCTACAAGTACTGTACACTAATCTGTCTTTTATCCTTACAAAGCCAGTAACGCAAGGGTACCTCGCTCTCAAAAACCTAAATTAAACTCATTTCTAGTGACACACATACCAATGCAGTTGTTTTTTTCAAGGACGTATTAAATAAATTAATTTGCAAAATCTATTAAATTTTCAAAAAATGTCATATGTACATAAATGAACATATAACAACCCAAAAAGTAGATTGTCAACTATTTCAAATAGAAGTATTAAAAAGACGACAAATATATTTTAGGAATACAATACTCCTAGGGGTAGACACTGTATTACATAATCAAAGCTATTTAAGCATGTTTTAGATCAGCTAATTAGTTAAATATATCATAAGATTACAATCATCCTGATACACACTACCTTATATTATCAGAACCATATAAGTATGTTTTATTTACAAAGCCATGCACCAGTATACATTTCCTCACCAAGTGTTTAGGGAGGGAAAAGATCTCTCGTGCTTCCTCGTAGGAACATCGCTCTTCCAGACACTCCCTCTCCAGATTCCCCTGTTTTAGCTCCTCAAACAGAGAGTTGGCCCGGCGAGACCTCTCCAGCAACACCTGACTGGCATGTGGCCTGTCCAAGAAAACTGTAACGGCAGCACAGATTTAGGAAAGGAAAAAAACACACCTACACAACTACACACCTACTAAAACAACTACACATACAACCACACACAACTACACACCTACTACACAACTACACACCTACTAGACACTCACCTACACAACTACGTAAAAATGTGTATAAATTAGAGTAAAAAAACAACTCATCTCCCAGTTGGCTACATGGACCAAAAGAAAGCAAAAGAAAAGAGGACGAGGGAAAGAAAATTAGGCAGCTAGGCAGATAAGTTGTGCAGTTAGTATTATAGTCCATCTCTATGTGACAACATGAGATTAGTTGTAACTACAGTACATTCTAGTAGGCTACCAACGACCATAGCTGAAGAAAAGATCCTGTATTTACACTACAGGTGTTGCTCATACCTCCAGGTAACCCGCTGCAGGCTGGAAAGGACAGGAACAGCAGAAACAACGCAATCAGCTGACTTAACTGTCTAACTAGTCTGAAAGCGCTTGACTCCATTACTTTACTCTTAACAGGCTGCATAACCACGATCAAAGGTCATCTGAGCTTCCCTAAAACAGCAAAAACACACATCACTGTGTGCGTGCATACACACACAAAGGAACAAAAAAAATAGGGACAATTTTTTCTTTTGATTTTTTCTTTAACAATGGAGGCACCTTGATATCTAGGTATGACAAAAATCCCTGCGGTTCCTCCCACAAAAGCACTAAATTGGTCAGTCTCCCAAACAGAATACAGTTAAGGGGGTTTTATATATTTTTTGGAGCAGTTTCAAAATGAATACTGTAGCGACCTGGGCTAGGTGCACAGCCCATAATGCACTGGAGTGGCCTCGAGACTGCACTTGGGAGGGCGGATGCTACAGTGCTCAACATGGACAATTTAGCAGGCACCCTTAGTGTGGAAGGGGGGCCGTAGGCTCACACATCTCTTGCAAGTGTGTTGTGTTGTCTTTGTGCAAACCTAAACATGTGTCCCAATTCATTTGAAATTGGACATCCTGTGGGTGGAGCTTGTTGCATGTCAGAATGCTATGCTGGTGTCAGAAAAGGTCACAGGTTCAATTCCTGACACAGACAGGTGGGTGGGGGGAGTGACTAACCAGCACTGTCCTTCAACCTCCACCATGACTAAGAACCAGCAGAACCACCAGTCCCACCCAAGCCGGAACAAGTCGAGGAGAAAGCACAAATGTCCGGAGAGGAGGAGTTTTGAGTTTCTTTCTTGAAGATGTCCATTTTGCTTGGCTATCCGATAAATGCCTCTTTAATATAGCCTTGCCTGGAGTGTAAGGAGCTGAGGGTATTGGAAAGGAAGGAGCTATATGTTCTGGAAAGGAAGAAGGTTGGGGTTCTGAAATGGAAGGCGCTTGGGGTTCTGGACAGGAAGAAGCTTGGAGTTCTGGACAGGAAGGAGCTGGGGGTTCTGAAAAGGAAGGAGCTGGGGGTTCTGAAAAGGAAGACGCTTGGGGTTCTGGACAGGAAGAAGTTTGGGGTTCTGCACAGGAAGGAGCTGGGGGTTCTGCAGCTGATAGTGGTGTTGTCAGACACATCGAAGACCACATCTCTTTTGGCAGGTCGTTTTCTAGACTTTTTCCACTGGAAGGCAAGTTTGGAAAGCTGAAAATTTGGAAGGAACAGCCCCTTCTCTTAATCGAACACATACCAAGGATATCCTATCAATATCCTTTTCTTTTAAGTGTGCTGAACAGAGGACAGCTGTTCCTGATGATGAGAATGTGTCTCTTTGTACACACTGCACCCACTTTTGCCTCAAAGAAACATTTTTTTGGAAACCTGAAAGCAGAAAAATAAATAAATGTCTCAAACGCCTTTCTCACTGAGCCGCAACAAGCCACATTATTCTGTGGCTTTGTTTTATTTATATTTATATATTATTAAGAACCTAATTCCTGGAACACTCATTAGCTGTATCTTAACACAGTGTTTTAGCTTAAGGTGTTTACTGCCTGAAAATGTCATGTTGGTGTGAATATGTGTACACTTACTGCCAAGGAAGAATTTCCTTTTGTGTGTGTTTGTTTATTTAAAACTTAGGTTGCAAAAGGTCAGATTCAACCCCTGCCTGGTGTTAACTGGTGTTAACTTCGCAGCGTGAACAGTTATGAACGCTGCCAGCAGGGGGCGATGTGATTACTTTCCCCAGAGCCAACGTTCTCTGCTTTCTAGTCACATGGTTAGAATGTAGTGATCATATGACAAGAGACTCATGCGCGAACAGAACTGCAAAACTCAGAGGAGCACAGACATAGCCAGTTTGGAAATGAAGTGAACATGACCGTTCACCTGTTTGCTTTAGTTTTGGTGCTGCTCACTGAGTGTGGGCAGTCTAAAATACCACCTCATGAGGAGGTAGCCCGTGTCGCACGGTATGTTGTTAACCAATGTGAGTGGGCTTCCATGGCTACGATTTCAACCCACGACCCAGTGAGAGGACAACCTTTCGCAAACTTATTTTCTATAAGCGATGGACCAGTGGGTTACGGGAAAGGGATTCCATACATGTATTTAACCCACATGGAAATATCCGTACAGGACTTGGAGGTAGGGATAAACATATTTACTGTTTGATGTCAACGTCAGTACACCAAAAACACTGTACGAACCAGTGTAATGTCTTAAATTCACTGTATGCCCTTGGCAGCACTGTGGCGCAACTGTAGAGGGGCACCAAGTTGCTGATACTATCACAACAAATGTGACGCAGCCAGCATGCTGGTTCAAGTAGATAGACCCCCAATTTGCAGTCCAGGTTAAGCTGGTGTAAGTAGATAATTCGAAATCTAACTCCCACTTAACTGCTTCATTTACCAAAGGCGTCGTAAGTCTGCCTGAGTTGTCCAGATGTCTCGATTTTGGGGGCGCATTCCAAAGTGCTCCACGCTATAATCAGATTGATGTGTTCCATTCCTGCTTGATAAGCTCATATGATAAAGGAGAAACAGGAAGGAAGACTACATGACAATACTACATGAAAACCGTTTTCTTGAGATCAATATGTCATCGAACATTGCAATTTAAAAGGATACAGGAGCTTCTAAATTTTTGTGTTATTACAGTCAAGATCAAACACCTGTTAGGACGACCAGGAAGATGATTCATTCTAAGAAATATGTTCTTGACAGACTTAAATAGCCTAAACATCTAGCAGACAATTTGCAAGAAGGGCTGTCAGAGTGTAGAATGCCGAGTTCCTCTGGTGCTTTTCAACTCAGGTATCCCAGCCTCTAAAGAGAGTTTGATCTTGACTGATAGGCTAATGCTTTAGTGCTGTTGTAAATTGTAATAATTTGTGAAATGTGGTATTGAGGTTAACAGTGTAAAAAAGTCGTGATGCAACTTCTCTGTGTTCCTTTGAACATGCAGTGTCGTGGTTTTACTCAGGTGATCTACCTGCCCTATCGATCATGTGATCTACCTGCTTCGAAATACAAGTGGCTAATGACAACCATGTTTCAATTGCCCTGATAAAGGCCTACTAGGCCTAGGCTATATTGTACCTCCTTGTCTTATGTTCAGAGCTAATATCTGTGAATGTGTTTGGCAGGTGAATTCCCAGGCATCGCTCTGTATGTCTTTGGCTCAGACGGACTTCTGTAAGAAGCAAGGCTATGACCCGCAGAGTCCCCTGTGTGCTCATGTCATCCTGTCGGGATCTGTGGTGGAGGTAGGCCGAATGCTGTTGGACTGTGTCATTTTCTGAAGGTGGAAACAAAGCAGCTAAAATATATATCTATGTACACGTGTCCAAGAGTGTGTGTGTCCATTCTGTGTTCTAACAGTTGTGTGTAACATTAACCATGAGAAACGTTGTCTCACCTAACTATGTACTGTGTATATGGTTGAAACTACAATACAACCGACTTGACTTGATAGTTTTAAAAAGCTATAGGATCATACTACTAAATTATGCTGACAATGACAGACCTACAAACATGTTAGTAGTAGAAGTAGTAGCAGCAGTGTTTTTGTAATACAGATCAATACTGCAAATTCAAAAAACTGTAAAGTAATAAACTCTGGTATAAGGATATGGTAACATCATCACTATCCCGAACTTCCCCTCCTTTAAATTGCATTCTGTGGACCTCATTTAGTCTGTACATAAGCCTACGCCTACACAATCATCAAGGTCAGACTGAAACATGACAGCGCAAGGTTGTCCTCTTTGTCTTTTTATTCCTTGCATGACCATATTATGGCCATAGAATATGACAAAACTCATGATATTTACAAAAATATATAAGTAGGGTGCAAAAAACAAAAACAAATAAAAATAAAGTGGTGAGTTCTGATTATGATATAGAAGACAACTGACACATTAATAAAAAAAACTACACTGGATCCTGTAATGCAGAGCACGAATAAACGAAGGGTTAATAAACTGGTTAACTAAACGAAGTAACACCAATGTGGTTACTTCAGGAGGAAGCTTCAAGGAGCTAATGTGGTCTAAAAAGAAGTTGAGGTCCAGTTGATTACAACTTGAACCCTGTGACTACCATGACCTGAATGAATGAGAATCTTCACAGACAAGTAACACCAGTATTTCAGTTACTAATACATTGCTGTCCGCAGGTCAAGAACGCTTCAGTCGAGGCATTGGAGGCTAAAAGGGCACTGTTCGACCGCCACCCCGAAATGATCGACTGGCCCACCGATCACAACTGGTTCTTCGCCAAGATGAACATCACTCAGGTGTGGGTGCTGGACTACTTTGGGGGTGTCAAGATCGTCACCCCGGAGGACTACTTCAAGGCCACACCCTACTAAGAAACACTGCCAGGCTAAAGTTTATGAGTGTTGATGGTAAGTGCAAACTAAAGTGTTGTATACGCAATAAGGAGAGGAGGAGATTAACAATAATGATTATTTAATACATAATATATATAGATATAATTATATAATTATATATAGATACATGGTGATGCATAAATCTGAATTTATCCAAGAAGCCCAAGTTTGGTCATTTAACACTTATGTGCTAGTGGCGAACATTCATAACTTTGGTGCTAAATTAACTTACAAAAAACCCAATGTGTTGTATCCTACATAATATACAGTTTATTTTAATCTGCATATTTCTTAACAATTTTGTGCAGGTTATTTAGCCAGAAAACCAGCTAGGATAATTCTCAATGATTCAAAAGACCAATTAAGTTAAAACTGGCAATGTGATATAAAAGATGTCAGAGCTCCCATTAAAATACTTTCTCTGTCTTCCAAAAACCCATACATGTGCATGAGGACTGGTAAGTTCATTTGGTATAGTTGTCATTAACTTGGTATGTGTAATAAACCATTTTTAAATGTGAGAAATAATCTTCTTAATAAACGTAAGAGCTGGTAATTTCTTTAAGCTCTTTCATGGATATCAAGGAGAAAAAGATTTGTTATTGCGTAACTGTCATTTTATGTGCACAATTTCCAACACAGAAGCGTTTATAAATTGATTTGAACTTGTGCCAGAATTTTGGCCAGCAGGGGCCACTGTTTGTAAAGTGTACTTTATGATTTGTCATTTTACCTCCACAAGAATGAAATACAATGATCAAATGTCACAGACACTGAGCTTGGCAGTCACTAATAACCTTGTTTTGTTTACATTTATAGAAACCTGAGGCAAAGTCACCACTGGATCAAGATGCTTGCCTTACCTCAGAGACCCTTCTTCCACTGGGAAGGTTTTTATAAGATATGTAATGGCCTGCCTGTAAGGGAAATAAATGAAAGTACGTTTCAATAATAGCAAATTCTTGAACTGCCTCCTACTTAAATTCTAGAACTGTGTCCTACTTGCCTATGACAATCATGAATGTCTATCAATCTCCATGTTGTAAGTTTTTATCCAAAACAATGCCCCTGAATGATGTGTATGTATCTCGGTAACTACAGGCCCTTGATTGCATTTGGGAGAAAAATACATTATTTTCATCCTACATAGGAATGTCAGTGCCAGCATTGATGAAAAAAATATATTTTTGAATATTTACAAAAGGTAACGTATGACACAGTTGATCAGCAGTGCTGATCTAAAAACATTTTTTAATAACACTCCTGGAGGTTAATCATTTTGTTAGTAACATGTAAGGAATTAAGTAAAATATAGCTTGTGAGCTAAATCAAATTCCCCTAAATGTAGTTACTAAAGTGAGTAGAGAGCTTAGATGTGTGTATAATGGCAGCACATGGCGTACGACTTCACTGTGTCAAATTGTGTCAAATTATGTATGAGGTATTTTCAGGGCTTTACATGGTCTTGCAAAATATTGCATATAATTTTAATTTTTTGTCGGTTTCCTTTTTCAAGACAAGCACAATGTGTGTTAGGTTTTTCTCTGTTGGATTATTTTCTTTTAGATGGATTTGATCTGTGTCATTAGATTGTTAAGTATCTTGCCATTATTTAGTATACAGTATACCTTTTGATTTTTAGTGTAAAATTTAAGACATTTACATTTTATTCTAACATTCATTCATACTATGTATTTAATATGTGTAATCCACCTCTGTGTGAGCACTTTATGAATTAAAACTATTTTGGTTTATCTGAGACTTCAACCCTTTCAGTCTTTTTTAAAGCAAAAAAGTTTATCCAGGCACTCCTGACGTGACAAAGAAGAAGGATAAAAAGCCTTTATTAAACCATGGCTAGTACATGATTTAAAAAAGCCATCATGTTTCGACCCACAACACAGGTCTTCATCAGGGCTTTTAGTCTACAGTAAGTGAGGACATCAATGAGGCCTCACCAATATAGTGACATCAGGTCGTATGACCCCAAACACTCCACCTATGCACAAATAAAATGTAACACCGATAAAAAATAGTCTTATTATGAAAACACAGACAATATAAGACAACAAGATTTACAAAAAACTAAAAACCTCCAGTCTTTCTTTTGGATGGATTCCAGAATGAATAAAGGTTATCATACAATAGGCTTATAATAAAAGTATTTTTTACCAAGAGTATAATGTAAGTAGAGAGTAGATAAGGAATGAAACTATTAAAATAATAAGCAATAGATTCAATATATATAATGTCTAATAAGTTTTATTTTAAAAAGTAATAACACCAGTAGAAGTAGAAATGGAGGGGAATGAGCGTCTTTTTATGACACTCACTCACTGACTTCCAAACATAAATGTGCATTCCAATCCGGTCTTTTTTGAAAATGTTAATGTAAAAATACAGGATGTTTTCATGAAAATCAACAACTTAAATGGGAAGACCATGAGAAAAATTCTATAATAAGGAAAAATGGGAGGGTTCACAGGTCTACAGTATATCAAATATTTCTCACCCATACTTTCATTCAGGCTGCTTCTGCCTGACCTGGTAGACCAAACTCTTTAACTTAGTTTTCCTCCTCATGCAAGGAGTCTGGCTACTCTCCATAGGTATACATTTACTTCCTGGTGGGGGGATACTTTCTGTGAACTTCATAACTATTGGGCCTGCCTTCAACCAATTGCAACTGCCTGAATGCAGCACACATGCTTAAACTTCATGCTTATGTTCAACGTCATCACTTTCAGCCCTCCCATCGAGTGCTAAGCCCTCCGGTTGAGGCAAGCCGAAGCCTCAGTAGAGTTGCCTGATTAGAGTACTGTAGTGAAATACTATATTAAAGGTGTCATTCCACGAGAAGCTGTTTAGTACTTGCTCTTTTTTAAATACGACAGGTCACTCTGAGTTACATATGCATGCTCATTCTCCCCGCTTTATCTCCTTCACCAAACTAAAACAGCCTGTAACTAAGGAGCACTAAAGCATTTTTTTCACCAAAACCAGCTGACAGGGCATTCATTAATACTAGAGACCACCGCAAAATGAATGAAAAAACGATGCAATTGCACCTTTAAGTGGAGGTACTATGGTGACACTAGCCTGGCTAGGCACCCCATGCCAAAGCCTGTAGTTTCTGGTGAGGGTCTGCTCTTTCTTGACATTTAAAATGTTCTTAGGCTACCAACAGTTACATTTTTTTTAATTTGCCTCCTGAAGAAAATGCCATTTCTGTGATCATTCTTCCGAGCGCAATCAGTGCAACATCTTGAACCATATGAAGGGAATGAAGATTTTTTTGCATTTGTGCATCTGACGATGTCTGTGTGTGTATGTAGGAGTGCAGGTGGTTGCGTGTGTCAGTTCCCAGAAGAAAAAAAAAGCTAAAGAGGTTAGGGCTCGTACGTCAGTGTGGGCGGGGCAAATGTGTAACCAGGTGGAGTGTGGTTGGCCCACTTCCTGTGTGAATGAGAACAGCAGCATCGAGCCTCTTGCAACCATGTGACTTCCTGACATCAAGGCGCACGGTGCTCAGACGTTCCTGTAAGGTCGATAACAACCCTCGGCAGCTCTATAAGAGAGCAAATCAACAATGGCCTGGCAAAGTAATGGCGCGATACTTCTCATGGTGTTGGCGATCCCGTCTGCAGGTGAGAATATTCATATATAATCCAGACTTGAGCAGGTGTCTTTGAATGGATCCAATTGAAATGGAAATGTCGGATCAGAGAAGGATCCAAATACCCTGAATGTAAGTAGAGGCGATTTCTAGACTCCATTTGGGCCCCAGGCTAAAATCCACCACTTCCATTGAAAACTGCATTGCCACTGCTGTGGCTTAAAGGTTGTCGGCCCTCCGAGGCCCTTGAGTGGCCATCATGGGGGCCCAAAGTGGTTTCCCATGTTGCCTGTAGTTTAGCTACGCCTCTGACTGCAAGGTTTAAAAACCCATAGCTTATTGTACAATTGTGCTCTTTAAATTCTCTCTTATTGTCATCTCCATCATAGAGAGAGCGGACATTAATTTTTGACCTCATCTTTTTACTGTAAAAAGTGAAGCATAGAGCCATCTTTAAAAAAAAATGAAGTACATATGCAGCGTGGATTTTTTTTTATGTTGGTTTGACTTAATGCCATGTGTGTAATAAATAGTCTGCCAGATAGACAGAAATGTCTTTTTCATTAAATTTCCTAATTCTGTTACAGTGGTTCAGACACCCAAAGACAACGTATTGTTAGGTGGCAAGGGCAGCGCCTATATGTCTCTGCTCTGAATTTACCAGTTTTACGCTTAGAGGGTATAGAAATTGAGTATTAACAAAAATAATTTAAATTTGCCTAGTAACAGATAATGCAATTATACTTGGGAATGCCTTTCAGTATTAATTAAATTCATCACCAATTTTAACTTCAACCTCAATGAATTGATCATTTGAGAGGCACCCTACTTGCCATGGAGGGCTAACCATGCTAGCAAGACAGGCTTTTATCAACCATGTTTATTGTTTCCCACCACATCTCAATACTGCTTGTTATAACTCTATGTTGTCAGTTTGACAGTTACAACTATATAACATGAGTATATTGGTGAAATGCTGTATAGTTTGCTTGTTTTGTCACAGAAATGTTGTTTTGTTGATGGAAGATTCATAGCAAGCACAAGATGAGTGTAGGTTAGCTTGGGAGGTGACAAGATGGATGCCATTTTATAAACCCTCCGTCTAAAAGGTGTCTTACTTGAGTACAGTTATATTCGACACAATTTGTCCCACAAACATGTGCAGTGGTATTGGTTATGTAGTTTTATAGCATTTTGGGGGCAAATTATGCAATAGTTACATCACCTTTTTGGGGAGAGGGGGGATTCTTTTGTGTAATAAACATTTAAAAATGAATTTTTGCATGATTGCAACCTCACAGTACTGCATGAGTGTTTAAAACAAAATACTGGTGGGACATTTATTTAATTGTTATTATGAAAAAGCATTTTTTTCTAAAATGGATGACAATAAATTTGTAGCCTACTTCTGTGCAAACAGTTAAACAGGAAGACAATCTTTCAAGATAATACTGCAGATTGAGAGAAATTTTCATCAAAGGTGTTAATAATTTCTGTAATTTATTCAACATGTATAACGTATAGGTAAACATTTACCAGTACATGTTAAGTTAGGTATGTAGATGTATGGCTTTCAGAAGTAGGCTCATAGACTTAAGGGTACATGTCATTTAGTGTTGTAGATTTCATCAGAGTTGCAGTAACTGTTCTTGTTCCAATGTACTCTAGTCAATGGAACTGTATATGAGATGTTTTCATGTATTTTTGCAGTGTTTCTTAACCTTTTTATGAGAGCTTGTTCCTAAGAATGATTTGCAGATGTGACGTTTTTTGTCATACGAATCTGCAGTCTGAAGTGAGAGTAAAATGGGTCAGGTGTGCTATAGGCCAAGAACAGGTGTGTCTGGGGCAATAGAGAAAAATGAGGGCTTAAGGGAAACTGGAGGATTTAACACAAATAAATACGATGTATCATTATTATGATTATATACAGTTAAATGCAGAGCAGGATGTCAAATACATGTATGTTACCGATATGTCAACTGAAGTTTAGGCCAAATGCTCATTGTGAGAAACTATTGGAGAATATGTTGCAAACAAATTTCCAATGTGACAAAGTTTTACAATATCATACAGCTAAGAAAGACAACAAATTTTATGTCACACTGATATTGAAGGCTAAAATAAGGTACAGTATGATACTACAATGATGTTGCAATTAATATGCAAAACATAATTATGTACCCGTGATAGTTGGCAACTTCAGTGTAAACAACTGCTTTTACTACACCACATTCATTTACATTTTATTTCACAGTTGTAAAACATGTAAGCTTAAAAAGTGTCATTCTATTCCAAATTAGTCATTCTGTTGAGAATGGCATCTGATGTCACAGGCAAATGACAAATGACTATCAGTGGAAATTTACCAGAAATCTCAATCAGACTCTTCAAACCTGCAACTCAGACAAACCAAACAAACTATTCATAATATTCAAAAACTGAAACTTGAGAAAATGCCCTTGTTGAGTTCTGAGTTTCAACATATGTATTCTGTGCAATGTCTGCACAAAATCTGCTAACATTCCATTAAGTAGCCTGTGTTTATGATGTTTCCGTATGGCAATGAATCACACTAAACAGAGGCATTAATAAAGTGGAGATATTCAAGATATTCAACACTACTGCTACTGCTACTACATCCTTGCAACAGACACACAAGCCTGTGATCGATATTGGTCTTGATGTCTTTGATTTCTTTATTGATAGTGGACTTGTATTCGCTATTTTTGTCTATAGTTCTTAGGTTTGTTGATTAAAAAACGTTTTAGATTTGGTGATCCATCTGGGGCTATTATGAGAACATCCAGGAGCATAGCTCAGATATAGTGAAGGCCCAGATCTAATGACACCCCTGACACGAAATATAGGATTTCATTTTGCTCCATACAGCAAAGACAAATTTTAAATTAAAGGGAGTCTGTCTGCATAAACTACTTATGTAATCTTGTGTTACATGGCTTTGCACTCCAATCTGTAAATATTCAGAAAAATGTTGAGACAACCTGGATTATAGTATTATCGGTTACATTTGCTCATCATTCATTACATATGATTTTTTTGAAAATGAAGGCTGTATAATTCTCTTTTTAAAAATAAAACTCTCATCAGATGTATATCATACAGATTGGCGAATTTTTTTCGTCATGCAGTTTAGCTTTTTTGTGGCGGCAGGGCTTTTTTACATAATGGTCTTAGTCCAAATGCACTCCAGTGTTCGACTAATGCCCAGTGTGCGTGAGAGCTGTGCATTGAAGGCTCATGTACATTTATAGGACACAAGAGTTTGACTTCCTGTTCTTCAGACCTCTGTTACATCAGCACACTTGTGGTTTTGCTGTTTAAATGGCACCATGACAGCCAAATATGTGATAACAGCCTGACACATACTCAATATTACATGTCACATACATAATAGGAATATAAGTAGTGGCACTCTGTTTTAACATGTGTAGTACCTGTTTCTATCGTAAAACTGTATTTTGACCATTTTAGTCTTTGCTGTGAAAATATGACATTATTGGACAAAAATATATATTCTCAGAAGAGTGAGTGACTCACTTATACTAATACTGCATTTTAGTATGGTCGAAACCATATAGCTTTGAATTAAATCAAGACACAGTCCTTGTAGGTATGGCCTGATACAGTGACATTAAGATCAGCAGAAAAGTCAGTGTTGTACACTGTTGTATACAGTCATAAAGAGACACAGCCTATACAGTGAAATGCACAGTTGTATCAGCAATGTCCAGTGCACCACTGCAGCAGGAAGGATTATGATTTTCTCTAAATTCTGTCCTTTAATGTTCATATTTTATATTTACATTTAGTTTTGTTGGGGGAAGATTTATTTTACATAATTTTAATTTAGTAATGCTCCATGAATATGGTGTTAAATCTGTAAACAGTGCATAGTGTTACCATCAAGTGTGTGATTTTTTTTTAGCTTGTCATTCTGTTTTTGTAAATTATTTACATGTTTCTAATGGCCCAGATGCAGACGTTTTTCCAATACACTGCGTTTATGACTCATTCTGTATGTAAATATTTTGCTGTGCAAAATATTGAAACACTATACAAGAATAACAAAAGCACAACTGGAAATGATTAAATTGAAACTGAGAAATCATAATGTTTTCGGAAAATGTTACATCTGCTTCAATGCAGGTGACATGCATCACAAAAGTCACAGCATGGGCAGCGGATTACATACTCAACACAGAAGTTGATGCATTCTTTCTCTTAGCTCATAACAGTTGTCCACTTGTTCATAAAAGCATAACATTTATACACTTGTGCAAAAACAGGAAAACACTGGACAGAAAAGATGTCATCACCCATGTTTTAGTGGTCATGGATTACATTAATACTATTTACCACATTACAAATGCCTTGTGGCTGCCGTGGTGACCATTTCTGCTCTCCGCTATGACCATATACACTTTGCAGCTTGACCTTGACCTTTTTTGTCCTCTCTTACTTGGTTTAAGAGACATGATGCAGAGTACATCATTTGGTCATGCTGAAAACTAAAATGGCTGCCACTACCACCACAAAGCTTTTTTGTGATGGCTCCATGTTTGATATTGTTCTGGGCCTCTATGAAAAATGTAACATTTAACCTGAAATTGTCTATACTGGACTTAAAGATCATTAATGATAAATGATGATTCGACTAAAGTTAAAACTGAGTTTCTGATTAATTTTCATTTGTTGATTTGTTGGTAAATTATTAGCCAGATGCATCAGCCACTTTCACATGGTTTCACTTCGTGCAAAAGCATCTGAAACTTCTGCATTGGCATTGGCTATCTTCCAGCTTCCAAGTGCTTCTGTTTTTACAAAGATCTCAAATCTTTTTTAAAGATTTGAAATATTTAGATAGTGTGGTGTGTGTTACAGCAGAGTTTTACAGCTGTGAAGACACAATACAGCATTGGTGTCAGAGTCGTCTTCCCTCTGAGCTAAACAGAAAGAGCGGTGGTTGGCATGAAGGCACCTGTGAATTTGGGTCATGGTGTATTTGAACAGAAAAGCACTAAAAAAGCACTAAAGGTGACAGTACATTGGGAAAAACCTTTTGAGCAAAGTTGCTGAGCAACAACATGATAGGCTCTTAATATTTTTATTTGATGATTACATCAAGTTGCATGACAATGATTTTAGTTGTCCTGATACAAATGTGTTAATAACAAAATAAAATATCAATAAAAATAAAAAATATCAGCAAAGTGCCTAAACAGCATCTGTTAGTAATGCTGCCAGGCAACCATTCCTTAAAATGTTGCGCTGTGTATAATCACCTTAATAGTCAACTGCCGTCTGTATCCTCGTGGATTTGTGACTAGATTAACTATGCGTATGGGACTAGGTAGGGTAGCGTATGGGACATTTTGTACAGAGGTGAAACGAAATGAAGCACGAGGGGCTGGTTTACCAGGCTACTAGAATAGAATAGAATAGAATAGAATAGAATAGAATAGAATAGAGTAGAATAGAATAGAATGCCTTTATTGTCATTATACAAGTATAATGAGCTTCCCCATTATGTGCACACATAAATGAGCTTCCCCATAATGTGCACACATAAATAAACAAGGAGAGATATGTACAATAAAAACTACTATAAAAACTACTAAGTACAAGAATTAAGTACAAGAATTAACATAGACTGTACAATAACTAATATGATCTACTCTCTGTAAAAAGTTGCATAGACTGTGCATAGATTTGTGCAAAGCCTGGTGATAAACAGGCACATATCAGCAGCAGGTATGACGATAAAGTAACTGGTGTGACTGACAGCATAAATAGATGGAGGTATCAAGGCATTTTCACCCACCTATTCCAATATGTGCAGTAGGCAGCTAAAGAAACAGACAGAGGACTGTCTTGATATTATAGTGCAATTGATAATTAACAAATAACAGTAAAACAGATAGAGTGCAGATAGCAGTAACATAATGGTGCAAATGATTACAGTGATAATATAAATTAAATACATGATAATTACAGTACGCAGAGTGATGCCTGTCAGGTTGGCTAGGTAGCCCATATCAACATTTAAAGAGCAACTTCTAACATGGGTGGGCACTGGACAGGCTGCAGGTCTCAAGGGGAGAGGCTGAGGAGAGGATGAGGATGTTTACTGTCTACCGCCGTTATTACTTATGTTATTATTGACATGATCAATCAAGTATTTATTGCTATTGGGATTGTAAAAGATAAGCTTAACCAATGTGTCTCAGACAAATGTTTTTTTTACTTACAGTGGCAAAAGAGTGTCGGAGAGGGAGAGTGTATAGCAGACAGATGGTGCAAGTGACACAAACTAAGCTCATGTGTAGTTGGCTGGAAAAGCAAGCAAGGTTTTAGTCATGCACATCTATAGTGTATGTAAATTAAAAAAAAAAAAAAAAAAAAACTGTGAAGACGTGAAGATCCACACACCGGAAAAGCTCTCATTAAAGTTTGGCACTTTTAAAAACAAGTTACAAACCTCTGTAAAATATGTAGACAATGTATATAAAAATAAAATATATAGACAATAATAACAATTGGAGGTATACAGTAACACATAGATTATTATGTAATAATGTCATATCACCTGATTTGGGGCAGTGGTGGCCTAGCGGGGCAGTGGTGGCCTAGCGGCTAAGGCATCGGACCTGTGACCGCAAGGATCGCAGGTTCGAATCCCAAGTCGCCAGTAGTGCCACGGAGGTACCCTGAGCATGGTACCGTCCCCACTCACTGCTCCCCGGGCGCCGTTGTCATGGCTGCCCCCTGCTCACATGTGTGATGGGTTAAATGCAGAGGTTGAATTTCGTTGTGTGCACTGTGTGCTGTGCTGTGCCGTGTGATCACAATGACAGAAATAGGAGACTTTCACTTTGATATCTCTTTCCTGGTTTTTGGTCCTAACAGAGGCAGCAATGACCCTGTTTGATCCCAAACTCTGCTACATCCTCGATGGCTTCCTGATGTTTTATGGCGTCATGATCACAGCCCTGTTTGTTCGAGAGAGGGTGAGTTTCACGGTCCTACGTGAAAATGTTCTCCCTTCTCTGAAGATTTCTATGAAGAACTTTAGCATCCTCCTGTTGTGTCTTCATTTATATTTATTTATTTTTCAGTGTTGCAAGCCAAAGACCGTCCAAGGACAAGACAGTACATATGCAGTAAGTACTGTAGCTTCTAATATACACCTGTGGACCCCTCACCATAATAGCACCTGTTTTACTTTTAAAGGCCTTAAATAAGCATAGAGATGCCATCTATCCATCCATCTCAATCAAACTACATGTTATTCATTCAGCTATCAATAGTTCAACATCTATCAACTTGTCATTTGTCTACCTATGTGGTCTACCCATCTTCATTAAATTGATGATAAATAAATGATTCTATCTAACTATTTAAAATGGGCAGATGATATCTTGTGTTGACTTTATTTTGCATTGTAATTTACTGACTATACTCCAATGCATGAACACAGTAAAAGCTACTCTCAGCAATATATACACTTTATTTTACTGTCCCTGTTACATTAATTGGATACAGTAAAACAAAGTGTAACAATATGTAATAATATATACAGTACTTGCACTGCACTTTAGGGTTAGGGTTAGTGTTAGGTATGTACAGTGTAAGTAACAAAACTGTAATATTACACGATGTTATATGTAGATACACTAAAAAAGGAAATAAAGTGTTACCTATTTCAGCGAGCACACTTAGCATTTTCTCTGTGTAAATGCTGTTTAGTTATGCGTTTGTTTTTGTGTTTGAAGGCCCTGCAGAAGAGGACTGATGATAACTATGCTCGTGCAGATGTAGAGAGTGGCTCTGGCCGAGTAAGTCTTTAAACTTTTATTACATGCTCTCCTTCTCTCTCTCTCTCTCTCTCTCTCTCTCTCTGTCTCTCTCTCTCTCTCTCTCTCTCTCTCTACCTCTCTCTCTCTCTCTCTCTACCTCTCTCTCTCTCTCTCTCTCTACCTCTCTCGCTCTCTCTCTCTCTATCTCTCTCTCTACCTCTCTCTGTCTCTCTCTCTGTCTCTCTCTCTATCTCTCTCTCTATCTCTCTCTCTCTGTCTCTCTCTCTGTCTGTCTCTCTCTGTCTCTCTCTCTGTCTGTCTCTCTCTCTCTGTCTCTCTCTCTCTCTCTCTGTCTCTCTCTCTCTCTCTCTCTATCTCTCTCTCTCTCTCTCTCTCTCTCTCTCTCTCTCTCTCTCTCTGTCTCTCTCTCTTTACTCTGTTGTAAATGACTTGAAAGCTCCTTAAATAGTGAACTCCTTGATAATTACTTGCATGACTAATTCAATCTAATTTACAAACTGCTTAAAACTAAAAATTACTTTTCGGTATTTATAATGCCTCACATACATCCCAATTAGTTCTTTTCACCTATGCTTCTCAAGGCATATGCATACTAGCTGAATTGCAATGCAGCTACACTGCGTGTTGATTTAGATGGTTAGAGTGTAGACAAGCTCACAGAATACGCATTAGCTGCATTGCAGCCACTTGTCATGTAGATGTGGGCCTACTTTTCACTTACGCCACGCGCGGCAACCTCAGCGCAAACAGAAAAATTACTTTTCGGTGTTTATAATGCTTCACATACATCCCAATTAATTCTTTTCCCCTATGCTTCTCAAGGCGTATGCATGCTAGCTGAATTGCAATGCAGCTGCAAGCAGCCACTTGTCATGTAGATGTGGGCTTACTTTTCACTTACGCCACGCGCGGCAACCTCAGCGCAAACAGAAAAAAAAAAAAATACAGGGCCGATGACACCGACGCCACATTTACACTTTCGAATGAATGTCTGTAACGTGAAGAAGAACACATAAAGGTGCAGTAGAAATGGAACACAGCTGTCAACACAGACCTACTGTAGTGTGCCCCATTGTTCTAAAGAAGAAATACTGCAGTCGGAGTAGCAGCAGTAGGTCTTGCTTTAAATGCAGCATAACCGTACACAGCAAAAACTGGAGTGTTAAAATGTCAGGGTTGAACATTTGGGAGTTGATTTTACCTCCCAAAGTGTAATTGTAACCCTTTTGGATTTAAATGGTGTCCACAGTTGGGGTTATTTTACATTTTGAACGTGTTCATTTAACTCTGAAGAGTGTGGGGCTATATAAACTCTCAAAAGTGCTAAAATCAACTCTGTGGGAGTAAATTCAACATTGCACATTTTGGTGTTTCGGAAGTGTCAGTGTGGAAGTGTATGGCTTATTGGCTTAGTAACATTGCTAATAGTCTTGGGGGAAGGGGCTTCATCTTAGCCACTCACTTCTGACCTGCTGTGAGCGGACTGTTTCCCTCATGGCCGCCACTGAAACAGTGTGTGGTTAGGGTGGTGGATGCCTCTGATGAGCAGCTGTGCTCTAGACCTGCAGTGCCTGGCACAGATGCTGTGAAGACGTGGTAGTGGAGCTTTTAGTGGTGAGTTCTTCACACTGGTAGTAGAGCTTTTAGTGGTGAGTTCTTCACACTGGTAGTAGAGCTTTTAGTGGTGCGTTCTTCACACTGAATCACTCTGCTGAGATCCTCAGTCCTTGGAGTAAAGTATTTGGTTGAAGGTTGAGTTGTCATGTTCGTCACTTGTTTGGCCTTTGTGGTCTTGAGGTTGAGGCATTATAACCTGCACCAGTCTGCAAAAGTGGCCCGCTTAGCCTGGTTCTGATCCAGTGAGTTAAGTGAGAATGAAAGGCAAGGCAAGGCATGTCTATTTGTATATAGCGGATATACACAAAGGCAGTTCAATGTAATTGAATAAAAAGTAATTTTCTGCATGCATGTGTTTTATTAACATTTTTGTACAGAAAAATACATTAGTTCTTTTTACAATGAAAAATACATCCTCTATGGCATTTTAAAAAGTGGGAGTATGTAACTAGGTTTGTGATATGCCTTATATGTTTTGTTCCAGGGACGTAGACAACAAGATGAAGACAGCACTTACTCGGTAAAGCTTACATAATATTCACAATGTGTTAATGCAACATCCAGTTCACACATCTCTACATCTCAGTGAATCCTTTTCGCAGACATACAGTATTCCACTACACTTGATCTTTTGCATTTTTGCTAAATAAAGCAATATTATCTGAATAAACCATTTTTGGTAGCCCTAATAAGCATTTATTTTGCATTTGTTAACTCTTACTTAACACATTGTTCATTTGGTAACCATTGCTTTTACACTATTTCTCATCAGTAAATCATTTATAAACATAATGACACACATCTGTCTGGATGTCGGTTGGCTATCTGTCTGCATGTCGGACTGTTTTTCTTTATGTTATCTGCTGTGTATCTCTCAGCCCGCTGCCTTTCTGTCTGTCTGTCTGTCTGTCTGTCCTCTTCTGTTTGCTTTAACATTTGTAGATTATAAATTATTTACTGATCAGAAATAGCGTAAGGCAATGGTTACCAAATGATGAACAAGTGTTACATAAGAGTTAACAAATGCAAAATAAATGCTTATTAGGAAGTAGTTATTACCCAGTTTTCCTATTGACTAAATGTATGTATTTTTGTCCACAGCGCTTGAACAAAGGCACAGAGGATACTTACAGAGAGATTCAAACAAAGAGAGACGTAAGAAGTTTATTTTATTTGCACTACACTGCAAAACCTATGCAATGCAATGCAAGATTCCTGGGTTCAGTATAGCATCAAAATGCAAATTGTCTGTACCACATATTTGCCATTTTTATTGTACTTTGAATTGAACTTATATAACAATAAGTAAAGCCATTTTGATTTTAAACATATTTGCACAAAATGATCTCTGCTGACTGCTGACGTATTATTATTATTATTATTATTGTTGTTGTTGTTGTTGTTGTTGTTGTTGTTGTTGTTGCTGTTGTTGTTGTTGTTGTTGTTGTTGTTGTTGTTATTATTATTATTATTATTATTATTATTATTATTATTATTATTATTATTATTATTATTATTGCTGACTGCCATTTTGTCTCTCCACAGCATCGTCGTCAGAAAGATGATGTGTACCAGGTACAAGCTCGAACTCACATGCTTATGAATTAATGAACATTTCATCTAAGCATAGAAAATCTTATCTACATTTATGCATAATCAAAAACACTATCTCACTATCTCCATGTACATATTTGATGATGTTTTGTAAAACAAAATGGCCACTCTGCATGTTCATGTTTCTTTTTTCTTGTGTCACCCAGGGCTTGAAGGTAGCCAACAAAGACACGTACTCCAGTCTGCAACCACGCCACCAGCCACGCTGAGATCAGCCACACTGAGATCAGCCACACTGCCGATACCATCTGAAATTAGTTCCTGTTTTACCTTCATTCAGTTTATATAAAAAACAACGACTTGCAATCTACTGACTGGTGCTTCAGTTTGCACTTCAGATAAATTATGACATTAGGAATCACACACAGATGCGACTAGTTCACTTCACATCCGAAAGTCTTGGAGGAAAACACACACACACTCACACTCACACTCACACACACACACACACACACACACACACCAAAAAGACAGTTACTGTAGTTTCTTGTGGCAGAAGTCAGTCATTTACACAAGATAAATCTAAATCTTGTGCCAGTCAAAAACAAACAATTTCAGCTTTATTTAGAGGGCCTGAAGAGTGAGGGAGAAATATCTATCTAAAGATGTATCTCTCTAAATATAAGGTCTTTGGCCTTGAGTGGGTTATGTTGGGCTCATTTCATTGTTCCTGAGAAGTCAAAAGACTAAGCTTTACTGATTTACTGTATGTCTATGAAAGACATCATAAATGACCTCACATGCATTCATGTGAAAATAACACATGCATTCATGTGAAATGCACAAAATAGGATAATTGTTCTGCTTCTTTCAATGGCAATTTGTATTCTTTTCCTGAAATTGCTTAGGTGCTTAATAGGCATTGCATTTAGTTGGGCTGGTTGCAGTAGACTACAGGAAAAATAGTATAACTGCACTCAAATGTAGCATATACTAGTTACTCTGTAGTTGACAGTGTTGATCTTGAAGTCAGAGTACCAGCAGGGAAGTTAAATGGATTCAGTTGGTAATATATTCATGTTCCTCCTATAATGCCTGATTTTGGGCCTCTAGTATATTGCCTTGTAGTGGGACCGTAGGGGACCGTAACTAGAACAGCAAATTCAGATTTTGTTATGCCAACCCAGCACATTCCTGTACCTACTGTATAATTTTTGAGAATTTCTATCGTTTCTATAGGACATTATGCTATCTTTCAATTTCTTACAGATGTAATCAAACTCTTAATTTTCTTCTCTCGAAATAATTTCATTCTCAATCATACATATGCTATGTATAAGGTACCTACAAAAATAAATAAATACAAACTAGAAAGCTGTGGATAATGTTACCAGACTATTGCTTAACAGGCTAGCACATTTGGTAATGAACAAACTGATTCTGTCTGCTTCACACAGCAAAAGACCAAAAACTCCTGGCAGGCAAATAAGACAAAATGTCAAAATCTTTTCGGAATGACAACTGTCTGGTACACACACTAAATCGAAGCTATGGCAACAATAGCTGACACAGGTTTACTAGAATACTGTGTGTGATTATGAATGGAAGAACAAACCCATGTAGCTTTCGAAATTATACATACCTTTGTGTGTGCTGGCATTGGTGCACAGCTGCAGCAACTTCCAGTGAAGAGCTAAATTTGGCCTATCCCTAAACTCTTATGAAGCACTGGCTGAACAGAAAAGTAGGCTTAGTAACTGGCCAATGAAAAAAAGAAGTCAGAAAACATTATCTACAGTAGTATGTCCTGGATTTAGAAGGCCATTTGAAGTCCAACATCCCATCTGATGGTATTTGAGTAAAAATAATAACCTTGGGCTGTGTCTGTCTGTGTTTTAGTTTTTGTCTCCTTATTGTTAAGAATAAACCTTGTTCTTGATTTTCAACCACTAGGCTGGCTGAGTCTCCAAATTCAACTAAAAAGTAATTAATTTACTTTTACATCAAACTAGGCCACAAGTGCTGGCCTTTATCCACAGTTGTTTTTCACCCTCTATTATGCAGGACATTATACATACCTTCGGCCTTTTGTGTATTTTTGCAAGAAACTTTTTTTATGACCTTCTAAAATTCATCTCGATGGCATATGGTTATGTGACAAATATACATGTTGTTCCCATTGCAGTCCACTGTACTCAATACACAGCTTTGTAGTCTGGGAAAGAAATGTTAATAAATTAATGCAGCCTTATATTCAGTGTTGCCAGCTTTCACTTCATGGTGGAAATACATACTAAAACTAAGTAACTGATGTCAGTTGTGCTTTTGGTATTTGGTTTATAGGTGTATCTCTAGGAATTAACTGGTTAGCTGTACAACAAACAATCCATACAAATGTTACCAATGTTGTATTAGTTATTATGTCTTGAGGCTTTGTTGTAATATTGTTATGCTATGACGTTTGGTTGTGTATGGAAACATTTATGTTCTTTTTACCAATAATGAACTCTTCAGCTGAATAAAGTTTTGCTATGAAATGTTCTTTCTGGTTCCATTTAAATGTGTTTTTTTCTGGTAACACTTTATTTGGACAGCCATCCCATTGAGACTTTACAAATAGTTTGTTGAAATTCAGTTTAATGTTGTTTATTGTTTGTGGACTTACTGGGTCTTGTTGTGGCTTGCATAGAAAATGAAACAGAAAGTTAGTTTCCACGCCCCATTCAGTTAGTGTTAGCTACTCGTTCATTATTCAATCTACGTTGCATCAATTTTTCTTATTCTTTTTCCTCCCAACAGCACTCGTGACCTCAAACAACAGAGCTGTGGATTGATTCACACCAGACTTCTCCTTTATAGTAATGGCATTTTATCCGACATTTGACTCATCTGCCAACTAAATCGCTACCAAACAATTTGTTTGAAATTCAACTCCTGTTGAAAACACCTCGAACCATTGTCAAGATATAGTAGTTTCAAAAACATTCCACCATCTTTTTAAAACTCAAAATCTGATAAAATCACATTTATTTAGTATATTTTGGTAATATTTCAATAGTGCAATTAAACTTCAGAGAGCCAATTCTTAACCTTAACATATTTATCTTGACATTGAATAGTGGGAAATGTTTTACCTTATGAATACCTTTTGTTTAATAAAAAAAATAAAATAAATAAAACTTGATATTTTTTAAGGTTTCCTACCAAAATTGTCTTATACCTTAAAATGACAATTTGCGACTTCAGGCTCATTTCGCCAAATTGGGCCACATGTAGTGTCTTTGGACATTGCTGTGAACTCACATGTACTGGCGTGGTGTGTAGTGTGTGTTATTAGTCTGCAGACCTCCCCCTTTTGAGTCTCCCTGTAACATCTGAGGTTAGCTCTCTTCCTGTTTTGCTGTATGTGAGGTGGGTGGCCCTATTTGTCAGCAGCTGGGTAAAATTCAATCAAGTCAAATAAAACACAAACACATCCACACCACTTTTGAAAACTCAAAATCTAACTGCATGAATAGAAAACTTGTCAAACACACACACACACACACACTTTCTCTCTCTATCTTTCTCTTTTATACTTGTTTACCTGTGGGTCACACTCCTGCTTTATATATTTCAAACCCGTGTTGCCAGTTGTATAGGTGTTAGTCATTTCCTAGTGGTGCATTACCTCCGACAGCTACTACTGTACCTAAGTGTCAGACCAGAGAATGTTATGTGTTAACTGATTGTGCACAATAAATTAAGATAGTCAGCTTATTCTGAATATGTCTGTGAAGATTCTCATTCATCTAGGTCATGCAGAATTAAAAGTGCAGAAATATTGACTTTACCAGCATAGAAGAGAGAGTATTGGTTAATTTTTTATTGTTTTTATTGGTGTAAATTCTGTGCGTATTCATTTATTGCGGATTTATCTCATTAAAATGAATCTTTCTGTTAAATACAAAAGGACCAACAAAATTTCTTGCATTCACAAAACTACAAAAAGTCCAGTTCTTTTTTGAAGAAGAAATGATCAGTTTTGGAAATATCTGGAATTTCTTATTTGGGAAAAGGGCGTTTACCCTATTCACCTTAAACAGACCTAAAATTTTTGTGACAAAAACAAAACAGACAAATTATTGTGCTCTCCTGCCTTTAACTGTGTGAAGCAGACTTTGCTTCTTCTTGTTTTCTCCAAGCAGCAAGAACTTCATCATCATTCTCTTCTAGCTCCCTTTGCGCCCTTTCGCGACACCGTTGCCGAATTTGACTAAGGTAGGCATTCACATCCTCGTCATCCTCGTCTTCCACGTTTCTATTTCTGCTCCTTCTTTCAGTCTCTTCTGTGTCACTTTGCAAGTTAAGAGTGTGTCCGGCTCTTGCTGTGTAGGACCTTGCCTGGTACCGTGGTGGTGGACTCTCACTTCTGCCGAAATTTGAGTAGCCAGCGTTCGGGCTGTACCTGGACATGCTGCTCATCACGTCATCGCCATCGCCGTAGTCATCATCATCACTCAAGTCAGTGAATTTGCGTCTTGAGGTGTCTGTCAGCGCTGAAGGCCGAGCGAAAGCCCCATCCATGTGTTCTGGGACTGTGGTGTCTTCTTCACCCACAGGCTCTGCCCTCTTTGCGGGTGGCCTTACGTTTTTTAACCATTCGTCTATACTGCAGGCCTTCTCTTTTTCTATTCCCGAGAGGTTAAGCCTTCCTGACAGTCCATAATCGCGCTTTATTTTTGGGCGCTCTGAGGAATTAGTCATCGTGGAAGAGCTGTATTTATTTGTTGTGCTAGCAGGTGTTTTAAAAGCTGCCTCGAACTCTTCGGATTCATCCTCTTCGCTTTCCTCTTTTGCCTTTTTCTTTTTGAACAGTGTGCTGCGTTTGTTGTCCTCTGCTATTTTCTTTTTCTCGTAGGTCGCTATCTTGCTGCTCATTTCCGCCTTTATGTCCTTGTCCATGGAGTCTAGCTTACTCAAGTTGACCGTGTCCGCGAAGAGACTGTACAGCGGTACGCTGGTCGTGGTGATTTTATTCTTGCGGGAAGCTTTCCCATACTCCGCAAAGTCCGACGAGGACTTCGATAGACCTCCCGCAGAGAGAACGGACTCTGGCCTGTTGCGAGACCGAACACTTGAATAGGACGTTCCACTCAGCATTGACACCTTGTCGTCATCGACACCACGAACAGAGCCGAGGACTGATCCTCTACCCGTGCTGCGGCCTAGGTCGACTGACAAAGCACTTCCCTCCACCATGTCTCCCTGTTTCTGCATTAGCGTCTCAACCACAACGTTGGAAATCCAGTTCTGAATGGCGGCTATGTTAACCATGGGCTCTCCATCTGGGGTCTGCAGGGCAGGCATGGGTGGAAGCTGCATTGGTAGAACTGGTGGTTGGGAGTGTAAACTGCTCGCCTGTGACGATCGGACCGATGACCTTCCACTGAGCATGGACACGTTGTCATCGTTAGCAACACTCTGTGCAGGGAACGCTCCCGCACAGAAAGCAGAGAGCGGGATGCTGTTTCCAGATGCAGCGTCCCAACCACACACGGACTGACTTTCTTCCAGCGTCTTCCGTGTACGCTCCAGTAGTTCTTCCCGTCGCTGCCTGCGTTTGGCTGTGTTAGAGTCGGCAACGCGTGACATCTCCAACAGCTCGTCCTTGTCCTCGTCGCCGCCATACTTCTTTTGCTGCTTCAACTTCCAGGTTTGATAGGCTGTCAGATTAACATCCTCAAGGTTTGGCACAGGTTCCTCCGCATCGCCCTTGCTTGACCCTGCACCACTCAGTACGCTGCCTGTGTCACCGTCGTCCCTATTCTTATTCCACCCATAGTGGACACGTTTGACCCTCCAACGCTCCAGTGGCGACAGAGTCTCCTTGTTTTTCTTGCAGAAGTTATAGATGGAGCTGGAGTCTGACATCAAGCTCTCAAGGTCTTCATCGATTTTCTTACTGCTATGTTTGGACTCCTCCTCTTCCCTGGCCTTGTATCGAGAAGCAGCCTGCTCTTCGATCTCTCTTAAGCGTTCCTTCCATAGGTCCGAGTAGCTGCTGCAGCTTGTTGTGGATGCGGTGTCACAGGTTCGGCGCCGGCAGCGTTTTTCCAGCGTTTCTTTCATGGCACGAACTTCCTCGCTGGTTACACTCTCTAGGTCGTCCGGCTTTGGGATAAACTTCCTTCCGTTCTCACCTGGCAGAGATTCGCCATCGTCCTCACACATCAACTGTGCCTCCCACCAGTCTTCGCTTTGATACCTCTCGTTTCGCCTCTGCCACTCCCGCACCATCGAGTCGACGTCATCGTCCTCCTCATCCTCTGCACCTTTTCCTGGTAGTTCAACGTTATCTGCTGAGCTCGCTGCACCCGTTTCACTACGACCCCCTAGAAGGCCTGCTTTTACGGCTGCTGCTGCAGCGGACGACGCCACACTACTCATGACGCTAGCAGCGTCCTCCTCCTCTTCCATCATGATCGAGTGAGCCTTGACTCCCATCACGCTCTCCTCCTCTTCCTGTACCTGGGCGTGAGTGTCAATGACGGAGCACTGACTTAGTGTGTCGTCGTCGTCGCGCTCCTCGAGAAGGTTTTCGTTCAGCTGCCGCAGCTGTTTGATAAAGCCCTCGTTGGGGTTGATGGCGCGCTTCTTTCTGATCTCCGTCAGTGCCTCCACGATGGTCATCTCGTGGAAGATCATGAGGTAGGCGGCCACAAGTATTGCGGAACGGCTTACACCCATCATCGAGTCCACTAACACTTTACCTGGAAAACAACACAAACACACCATTTCAGTTTCATTAAACGCCTTTTGATAAGATGAGATCCAAGATACCGTCACAGTCCACATAGGTTTTGCACTACAACCAATGACACCACTGGTTAAATGGCACCATTCGAGCTTTACTACACTAAACACTGTGTTTTTACTTATTTGTATTATATACAAGCCTACTGTACTTTTTGTTGTGTTTATATTATTATGTCTTATGTCGTCATGTCTTCCCGTCTTGTTTATAAGATGTTTAATGTTCACTGTGGGTCTAGGGCGCATTGCAATTTCAAATTCTGTGTGTGCAACCAGTACATATGGTTTTTTGACAATAAAGACTTTGACTTTGACTTGACTTTTAAAGGGGTCCTCACATACCTGATTTTGATATTTTTTGGTGCACTAAAACAGATTCAAACCATGGCATTATCATGTTGTACAGCTCTAGTCAACCTCTATCTGAAGTGGTTCACTTCAGGAACCAATGCCTTTAGTGGATTTTTTTCTCTTACCCTTGTGTGTCAGCAAAGCTTCGTCCAGAAATTCTGCTGTAGTGCGAAAGTGAGGCGAGATGTCCGCTTCTGAAAAGTCATCCACCTCGATGCCCATGTAGGTTATGTTCATGCCTGAATAGAAAGCCTGGCCTGTGTAGACACCTGTTCCATGTGCAGCGTTCAGGATGTGTGTGATACCCATGCGTTTTAGCCGTGCTTTGTTGACTGCCACTGACCTGCACAGCAGGAAAGATTGAAGATGATTCAGTTAGCCACTTCCATTGTGGGAAAAAAGGTCAATTCACTGCTATACATCGCTTAAAAGAGGGGAGATTAAAAACTGTCCAGCTATCAGTTATAAAACACATGTGATTAATATACACACCACATTTATTAAGAAGCACAAATAATCAGGTTTTCTCATTGAAACATGAAGTCATGATGGTTAAAGGTTACATATTTGAAGTTTAAAAGTGTAAAACTTACTACCTATAGCACAAAACAGGAATATATATATATATATATTTTATGTTTCACACAAAAGAAAAAGAATTCACAGACAGTGATGCTGCTCACATGCATCGACATACAGTACAGTATGGCTTACTTTTCCCCAATGAAGATGTTGGGCCACACCTCATCCACAGGATTAAAGGGAGATTCGAGGTGATCCTTAACGAGTGCCCTTTGGATGTCCAGTACACAGGGTGTGTTGTACGGACTGCGGTCATCCATCATGTCCTTCACACGGTTGTACAGGTCCTCCACCATCAGCTGCTCTGGGGTCTCCAGCAGGGACTCGGGGTACGGGCTGATCCTCACCTCTTTCTGTGGCAACTCTGTGTATAACGGAAAATTTGGTTATGTATTAGCAGCTTCACAAATTCACTGACAAATCCATTGAAACCTGTACAACAATTCGTCTGTAAAGGTTCCCATCCATCCAGGTCATAGTCGTCATAAGTACTAAGTTGTAGGCAACTGGAAGTACTTGTGACATGCTCAACAATACAAAAATACAATTTCAGACAGGAAACTCTCAGGATTAATCATCAACATTTTCTTAGTCATGGCGGGCTAGATCGGCTCAAAATGCTGCTGCGAAAGCTGTTGCTGCAAAAGCTGTGAAGCCGCAAAATTAAAGCTGCATAAGAAATACAAGTTACACTGAAATTGCTGCCAGAGAAAATTAACATGCAAGCAAGGAATAACAAAACCCCCCTTAAGCTAAGCAGATCTAAACAGGGGGAGCTGGGGAGGAGGAGGGAGCAAGACAACGCTGCCACATTGCCGCCCCAGAGCTGTCAGATTCAGCCCAGCAGGCTGCAGATTTGAAATAGCATGGCGTCAGGGGGCATATGCTGATTGATTTACATCACAACCAATTAACAGCGTCACTCAAGAGTTTCCTGTATGAACTTGGTCATAATTCCATATAGCAGCATGCCTCAAAGGCCATTGTCTCACAGACTCACACGTACTACAATTGACACTTGTCAATTGCCATTCCGCTATGTGTATATAGCCCAGAAAGAGCACATTTGCTTAAGTTTGCTTAAAAGTAAGCCAACCTGTTTGGTGTGTTGTACTATTTTCTGTAATCATAAACAAGGATAGGGTCGCATTGTTTGCTATACACTGAGTCATATAGACAACAGGCAGCCAGGACCATAATATTAAACTATTCCCAACAAAAGAGTGCACATTTATGTAAAAACGCATAATGTGCAATACATGATAAAAACTATTAACTGTACTTTTAATTGGCTACTTTGCAAATGACTTCAAAAAACATTTTGCAAACTTTGCAGACTCAAAACTTTTTTAAAGATCAACATTATTTTCCGTATAATGGTTATTGGACATCCAAATAACTCACCTTCACTGATTATTTTTTTGGCAGCTATTGCGGAGGAAAGGTGAATAGGTTCCATGAAGATGCTGTCCGAGTTGGAGAATCCGGAGATCATGGAGAACCTGTCCGTCATTGTGGAGAACCGGTCCGAGGCTGTGGAGAGTCTGTGGATGGTATGATAAGAAGGGTAAGACAAGGCAAGGCAAGGCAAGATTATTTGTATAGCGCATTTCAGCACATTTCATACACAATGGCAATTCAATGTGCTTCACAAAAATAAAAGCAAAGGACAATATGTAAAAGCATAAAAGATAAAGTAAGTGTAGGAACATAACACATAAAACACACAAAATAAGTGTAAAAATAGTAGAAATCATTAACAGAAAGCATCTGAAAACAGTTTGGTCTTAAAGGAGAACTTCGGTGTAAAATGAAAATTGGCATGTTAAAACATCATACTGAGTTGGTATGTGTACTGAGGAGCAAAATTGATTTAGCCTGTTGCATTCAGAGTTTAACTATTTTTTATCGTTTGTCCCAACGTCTTCTGGATGTTGGTTCCAGAGCTTTACAGCAGAGCAGCTAAAAAAGAGAAAAAAAAGTCTGATTGTGTCACCATTTCAGCTTTTACAGCACTAATGCAGAGCCTGCTGTCTGAGATTTCATGGCCATTCTTGCGGAATCTCATTGGAGAGGACACACACACAGACACAACTTGTTTTATAGACAGATACCCACTGTATTGTAGGTATTATAACTGACTTTTTTTCCAACACAGATCTGAGACATTGCTGTTGGTCTTACAGGTTGGTTGGAATTAGATCCTCAGTGTTCCTCAGTGAGTGTAACAGTATGAAAACGTGCAAATAAACCTTACTACAATATGATACAGCACTCCCCGAAACTGGCATATAGCTGCCTGGGTGAGGGGTGGTTACAATTGCACTGTGAGTTGAATGTGGCACATTAGCTTAGCTGAGTTTGACATGTCTGCACTAGGTGCTCTTTCCTTATAAAGTCTTATCAAAATTCAACCTTGACTAAATATCCTTTGAACTGGCCCATTGGAAACAAGGATGGAGAATACCTCTACAAATATGACAGTGAATTTAGATATTTTGCTGCCAAAATCTAATGCACAGGATTGAGTGAGTTTTGAGGTTTGTGGTAGACTACATCTGCAGCAAGCAAGACACTTGTTGCTTCGGTTAATACTTTATTTGCCTACATCATCTGCCAAGATGCCTACATAAGAGTGACATTAGCATGTTATACACATAACATAACACGTATCATAAACATTAATGACACTATTCATGTTTATGGCCGTTGCTATTGAATGTCATTCGGTTTTTGTAATGCTGAGTGAATATTTTTTGAAATGCAGCATAAACCGAATGACACCTAATGGCAACAGTCATAAACATGAATGATGTGTCATCAATGCTCATGATATGTGTCATGTCATGTTTATAACATGCTTATGTCACTCTTATGTAGACACCTTTAAATAAAGTGTTACCGTTGCCTCTACTGGCAGGGTCTTTATCAGTGTATTTGTGGCTATCACCACTCCTGGCATTGTCACAGAGATAGAAAGGCACCCTGCTATGAGCGTCTGTAGTGAAGGATCTAGAACATGGGGAAAGTGCTTCTGTCATCAATGAAGGCAAACATTTTGCGCAATGGCATCAGCCAGATGCCATTGCGCAAAATGTTGCTACGCGCTAACGTTGTTTTTTGAGATCACACATGCTTTCCTGTCCACTGAAAAATGACGCAATAGTGTTTTGACCAGAGGCAGCATGTGACGCAGTGGAGCAGGCATGATATTTTTGGAACCTCATGGGAGACAAGATTAGCTTGTTGATGTCAGACTGTATGAAATATGCACAGCAATAAAAATATAATATATAATGTAATATAAATTATGGCTACATTTTTTTATCTACACTACTAATCAGATTAGTAGTAAAATGAAATAGAAAATTAATGTAAACTAACTATACAGAATGCATACAATGTATAATTGTAAAATGTATGTAAGTAACAGACAATTTACAAGATAGCCAGAGTCTAAGGAATTACTTCATTCAGTAATTAATTCTAATGACACAGTTTTGGTTTAAAGGAAAACTTTGTTGCAAATGCATTCTAGGGTATAGCTGTAAATAGACATGAGTCAAAACTTTACCTAAAAGCAAAATTACCTTGATAGCTGGGTAGCTATTTAGTTGGATTGGCTTTCTAGTTTACAGCCATGAGCTTTTCAACAAGCATTAAAATAGTTATTTTTAAAACACTAGACGGCTTAACATAGCACCACACTTTTGTCATAGTATTATCAGAGAGAGTGTCCCTACACATGAACAAGAGCGCTGGGATTGTTGGTGTGGAGTTTATTTAAAAAGAATGCTGCTGAATACAGAACATTACATACTCTCTATATGTTGCCATTGCCATCTTGCATAGATGTCAGTATAAACGCACGATAGTGATGCCATATTTGTGAAATTAACCATAGTTCTGGCCAAAATGGGTCCATTTCAATACCCAGCCTAAATATATGGTTGTGATTGAACTTGTAAAATGGCATTTCAGCTATTAAATTATAGATATAAATTAAAGCATACTATTTGAACATATGAAAATAAGGCAAAATACTTGATGCAATGACTCTATGTCCTCTTTAACTGACCAGCTCCCTGCTGGGGGAAACACTGCTTACATGCTAGGGGAAACACTGCTTACCTGCTGGGGGAAACACTGCTTACAGTACATGCTAGGGGAAACACTGCTTACCTGCTGGGGGAAACACTGCTTACATGCTGGGGGAAACACTGCTTACCTGCTGGGGAAACACTGCTTACCTGCTGGGGAAACACTGCTTACCTGCTGGGGGAAACTACCTGCTAGGTGAAACACTGCTCACCTGCTGGGGGAAACTACCTGCTAGGTGAAACACTGCTTACCTGCTGGGGGAGGGGCAGCGCAGGTAGTGGGCCTGCACATCCCTCACACTCGCCTCCTGCTCCTCATCCTGGACCACCTGCTCCCCCTCGTCTGGCGTCGCCATGGTGTAGCTCGACTGTATCCCCTGGCAACAAAGCCCATTTAAAATACCAATCAGAAAACACACCCCTAAGAAATGTTGACTTAGCACTTTAAACCTATTATTTATATATGTCTATGTGTGTGTGTGTGTGTGTGTGTGTGTGTGCAAGTTTATGCACAGTGGTTGACAGATTTTCTATTCATGCAGTTAAGTTTTTAGTTTTCAAAAGTGGTGGGGGTGAAATCCTAGCGTTGTGGGGACATACCCCCAACATCCCCAATGCATCTGATGCATATGAACATAGGCCTATACACTGGTCAACTAACTAATGATCTACTAATAACTAATGATCAACTAACTAATGAATTGATTGACTGCCACAGACAAAGTTCACTGAATTATAATTATTTAGCCTTTTACTTTATAACCATTTCTTGCTTGGCATTTGTAAGGAAATTTAAAGGTAGTTTATAAGAAAAACTCAACACAACAACAAATTTTGGTTCTATAGACTAACAACAGATGCTGAGCATATTAACAAACCTTCAGTTGAAACCCTGTGTCTTGTTAAGGTTAGGGTGAGGGGTTTGGTTTGATTAAAATGGGTAATTCAGCAAATAATAAAAAAGAAATGAAACTGAATTCCAAGTCATCTGTGAAGTCTCTTTGAGTGGACTACATGTGCTGGCGAGATGGGTGACAGAAGTTGCTTCATCAGAGAGTTTAGTCATGACCTGGCACTGAAGACGGTACTGTGACGGTTTTGGCAGTGATTTTTTTGGTCATGACAATTTAATTAATTATGACAACATCCATCACTTGTGAAATGTTGTCTGAGAATCAACACATTCAGTAAGTTTTCCTTTAGCTTTCACACAACTAGCCCTGAGAGGATTTCTGGCAGGAGGGGAATACGAGGTAGCCAAGGGCATATGATATCATGGAGGCTACTGCTAAGCACATTTGTTTAGATGACCAACCACTGTTTGACTTAAACTTGTATTAGTAAGTTAGCACAGCGTATATGTTAATGAAAGATAAATGAAAGTTATTGTATGCTTCAACAGATAGCATTTTATTAAACGTAAAAAGAATAGCTATTCACTTTAACTTTTAACCCTATTATAGTGATCATAACAGTTCCTTGGTTGGTATATAAGATAATGCTTGTAAAGCTGTAAACATCTCTTGAAATGTTTACTCTTTACATATAAAGTACATATAAAGTTAAGTGTATTACTGACAGTTGGCCCACAGACTAAGCCTAACTCGGAAGCCAGATTTTGAAACTTTTGAAACACATTTTGGTAGGATTTTGCTTGAGTAAAAATCATTTTAAATGTAACACTCTTGGTCTTAAAACAATTTCCACAAAAAAAAATACATTTCCAAAAACCTATTCTTATAATGTCTGTGTAGTGTCTATGTTAAGTGTGTATCTATTCATAGCCTGTGACACAGCTGTGAATAGCCTTCAGGACCAGCAGAGTGACAGCTGAAAGGGTGACTCTGGTAGCAGAAGGGACCAACAACATTTGGGCCTTTACTTTAGCAACCAAATCGAAGCACCCAGTCCCTACCATCCTCCACACACTCAGACACACACACACACTTACCTGTTAATATGAATAGAATTCCTCCTGGTTCAAAAGGCAAGGCATGGAGGCTGAGGTTCAACAGAAGCCAAAGGGTCCTGTAGTTGGAGATACATTCCTCTTAAGCCAACCCCCAAGTGACATACGACACTGTTGTGACATCAGTGGTGTCACAAGGGTAAAAAAAAAAAAAAAGTCAAGTGGTTGGTACTGCATGAGGCCTAAGAGCAAAGCCCTCCTATTAGTTGATGAGCCATAGCTCCATATTCATAACATGACTATATTACATTATATTACACTTGGCAGGCGCTTTTATCCAAAGCGACTTACGATAGAGGACATAATCACAGTGTACAACACTTGCAGATACAAAGTGCACAGAAGATATACAGAGCAAAAGGTGCAAATGCCAAGTGGGGTTAATTATTATTATTATTATTATTTTTTTTTTTAAGTGCATTAGTAAAGGGTCAAGCACACACACAACATGCCTTAGAGTCAATCCCGGGTCTGGGCCAGACATGTAAACCTGCCCTCACAGACACAGGTCAGTGGTTGCCCTTATTGTGCCAATTTACTAGGGTTAAAGTCAGTCATTTTAGGACAGTTCCACTGCTTCTCTATGAATATTAGCAACACTAAGTAGTTTTCATCTTCGGTCACCCTACAGGTTGGAAGTCGAATTGTCTCTCATTCAAACTACAGAGAGAAGGTCCGCTCCTCCAGACTTACTTAGTGCGGTTATAGCCTATGGAGGGTGGCAAAGTGAATTCAGAAGTGCCTTTCACCCTGTTAAAAGTTGATGAATCACTAAAACGATTTTGGAAACATTATTTTAAGGTTGAGAAGACTATTTAGTGTTGCTTTAGTACTTGTGGTTTTCTAGGACATGGCATAAACAAAGCCAACAGAACTCTGTATCTCTTACAATATTTATGGTAGAATTTTAATCGCTTTAGTTTTCAAAAACAGGTTTATTGTTTTATCAAACAGTATTACAGCCAAGTAGTCTGGATTGTTTGTGGGCTGTCTACCTGTATCTTCACAGCTAGCATTGACGAGGGTGTAAGATGGACGACAGATCACATTCTCCACTACTTAATTAACCTCAATTAACAAGTGTGACTACTTGCTTACTTCAATCTGAGACCATATCCCCCATGTTAGTTAGACATATATTCCTTGAATCATTTAAAAAATGTGAAAAATATCTACCGTTAAACAGTCACAACCAGTGGGACATATCAGCACAGATACATGATGCTTCTGAGTCTTCAAAATGAACCGTCAAATGAGGAAACGTGTTTTTTTTATCACCATTTCTAGTGGCAAATATTAGTTTCCTCTGATCCACCTTTGGTAGAGTTCTGTGATTAATTGGTCTTCCGTTTCATCTATTCGGGCCCACTGGCAGTCTTGGCTGGGCCCGGGACACGATAATCTGATGGGGGCCCCCCTCCATATTCCAAAATGTAAGAAGGGACCAGTTCTGGGCCCCCCCTATGCCCGGGACATGAGACCCATTTGTCCACCCCCTATCAGTGCTATCAGTGAGCCTGATTACTACTACTTAATTAACCAGTTACAAGTGTGACTAGCTTGCTTACTTCATCCTTATCTTTTTGTCAATCAGTGATCATATCCCCCATGTTAGTCAGACGTAAATTAATTGAATCGTATAAAAAATGGGGAAAATATCTACCGTTAAACAGTCACAACCAGTGGGACATTAACAGCACAGATACATGATTCTTCTGAGTCAGAAAATAAGGTCTTCAACACCATTTCTAGTGACAAATGTTAGCTTTCTCTGATCCAGCTTTGGTAAAGTTCTGTGATCGATCAGTCTTCCATTTAATCTATTTGTCACTGAGCAGCATTCAAACACATTTAATAACTGTGGTTCATTTTTACAAAGTCCTTTAACACCGACAGCCAACATTTACAGCGCCTAACGTCTTCTTCGGTCACCACGCACAGCGAACACTGACAACGTCGCTGTTTAGTTCAGTTGCCATTGACATCATGGGAGTGGTTCCATGTCAGCTCAGTTCCTGCCTTCACTGTCCTGTGAAAGAGGAAGTGAAAAGCAATGTTGGAGATATTGCCATTGTCACAAATTACTTCTTGCTGATTAGCTAGTAGGGGTGTGCAAAAATACCGGTATCACAGCGTATTGCAATACTTCTTTTCAAAATATACTATATTGATTTCTCACTCCAAAAATATTTTTTTTTATAAAATTAAAAACATTGTTTAAACTATTTTATGTTCCTATATTACAACATTCAATACCACATAACATAAATTGAGACACAAATTGAGTTATGCTGATTAAATACTTTTTTAATAAGATGTAATACTGATAAACAGCAACTGATACAGTAATTAAGGTCTATTTTTACATTTCCACTGAACTATGTAGAATATCACAATATATCACAATATACCCAGCGTCGTCATAGAATTAATTGTATCGTGAATTCCTTGCCAACGTCCACCCCAATTAGCTAGCTGTAACATATTACATGTGCCAAGCTGACGGGTGTCCTGCATACCTGCTTGTGAAAAAGGCCACCATGGGAAACTGAGGGTCATGGGTGTCGACAAAGACATTCTGCACAAATAGGTTGGGGCTTGAACTGTGCTGTTGACAAACAACATACAGACAAATTTAGGTTATGTTACATTTTTGCCTTCAATATCGGTAATCCTCGTGCATTAGTATTAAGCACATGGCAATTAGCCGAGAACCTTGATACTATTGAAGTTTTTTTTTTCAAACCAAGATTTAAAAAATCAAGACAACTTCCAGACTTCTGAACAATGGTGCACAACCACTCTTCTTTTAGCATCAGTTGTAAACAGACCAAATCTGAGTTTTTTAATATATATATATATATATATATATATATATATAATTATAATTTAATAATATATATATATCTGTCAAAAAAGCAACATTAAAACATGTTTGGTTTCTTACACTGATAAACCTGGCAATGTTCCCCTCTTTCGTGGCATCAAGGTAGTAACTCTGCTTGGCGTAGCTGAACTTCTGGACATTCTCCTGACGGCTCGTCCTCAGTCCAGAGGCCTTCTTCTCCTCCAACTCGGGTTTCTCGTCTGTCTCCATCTTATCTTCATCCATCTCTGGGGCTAACCAAACACAATTTTTTTTTAAATGTCACCATCTGTCATCATAAAGAAGAAATAAATGTGGCTATCAAATGCTAAAAACACACATTTATATATACACAAAATAAGAAAAAATAGGATTGCTGCTTACCTACTTTTCCAACTGCCAGGAATGTCTCCTGATCCTAAGTAAAAAAAAAAAAAAAAAAATGAGGTCAGAGAGTGAAAATGATTAAAACACACACACACACACACACAGCACAAATGCATTGGTAAAACATATAACATTTTTAATTCATACACAAATAATTAAGGTTGTCAACATAACTGTGGACGACATAATTGTCAACCAACAATTTACCAACAATTAACAGCATAACCAAGAACAATGACAATTTAACGATAATACAATTTAAACAATTAGTCTTTTTAGCAACCTTGCATTGCAAATATTTTGAATCACACAGTGCTGAAAATAGATTACTGTACTAACGAGTTATCCTCTGCCTACACTTGTTAAAAGTATATGGTGCAGTGACAAATCTAGACAAGTCTGGGGTTTGCAAACTACTCTGAGTTAGCTCCTGTCAAATTGTCACCAAACAACGTTTTGAACTTCATCCTCAGTGACCTGGGGGCTGTTTCCAAAACATTATTTTGAAGCACAGGACAGGTCACTTATAGCCTGGTAAACCAGATCCTTGTACGTCATTTCACTTCATACAAAGGGTCTGGCCTTGTTGTCGTTAAAATTTCTGTATGCTGACCGAGCGAATCCTAGCCAATCAGCGAACAGAGGGCGTGTTCATGAGCAAAGATGTTGTCTTGGTGTGCTACATTTCAATTGTAGTGCGTAAGCAGGCTAATTGCATATGTGACAACCAGACGTTAGCGATTGGTAAAGGCAGAGCCACACCTCCAGGGAAATAGTTTCTCAATGCAGCACTGCCAGACCCTCTGTACAAAATGAAATGAAGTACGAGGAGCTGGTTTACCAGGCTAGGTCACCCATACAGGCAACACATTTTACACTCCTGAAAATGACACAGGTAAACTTGCCACTCTCGTGACAGCCTCTTCATCGCCACCATCCGTAGCGAGACCTGTGTGGTCAGTGGGCCTCTGAATGACCGGAATGTGGGAGGGAGAGCAAGTGTCCGTCACGACTGCAGATGACCCTGCCGGTGGTACAACTGGATGCGTCCACTCCTCTACGACCTCCACTTCGTCATCTGACACCGGCTCGTCCCGAGGGCATTTGCGTGCAGGCGACTCCTCAGTGCTCTGCTCTGTCCTAAGGACCACACCTGACGAATAACAGTTAATTATTCATTCGAAGTGCCTCGATTTCAGGTGTGCATGTAAAGTTTGTAGGGGTCATTGTAGTGATGTACAGCGTGTGCCCCCATGTTTATCAGTTTGAAATGTAGCGGATTAAAGGAGAACTTCGGTGTAAAATGAAAATTGGCATGTTAAAACATCATACTGAGTTGGTATGTTTCCTGAGGAGCAAAATTGAGTTAGCCTGTTGCATTCAGTACTTAACTGTTTTTTACCGTTTGTCCCCGAAGGTTAACAATGGAAGTGGTAGTTGCCCTTAGACGAAGCATGAAGATTGCGCTATTATTAAACCATTAAAACAGCTCGAAGAAACTCCACACTCCATCAGTAGTACAACAAAGGCCCTGGCATTCAAAACAAGGCACTTAGAATTTTGTAAATGTACACAACATTTATCTAAAAAGCTGTTCTTACATGCAGTAGTTTGCAGTTTTTTCTCGTCTCCGCCATGATGAAAGTCCAAAAAAGTCGATTGTACTACCTCTCTTCCTATTCTTCCTACTGGTTCGTGTTCGTCAATTGACTCGTACGGACTTTTATCATGGTGGCGACGAGAAACAACAGCAAGGTACTGCCTTTCAAAAATGTTTTATTAAAAAAACACTTCCATTGTTAGCCTTCTGGGACAAACGGTAAAAATAGTTAAGTACTGAATGCAACAGGCTAACTCAATTTTGCTACTCAGCAAACATACCAACTCGGTGTGATGTTTTAACATGCCAATTTTCATTTTACACCGAAGTTCTCCTTTAAAATACAATTACCAGAAAGACATTAAAATACACAAACACAAACACACACACACACACACACACACACACACACACACACACACACACACAGCAAACACCTCCGCTCTCACCTGCATATGTGCAAATGAAGGTGCCCGTGTCAAGGTCGTCACGACAACGCACACCCCAGCCCCCCTCGTTCTTGCGGAACACCTGCAGACGAACACGTATGCCGTGCTGGACCACGCGGTTCTGGCAGCGATGTGGGTCACACCCACACCAAGGACTGCATTCGTAGAGCCTGCATGAACAAACAAATCAACACAGCCATTAGTATAAAGGGTAAATCATTCGTCACGCTTTTCAAGGATGTGTCTGAAAAAGAATATTCTTAGCAATGAAAACAAAACATTTTACATGATAGTAATAACACATGTGGGACAAGCAAACAAGCAAAATTCTAAGACTATGAATTAAATTTCACACCGACACCAGGGGCTGCACTCATAGAGCATAGAACAAACAAATAAGAAGCTCGTGAAGACTCTTCTTTTCCGAGACTGCTTCCCTTACTAACAAAACTAACCTCCACTAACCAACACTTTGTCTGGCTGCCTTTGTGCATGTGTGTGCGTGTGTGTGTGTGTGTGTGTGTGTGTGTGTGTGCATAGATAGGATGGTGTGTCTGCCTCAGGAAACTTACATAAGGCACATCTATCTCCTTGTGTGTTCCCTCCTTGTGTGCACCCTAGGCCTCACAAACTTTGCCATGCCTTTGTAACCTGGTCCCCCGGAGGCGATTGACCAGGTATTGCAAGGATCCTGTCCGTGTGTGTGTGTGTGTGTGTGTGTGTGTGTGTGTGTGTCTGCCCGCAATGACAGTGCCATCTCTGATTGCACTTGTTTACTCTGTGTTCCTCTACACTTCTGTTAGCTTGTTATGTCCTCCTCTTGTAAGTGGTTTCAGACAAAAGCGTCTGCTAAGTGTAATGTCATGTAAAATTAACACAAGCATTAGTGTAGGCCGACTTTTGTCACGCATTTCAAGGATGTGTCTGAATATCTGAAAGGCACATATTCTTAGCAATGAAAACAAAACATTTTACATGACAGTAATAAGCCATGGGGGATGTTTTGGACAAAAAAAATCAAGCAAAATTCTAAGACTATGGTGGTGAATTAATTTTTTTTTATGCTGAATTGATATGGAATGACCCCTAGTGGAAAATCTGTAAGTAAATCGCTATTAATCACTTTTATTACTCACTCTTGTCTAGGGATGGGAATCGAAAACAGGTTCTTGCTGTGAACTGTTTCCCTGTGTTTCAATTCCTTGGAATTGTTCGCCGGTTTTGCAGCGAGCATGCCACAGAATAACTTATGTTGCATTTATGGTATTTATTATTTTCTACTGAAGAATATTTATTTATTGTTATTATTATCTAGGCTGTGGGCCTCTTTTGACCTCACTGTTGGGTTTGTGAGGTCAAGTTGCTTCTAAACTAAACAAAGTTGATGCTAATTGACCTGTTTGTTCTCCTTTTTTCCAAATGAGAATCGATAAGAGAATCGATAAAGAACCTAATCATTAAGCAAAATCGAAAATGGAATCGGAATCGTAAAAATCATATCAAATCCTATCCCTACTCTTGTCTTACTGTGTAGTCTCTTCCTTCTGAGTTTCAATTCTATTTGGCTTACAGGAGCTGTTGCACAGTATCGCTTGCCTGACACACCGACACATTTTTTAGCATCTTTGGTGAGCTGTATTGACCATTTCTGCAGGGTTTCAGCTTGTGGCACCATCTGTAATGGCGTGTTACTCACCCTGTCAGTACAGGTTGTAGTAGCCTCTGATGAGTGTAATATTCTACTAGACCACCTGCGGCCTTCTGAGACAGCTGTAGACATGCACAGCTGAGACTGTCTGTACAACCATCTATGCAATCGCAACAAGCAGAGAAGAGTTCACCCGCGCAAAGGAAGCAACCATGTGGCCATCGCTCTCTCCGATAACGGAACTCCGCAGGTTGAGATGAATCCACGTCATTGCACAGCTGCACCGCAACAGACTCAATCCCCCTACTTAGGTCCCGCTTGCTGAGAGATGTCGTCAGAGGAGGTTGCTCTGGCCGCACCGATGGATTGAAGCTAAAGTTCCAAAGCTGAAGCACACCAAACGCCTGGGTCTCCTGCAGGTACTGCGAGACCTCCTCAAAACTGCCCAACAAATGCCCACACGGCGCCTTGTAGATCACACCCTCCTCACCGCTGTCAGTGTTGTGTGTGGCAGCAGCGTCGTCCGCAGAGGAAAGCGGGATCTGGCTCAGGTTGAGGCACAGGCGTCGGAAGTGACACAACAGGGGCGCTCTGAGCGGGTTCTGACCCAGGAAGTGGTCCGGGTGGGGAGGTAGAACAGCTATGCAGGCCGGGCTGCAGTCATGAGGTTCAGTCATGGACTCCAGGTCGTTCTCAGGATGATGTGGTACAGGTGAAAGCAGTACGAGGTCAAAGAGGTCTTGATGGGGCGACAGTGGGGTGAGAGGGTCCTTGTGGTTCAGGATGACAGCGGGTTGACAGTCAAGAGTCTCCAACTCCTCAATGTTTTCAGAACTGTAAAAAAAAAAAAAAAGCAAAGTATTTGTTTTTATTAAATTAAGCTGGCTCTCTTATCTAGTGTGACTAAGAGTGCATTAGGTACAGGTAGAATCAGACAGACAGGATACATGCCTTGCTCAAAGACACTTCAGCCATTGATAACACTAAAAGAAATTGCTAATATTTGAGCCAGGCAGTTAACGTTATCAGTCCTGTCCCTCTGCAATGCAAATAAGCACTGTTATTTTACACAATAATTAGTTTCTACCTCAGAAAAAAATGCAGTAATATGCATGTTTCATGTTCGGCTTAATATTTGGGTTGTTCCCATCTTTATTGCAAAAATGTTCATGTACAATTTGCTTTTGCATTACCTTACACAACAACTTACAAGCTTACATTGGAATATTCCAATTTTATTATTTGTTTTCCTTTTTAACATCTTTGCTCATCTTTTTTACTCATTACGTTTTTCACAACAACACTACATGAAAACACTACATGAAAATCAGTTAGTTTTGGTATATGTACGTCAACAAAAAGAGAGACAGACAGATCCTAAAACTTAACCACTTTAGTGGAAGTTAAACTTACAGCAACCTGTGAAACAAATATTAAGTTATGATTACAAAAATAATACTCAACCTTGTGTTCTGTTCATCCTTGTCCGGCCTTGCTGACAACTGCTCTTCTTTTACAGTCAGTTGTAAACAGCCCAAATCAGAGTCTGTTAATATTTCTGTCAAAAAAGCAACATTAAAACATGTTTGGTTTCAAATCAGCTAACTAATCAGTATAAACTGATAACTGAGTAAATGTCATTCAAGGCATTGTATGAACATCTAAATGGCATACCTTCCCCAATGACCACTTCCTCAATGGCATAATGTTTAATGTTCAGTGTGTCACTAATTCCACAGGTCTGGAGTAAGTGCATGCCCTGGACATACTCTTGAAGGAAACACACAAAACACAATACATGAACACGAAATGCAGTTGGTCAGAGGATCATTAATTTGAGGATTTACAAGCTAGGAAATGGATTTGAGCTAGCCATGTTGGGGAACCATCTTGAGACATGTTTTGGTAAGACAGCAGTGTTATATGGACGACATTTGGACAATCATAATGAAAGGGTTTGAGAGTAAATTCATTCCATCGAAGCATTCAAAAAATAAACTCAAGACATTCAGACACAGGTGGTATGCACAGCAGATACATCATAGTACAGACGATCAATGTAAGCCACTAATTACTTATGGGCCCAGAAGGCTGTCTCTCTTGTGTAGCCTACCTTTGTCTGAAGCAGTCTTCGTCTTGATAACCTCTCTAAGGTTCATCAGATATTGCAGTAACATATCAAAAACATGGTCCACGTTCACATTTCTCCAAAAGGCCTTGGCTTTCTCTAGAATGTAAACGCCAACGTCACAAGAAAAATAAAATAAAACGGCTAACTGGTGCAAGGTTTTCATTAACTTCTTTAAGAATGAACGAATGGCGTGACTTACCTATATTAAGCAGAGTTATATCTATGTCTCCCATTTTTTTAGGAATGGAACTCAGCTGGTTCGTTAATACGTTTCCTTTCTTCACGATAGTTACTTAGCTGCTAGTAGCGTTTGATAAGTTACATCAGAGACTGTCTAAACCAACTTTGGTTATCAATTGTCGGTAAACATCAAGACAACCCAAACGTTAATGACAGCAGGCTGGCCAGTTGCACTCAACAACATAGTTATTTAGTGTACAACGTTTTAGTCGTTGCAGTCGTTTTAGTCATTGTGAAAAATGGATACTAATTGGCTAACTGCTGCTAAACTGGAGTGTGTAAAAAGTAATGAGTACTTTCACGTTACCATCGGCACACCAAGGTCCAACTACCTAGTTAACTGCCTGGAATCTACAGATATAAACTGATAACTATGTACATCAAGACCCATATCATCGCAGGTGTCTAGATCCAAAAGATTTAAAGTGATTCAGAGTTTACATGAAACGGCGGCAGTTTTTTGAGTCACTGCCGTAAAAGCTGTGTGAAGCCAGCAACTGTCGCAAAATATTTTGAGGCGAACATAGTTTTAGGTTTTAACCAGCAGAGGGCAGCAGGTCCACATAATCTCGCATAAATACAGTAGAGACCTGATCAAATTACTTTTCTGCTGTTCCACTGTCAATCTACTAACAATCTAGTTTGTGCACTGTGTGGTACTCTTGAAAAGCTAATAGAGATTGTGCTTGCCTAATCATATACCCATACAACTGGTACAAAGCTATCTCTATACTGGGGTACATGCAGCACAAGGCAACCAATAATGCAGTTATTTGGGTATGCTTTATGACATGTCTTTGTACTCAGTACACAGAGTCATCATCAAATTGTCATCACCCCACCTTCCTTGGGACCAGGGCTATAGTGGAGGGTAAATGCAAGTAAACAAAGTTTACCTACCTCTCAAATTTCTGAAATAGAGTTTATCCACCTCTCAACAGAGTTGATCCACCTATTCAAACTTTATTATTGTCTTTACCACAGAGTGAAAGCATGAGATACAACTTCTAACATTACAAAGCACACCACATCATCTTCATTTATAATATGTGTCTGTGTAAAAAAAAAAAAAAGCAAAGGTGCACACATCCAAACAAAATATAATCACAGGTGCTACAGACGTGTAGCAGGTATTTCCCAAGAAGTGGTCTGCACACTGTTATGTTATGTTATGAAAAATATTTTATTAAAAAACAAGGTAATGTTTCTTTTATACAAACACCCAGCCAACAGACAAGCAGGCAGAATATATATATGAAGATGATAGAAGATATAGAAATGATTTATTGATGTCTATTGATGAGAAATAATGTGAAAATAAAGGTTAACAAACAATGAACAAAGTGTTAATTAAGTGTTAACAAATCCACACAGGGAGTATTCTAAAGTGTTACCCAAAAGTTATTTTACATGATTGAAGTCCACTTAAAATTTTCTAATGAAGCATGTCAGTTGTGTCTTAAACTGTTTGGATATTGATACATCAATGTCTAACATATGCACACCATCATTACATGTATTTAGAACTTGAATGTGTCTGTAAATCTAATGGTTTTGGGAATGTAAGTCTTCTCCACAACTGGATCTTCATAGTGAAATGTCCTGTACTTGGATCTGTCTGTCTGCACTAGGCAGTGACTCTCGGCTTCATTAGTTTGTGAAGGATTTTTCTTTTGGGCTCCCGTCGCATGACCATTCTCTCTTTCCTGGGATGAGTTTGCCAATGGTGTGATCCCAAACAACCTCCCACGGTCTGGTTCTTCATTTAGTGTTTTCGGCGAGACAGTCACCTTACTCTGGTATGCTGGTTCACTGAGCAGATTTTCTTCATTGGGGTGAAGATGTTGTTTTGAATAAGCTGGTACACTTAGGCCCCTCGTGATGTCATGTGGGCCTGTCAGGAGTTCGCTCTGTTGTAACTGAGACAATGTCAATGTTGAGTCATGGAGTTGTGCTTGTTCAGGTTTTGAGTAGTTCGACTTTAGTTCATAGAGGTCAGCCTGGCTGGGTTTTGAGTCGTTTAACTTTTGTTCACAGATGTCACCCTGGTCGAGTTTTGAGTTATTTGACTTTAGTTCTTGACTTTTAGGTGTTGAGTTATATGACTTTTGTTGACAGAGGTCAACCTGGTCAGGTTTTGAGTCATTTGACTTTAGTTCATAGTGGTAAGCCTGACTGAGTTTGTAGTCATTTAACTCTGGTTCTTGTGGCCCTGTCAGGAGTTCCCTCTGTTGTAAACGAGAGAATGTCAGTGTTGAGTCATGGAGTTGCCCTTGTTCAAAGAGGTCAGACTGACTAGGTTTTGAGTCACGTGACTTTAGTTCATAGAGGTCATTTTGTTGACAGACTTCAACCTGGTTGGGTTTTGAGATATTTGCCTTTAGTTGACAGAGATCAATCTGGTCAGGTTTAGGGGTGTTTGACTTTCGCTCATAGAGGTCAACCTGACTGGGTTTTGAGTAATTTAACTCTGGTTCATAGAAGTCAGCCTGACTGTGCTTGTCAGGTTTTAAGTTGTTTGACATTGCCTCACAGAGGTGAGCCAGGTTGGGTTTTGAGCCATTTGACTTAAGTTCATGTAAACATCTTGTGACTCTGTGTGTTGTATCTGCTTCCATTGTTAAGTCAGATTTAGATTTGTCGTCTAAGTAATCTGAAATTACTGATGATTGTCTGACGCAATTAGGTAAATCTTTCCAAAGTGGTGTAATCAGTGGTAATTTAGCAGAGCACAAACACCACACCTGATGACGTGACAGAAGTGCAACGTTCAAAATGTGCTGTGGTTCTACAGTGGTGCACAGGTTATTGTGATGTTCAGTGCTGTTCCATTCTGCCACTTCACAAAGATAGTTCACTTCCTCAGAAGCAAATTCCACTTGTCGATGTGTGTGAGGTGAAACGTACTCTCCATTCCCTAGTGTTTTCTCTTTGATTTCCTTGCCTAAAACTTTTGCAGTGATGCCTTCTGGAATCTGCTCTATAAAACCTGTGTTACTTACACCTGTGTTCAGTGCTGCCTTTCCAAAAACATTTTCAAATTGTTGCTTCGAAAGCCTTTTAACTACATTCTTTGTTGAATCTTTAACTGTAGCTGGATCGACTGATCCTTGACATGCCCTTTGTGCTTTTTGAGATTTGTCATTTATTTTTCCTACTGTTACCGAATGACTGGCATTTGTATCAGTGTCTTTGCTTTTCCTAGCTACTGTGAGGTTATTTCCACTGTGGATTGAACCAATCGTCTCGAATTTCTTTATAGTATCTAAAACCGAGCGTTTGGTAAGTGGTTTGATCCTATGTTGCCCCGTCTGAACGTTGTTGGTGTCACAACTCTCCTCTGCAGAAGAACCAGCTGCCAAGGGTCTCACTCTCATCTCACCCCTGGACGCTTGCTTGATGAGACAACTATACCGCCTGCAGGAGGAGATCCCTGCTTTGCACTGACGAAGAGGAGTTTGATTAGGTGAGATGCCCAGGAACTTGGATCGAAGAAGCTGGAATGTGCTTGGCCGTCTAATCGTGCAGCCTTCCTGTGATTCAGCTTTGACGATGCGTTGAGGTTCTGCCATTGGCTGGCTCCTAGCATTGAAGTTGTTTCTATTGGACAGTTCCGATGTGATGTACTGTAGAAGATTGTCCAGAACGGCACGCACCCCTGGGTGAGTCATTCTGTCGTGGATTACCCGTCTCAGGGATTTGCAATCCACCGTAGCAGCGATCTCAGACGACTCCTTTGACATCATCATGGCTCTGTGTGAGATAAAAGGTGACTCCGTTTTGCTCAAGAAGAGAATATATTTACCCGTGTCATATCATGTACGGTGTGTACAACAGATATTTTGAATCTAAATATGAAAAAGCACATCATTTATTATTTTTTGGTATTAAATAATAAAGGCTACAGTTGTGCTCATAAGTTTACATGCCCTGGCAGAACTGATGATTTGTTAACCATTTTTCAGAGAATAATTTGGGTAGTTTCTGTTGTCATTATGATTTAAATAGAGTAAACACAGGTGTTTGACAATAAATTGCTTCAGCCAACCACTAACCATGAGTGAAAAAAATGTTTTGTGTTATCATACATTCTGCCAGGGTATGTAAACTTATAAGCACAACTGTATGGTTATTTATTGTTTTTTAGATATATTATTATTTACATATAGCAGTATTATAGGGGGAGGGCACCAATTTTGTGCATGAAGGAAAAGCGCCATTTGCATGATTCTCAAGCTGATTGCATTAGAGTTGGTAGCCCAAGAATCTGGAATACAATGTCATTAATCCTCGTATTCAATATACAAGTCACAAAGCACGGGGTATAACTCAAAGGTACCTTAGCTGCTAATTCCACAGTTCCTTTTCAGTCACACTTTTTAAACATACAACAAACTGAATCTGCCTAAAACTGAAGCACTCAACATAACACATTTTTGTGGGGGATGTAAAATATACTTTTATTTTACCAAATTCTTTGTCATTTAATTCAGGGGATTTCTGCAAATGTTTGCATGCATGTAGTACATATGCTTTGTTTATAAAGCACTACAATGTCTCTGCAGCAACACTTTCACTACACTTACAGACATCTTTGCTTCCAACAGATGTTTGCAAAAGTACAGTTACATTTACATCTGTACCAGAATGTGATAATGTAATGATGATATTTTATGTAGTTACACCCACAAGCAGCCATCACTGCCATTCAACGAGAACATGACAACATAAAACATTTTAGTAGTAGTGATAGAATTGACTGTTAAGTGTTATGTATTGGGAGTTGAATATAAACATGCAAAGTGACCTCATTGAAAACATGGCCAACCCAGGCTGTTAGAATAGAGTGTTAGCTGTCATTCACGACCAGGATCAGAAACACCAAGGAGGAAAAAGTGCTTAAAAATCTAATATGACAGCTTCTATTATTCAGAAAGTCCATGATAAAGCTTAGAGAGATTTTCGGCATGGAGCCGGGAGCCATGTTTTTGAAGACGTCATTTCACACTTCACGGGTCTATTGACTGATAGTGGCATGAAGCAAGCAAGCAGTGCCCAGCAGTGAACAACCCTCCCTCTGGTCACCATAAGGGACGTGCTACAGTAGCAACAAACCTGGTGAAGTCATTGTTAAGCCACAATGTTAAGATAGATTATGTCAACTATAAGGATTTTTTTTTTTTGAGAAATGCAAATGGACCTTATAAGCACATATGAATGAATGTAGCCAGATACAAAATGTGAAAATGTAGTTTAAGTGTTTTTAGTTAATAAAATGTGTCAGTTGTATGTCTCCCTATGATTGAAATGTCACATAGTTTGGTGTGCAAAGAATGTATGTGGTAGTGATGCACATTTCATCAGTAAAGGAATGAAATGATGCAGAGTTACAATAAGATACCTTCAACCGCACTTGGCACTTATTGAACTCTTTAAGGGAGCATTAAGTTTTAATTGTGCCAAAGGTTGTCTTAATTAATAGGATCAGAAATACAGAATTGATTATGGAATTAAATATGGAATTATGGAAGGTTTGAATGAATTTTGAATGAATTTTGGAAGTCTTTCTTTTAAAAAGTATCAACAAAGGGACAACATTTTTCAGCAAAACAATATTCTTAAGCAAATCTTAGAATTTCATCAGTCTCCCTACAAATGTTACGCGTGTTAAGGGAGCTGACACTAAATTTGTACATTTTAGCAAAAACATAATGCAAATATATCATTTCATTTCGTAAACACACAAGGGTGGTTGTAGCAAGAACTACCAGTGAACACAGCAAAACATTACTTTATAATATTTGCATCATTCCTCACATCGCCTATTTGATGACAAACTAGTTAAAGGGGATAAAAATGCAACCTGTTTTGAATATTTTGTCTGATTGCAAACATATCATCCTGACCATGAAGATGTCACTCTAAAGATACTGTAAGTGTGATTGTTAAGCAGAAATCAAACCGGGGTGAACTGAGCACACACTAAGCTGTGTCTTTCCAGAAGCCGTGAAGGGAAGAACACTACTTCTCTGCCTGCTTGTCTTTGGCTGCTGCGTGGAAGAGCTTCTCTCCTAGTCCTTCCAGGCGGTCACGTTTGTCCAGTGTCTGGTACAGCCCAGCGGGTACCTTTGACGCTCCGTGCAAAAGCCCATACAGGCAGCCGGCTATCAGACCTGTTGCACTGCTCTCTCCTGCGGAAAACATTACATTATATTACATTATACTCAGCTGATCCAGAGTGACTTACGGTTATTTTTACAGGGTATAGTCCTTGGAGCAATTTAGATGTCTTGCTCAAGGGCATTTTAGCCATGGATGAGGGTGCAGGAGAGCACTAGTTATTTACTCCCCCACCCAGGTTCTTACTGGTACGGGATTTGAACCTGCAACCCTCTGATCTCAAGGCCAACTCCCTAAGTATTAGCTCACAGCTTATATTATACAATTTGTTGATATGTATATGTGCATATTTTTAGGTGGATATATGCCCACATATATGCTCAGGTGGATATATGCAAAAAGCCTTTTAGGTGGTTGTAGGGTGTATACCTGTGTATCACGTAAATTACAGCTGTGATTTCTCAGCAGCTTGATAACAATTAATGGATACACATTCGTACATCAACATCTCACTCACCTCCATGGAACATGGCTCTTTTGCAGAGTTCAGACCAGTCAGAGCCTGCAGCCAGCAGGGCATCATAGGCGATCATGGGGGCATCATGACCTCTCCTCCCCCCGCGCCCCTCTGAGCTCCAGTGCTTATACATCTGAGCCACAGACAGGGAAGAAACAGCATTTTACAACAACAACAACAACAACAACAACAACAACAACAACAACAACAACAATAATATAACTGTCCAAACATTGTATTTTGGTAATCGAACCAGAACCAATACATGTTTCCAAAAACGTATTGTCACATTCGTACCCCATCAGTATCATCGATTGTTTGAAATCTAATTTTCTCTTTTATTTTTAGCTCAGTCTGAGGCTTTTATTTGATGCTGTCAGGCCCACCCTTTTATTTATTTGTTTGTTAATCCCGTTTTTATTTCCTTGCCTTGTCAGTATTTTAACATCTATGGTCTGTGTTTTATTTGCTGTTTTGTTTTCATGCTTGTTGTAAAGCACGTTGAGACAACTCTGTTGTTTTTTAAATGTGCTATAAAAATAAAATGACTTGACCTAACTTGACTAAAAGCAATCTCAGTGGGATCGTTCAGCATTTTTCACACTAACAATGCCAGACCTCTCTGAAACAAAAAAGACCCTTGTGGGAGACCGCTGCATATCTGTAACCCTATGCCCAAACAGTTTAATTTGTTTATATTTATGTACGGGTTTTTTACTTCAAACATTCATATCATATATTATATTTATGCACACAAAGGAGCCCTACGATGTTTCTTTTCTACGGTTTCTGCTGTTTCTTTATAATGTGTTTTATAGCTTGTGTTTTGTGTCTTTTACAGCTTGTATGTGTTTACCACTTCAGTCCTGCGTTGGCGCGGTCTCAAACCCACAACTCGACAGCACCATGGATTGGGCGAAGGACGCACTATGCGCTAGCTTGCACTATGCACCCTAGTTACAGAGACTCTGCGGTTGTTAGAAGTATTTACACTATGCACATTTAGCACTGATTGGGGATTGTAAGCTCATGTTAAAGGCAAAGAGGAACCAAGTAGTAGAGATATTTTATTTATCTCAAAGGACATTTTTTAATACATTTTCCAAGTGTGGAGAACACACGAATGGCCTTTTTTTTGTGTATGTATTGTAACAAAGGGAATAATGGTGCGCACATCCAAAAAGAAACGTGCTGTACAACAGAAATAAACAAATAAAACAAAATGAAATGTCCAAAAACATTCACTTGTGGTGATCATTAAAAAAGACTAAACGGGTGTATGTATTGTAAAGAATGACCTTGTCGGTCTCCACAGCGTCGTATTCTTTTGGAAAGATGGGCTTGTTCTCTCCTTCCTCTTTGATCCCTCGCTCCTCCAGATAGAACTGCCACTTGGCCTCGAAATAAAACCACCTCTCCAGGTACTCTGGAGAAAACAAAATTACATTTATTATCTTTGGAAGGGCTAAAATACCACTTTATTAACAAAAATACTTGGCTAAAATGAACATAACAAACATTTTAGGAAAGAAAAAATAAGCTTAACGTAGAAATGGTAGTAATAATCAGAAATATAATTAATCTATTTCACTGTTGTAAGTAAAAAATAGTCTTTAGTGTTCATTTACACAAACTGTGAAGCATGTGTCAAAACTCCCATATATTAAAGATGACCAGTCATGTACAAACATTTTATGTCACATATTTTTAAGATGCTAATTATGTATGTTTACAATGTAATTCCCAGTAGAGATACTGTACCTAAACATGTTGTCATTATATATCTGTAATCTCCTTTATTCTTTTACCTGCCATGTGACGGATAGTTTTTTTGCAGTATTCTTCAGCTTTGGGGATGACCTTCAGAAGGTCGCGACCCCAGTTGACCACTGGCTTGCCCTGCAGAGCGTAGGAGGCAAAGAGTGCCGTGCAGAGAGAACCAAGAAAGCCTGTTGGAGAGGAAGACTACAGGTCACACTGTGGGTCACATCTTCACATGCACTATGAATCTGAATTCACACACAATACAAGTAGGACAGTTTTAGTACAGCTGTAGTTCACTACGTATGTATATTGTAAGGTTCAACGCTTGTCTAAGAATGTGAATGCCTGAAGAGGCTGAAGAATAAAAGAATGCCTGGTAAGTACATTTTAAAGCACAAATCAAATGGATAATTGATATAATTTCAATGTTTAATATGAGATTATCATAAAATCCTGCATGGCTGTCTTTGTGGATGTAGGCAATTGTGAATTTTTATTTTTATTTTTTGCCTGTTACACATTTGTAAAAAAAGGCCGAATTGGATGTAGAAAGTATTGAACAGTCAAAGGACCTAAGTTGTAAGCAGCTGGACTTCCTTTTGGAGCTTGAAGACATTTCACTTTTGGATGAAAGGTGAAACATCTTCAAGCTCCAATAAGACATCCAGCTGCTTACAAGTTAGCTCCTGTGACTACCATGGCCAACAGACAAAGTACTGAGCAGGTCTCCATTAATCTTCATCAGCAGTAAGGGAAAAGGGTGAAAAAGGTTACCTGTTGGGTGGTTGTGGGTCATGCGACCTGTCTCTATGCTCACTTCAACCAGGCTGTCCAGTCTGTCTGGCTGCCAGTAGCGCATGCCCACACACATGGCCTTAGTTGCGGCGCCAAAGCCTGAGCCTGTCGACATGAGGACAACACGAACACATGCATGCTGTACACATTTTCAGATTTATATTTTTACAAAGGAAAAGCAAGTTTTTTCTTTGCTCTTGAACATACAGTACTCCAATGTAAAGTAAAGGCGTGATATGGTTCGTGTTTGGCTATATAAAATCAGGAAATAATTGAGTTTTTACTAAGATATTGCACTTATATAAAATAATCTTAATAGGTGACATAAAACGTCTTTTCATTCTAAAATAAAACAAAAACACTAAGCATCACACCTCCTTAGACTACTAACCCACACCAATCTCCGAATACCCTGCTTCCATTACGTGTACATAACTTATCATGACACATTAGCCAACTAGATGCCATTCTTACTGTAGGCCTGGCAGACCGCCTTTCACACTCCCCCTGCTGGCTAGTGCTCACATTGCACCTTACACTTCAAGGCCATGCATGCTTACATGAAGGTTTTTGGGAATACAAATTTTGGAATGTGAAAAGGTGATGCTACACAGAGCAATGTTTGTTGCTGTGGCAAAATTACTAACAGATGTTGTTTGGGTGCTTCCCAACCAATATTGGGCAACAAATTTTTATCAGGGGAACTTGAGCCATCAGCATGCAACTGGTTGTGGTCATCTAATCAAAATATTAGAAGCCTATCGTGTGGAACTTATCTTGCTCAACAATTTGCCCCACATATCATTAACTTTACTATATGAACATGACTGCATCATTATGATGTGTTCAATTGGTGGTTATAAATTAACCACCCATTATAGTGTATGTAGGCACTATTACATATCTGTCTTGTACATAATATGCTGTAACAGTTGTGTGTATCACCAATTGTTCCGGGTGAAACGTTCTCAAAATGGTCTGTGTATATGGCTGAAACGACAATAAAAACCTACTTGACTTGAGTTAACTTGATAACCTTAGGCCAGGGTGTCTTCAACCTTTCTGAGACTCAGGGCTACCGGAAGAGTGAGAAACTACATGGAGGGCTACTCATTCAAAATAATCTACTTCAAACTAATTAAATAACATTTAAAGATCATCCTTTGTGGGCACCTCACAAGCTCACTGTGGGCTACCTAGTGCCCGCGTGCACCGTGTTGGAGATCCCTGCTCTTGGCCATTGACCTCTGACCTTTGTCATTGAAAGGGGTGTGCCAGGCCAGCAGGAAGTTGTCGGGCTTCAGGAAGGCGAACCCCTCTATGGTGCTCTGGTCTGGAGGGCGACCCTGTAGCCGCACCATGGCCTCCACATACTGCCGTACCAGCTCCCGGTACAGGTCCTCCAGGCACCAGTAATCTGTGTAAACACACACACATACACACACACACACACACACACACACACATACAGACACATACCACACACACACACACACACACACACATATACACACACACACATACAGACACATACCACACACACAAACACACACACATACAAAGACACACACACACAGACAAATACACAAACACACACATACACAGACACACACGCATACACAAACACACACACACACACACACACATACACACACACATGCATGCACACACACACACACACACACACACACACACACACACACACACACAGACACACACACACACACACACACACACATATACACACACACGCACACATACATGCAGACACATACAGTACATCAAAAAGTCACACCAGGTGTTATCAGCAGTGATTGTGGATGCAAACAAGCATCTTCATTTGATTTTAAGTTGTACAGGGAGCAGTTCGATATCATGGAGTAAACACCAACATAGTGATATAGGTCTTGAATCCCTCTGAAGGGATTTTTCCTGCAATGTTGGCAGCCTTGCTGTACATTGTTCCACAGGTCATACGGCTACCTACAACTATCTATTATCCTGTCAAAATACCATTGATTAAAAAAAAAAACAACAAAATGCATTACAACAAATTGGTCTCAAAAGCAACATAATTTCTTGACACATAGTCCACTAAATTCTGTTGTTTGAAATGCCATTTCATGAAAAGTGTTCTATTCTTTTACTATGACTCACAGCAATGGACAGTTTTACACAGGAATGGTCTGTTAAACAGAAACATCAAACATTACAGTAAGCAAAGCAGCAAACATTAGCCCACTCAGTTCAGTGGAACTTTCTGCATCACTTCAAATAACTGTCTAACAATAGATACTGGTAATGGATATTAACAGTAATATTGTGTGTACACATTTTATGACTAATAATAGACCCTATTGGTCTAAATGTTTACACCCAGCATTGCACTAAAAACTGACACGTCTGAACTTCAAGGACACACCAAATCAGCCACTATCAGTCACACAGACATGTGGAGATAGGCTCTTTGGGCCCCTGCGTGTTTGGGATGCTTGTCTGATGAGTGGGGTTCCTGTGTGGAGCTAAGTTTAGCCGTGATTAACTCCTGCTTTGACTTACCGACACTTTCCACGGCCTGTATGGGGGATTCAGTCAGAGCCCCTCTGACTCCTGAACACCTATTGTTTCACAGCTCTAAATAATCACCGACATGGACAAAAGGGTCTTGCTAGTCTATACCTGTCATTTTATGGACTTGTGGTTAAGATTAGTGTAGGGGATCCTTGTTCTGCCTTAAAGAGTGAGGCAGAGCATCGCTTTCTTATTGGAAAAACATACATATTTGTTAAAAGATACAATTTTGCAGAATGTTGAATGAAATTTGAATAATGTGGTATAACAGGGAGATTGTGCTTCCCTGTGAATGAATCACTAATCTTTCCATATTTAAGCAACCTTGCACTGAACTGAACTCCACCCATCAAAACAATATCACTATGTCAACACCCTGTGTTGTTATCAATGTCCCTGTATAACCTTTGAATGGTTTCATATAAATACACTGCATTAATCACTAAGACATGTCATGCATTTGCAGTTGGAAAGATTTAGTGTGTTAGTTTAAAAAAAAACAAATGAATCGCTTGTCACTATGAGTGCCCATATCAAGAGATGTATCAAGAATGCAAAGGTAATGTTAGATTAGGATTTGGGGGTGTTTTAAAAGTAAAAACAACTGCACAACAATGAATTTGCCAAGGTAAGGTTTATAGAGCACAACAAAACTTAATGTCTTAATATACAGCATATGTAAACATTATGTAAATGTTCTGTTTTCAATAGCAGCTAGTAAAACTACTGTGTTAGTACCCACAGCTTATGTCTAAAAAGAGATATCTAAACAAATGAAAGGACCAGAAAAATAAATGTTCACAGTATGTCAGGGGGTTACATCTGCAACATTTTGAGGTGAGTAAATTCACTTTGTCGTAAAACAGGATAATTTTCCCCACCTGTACACCAAATTAGATCAACAATTTGAAAGTGAAAAAGTGAAGTGCAAGTCAGTCCCATTGGTCATTGTGATCACACAGTACATCACAGCACACAGTGCACACAATGGAATTCAACCTCTGCATTTGACCCATTACACACACACATCATACTGTCCCGCACACAAACAAAACAAAACAACAGATAAAATTCTGACCTGTGACAAGGGCCTCAGCGGTGGTTATCAGCATCAAGGCTCCATCGCTCAGATACCAATTTTCAGGGTCCAGTTTCAGCGCTGCCAGACCACCCAGTTGCTTGAGCTCTTCCTGGATTTTTGCTCCTGATGTGCATGCTTCCCAGTGTCCTTTGTAGTATCCTAACGCATCTCCCACACCACCTAGCACCATGCCAGCTTTAAACCTCTCCAAGAGGGGATCCATAACAGTCAGGTCTTGGGTTGGCTGAGACGTCATACAATGGTCTGAAGAGGGGAAAAAAAAAACTCCACAGTCTTCTGTTACCCCAGAGTGAACTATTGTACAGCAACAAGTAAATGTTTGTTGATACAAGGCACTTAATTATTTAAAAAAAAACAAGTTTAAAAAGCCTTTTTTGACTTCGTAATTCCTTCTACTTTTTTTCTCTTCACTTACTACCCCCTCTCACATCCTTCTCTTATGCTCCTCTCTCCAAGCCAGGCCCAACGCCCGGGGCCTTTTATAAGCTCTTTGTGATCAGGTGTCTCCTAAAATGGCAATCCCCATCCCCATGATATCAGCGACAACAGGCCATCCTGTCAGCTGGCTTCAGATTAGTACGCAAGCATGTTCTTGCTTTTACAGACCAGACGCTCCTCCCCCCACTGAAATCGACAGGAGTGTTTGGGATGTTTTTAATCATCAGTCCAACTTCCATTAAAAAAATCACTATTCTCACTTCCACACAAACAAATTAGGGTGATGTTACAAAGTAAGCCAAAGCCTGAGCCGTGATTAAAATATGAAACAGTATTTCCACTTATTATTTTAAATGCAGAATTACAAATAACATGATAGTTATATTTCCTCACACAAGAGAGAACTCACTGTTTTCAGCACATTTAAAAACAACCCTGGGATGCACAGCTGAGGACAACCACTAACTAAACTACCTCTTCTCTTTTTTGTGTTTTTTTTTTCTTTTACATTACATAACATTACCCTTATTTGACACTCTTATTCAGAACAACGTAGTTATTTTACAGGGTACAGGGTACGGTCCCTGGATACAGTCCCTGGATCAATGTGGGATGAGGTGCCTCGCTCAAGGGCATTCTTGGTGAAGATAATGTGATATTTATGAGGTGTGCACAGTATTGTTGTAACACAAGCAGACCGTAGTATTCTGTCCACCGCCAACCCTATAGCTAATTCATCAGCACCAGTTGCTGTCTTCTGAACATTTTTACTACTGTTATAAAGATTTTGTGTGTGTTTTTGTTTGTTAGTTTGTTTGCTTGCTTGTTTTTTGTTCCTGTTTTTTTTAATTCTGTGATTTTTGGTAGATACATTCATATAAACTTGACTGACAATGCAGCTCCAGAATGCTATACTGTAATAAAGTGTAAAATAAATGATACTCACTGTTGACTCCATATAAATCACTCCATTTATTGTGCACAACTTCTTTTGCATACAGTCACTTATCCCTTCCCAGCATCCTATGCTCTCCAATATACTTGACCCACAGGACCCCTTAGTGGTTCTAACTGCCTGAATGAAAACAAAGATTAATGATGAAACATTCATGTTACATCAATACGAAATTCAGTTAGGTAGGGCTGAAGGAACCGCGGCACCAAACATCACTGGGGTGTGACATCTGAACCCAGAACTGGTTTATACAGTGGCCTCTTGAGTTGGGTTTGTTTGACCCATCAGTTATGCCACTGTGGTTGTTATTTTCAGGATTAGAAACCAGCCAATAACTAGCCACTTAGAACATATTTTAGAACATATTTTACTGCTCATTTCTTTTATTAAACAGTGAGTTTTATAACGTGTAGGGAAAAATGAAAACCATAAAAGCAGTAAATAGATATAACAACATATTTAAACAAGCACAAGGGACAGATAGTAGTTATGTCTAATCCGCTCATGTGCTTGCCACATTAACAGATCACAGGCTGAACACTTGGAAATGAAGTGTCTAAATTGAGTGATTTGTTGAACTAGGCCAGCGTGGCTTCACTTGTACCTTATTACGTTCTTACCAAAAAATGTCATGTCTGTAGAGCAAATTGTGGGCTGTAAAAAATGTCTGAGCTGGTCTCGAAAAGATCTGTGTTGAAACAACGCTTGTGATTCCTTCGGCAGAGACTGTGCAGAGCGCTGCTATTGACTGCATGCGCGTCCATGTCGAATCACTGGAGGCTTTGACAAAGCGTTGGCTATGTAATTCCCGTCACAGGAACAGTTTCATACGGTGTTTGACATAAACTGGGACAGTGGTGTTTTGTCGCGCCTCAACTCATGCAACACACAACTCGAAATCGGAACTGTCGGTCGCCTGCAGCAAAGTCGATCACATGTCCTGTACATTCTATCCATTGTGGCTGAAACGGACAGGAGCAAAGCAAAGACATGGGTTGTATCAAGCTCGCTATAACTTCTGATGAATAGCCCTGGGAAGTAAAGGCTCCCTAGCATCTAGTTTATTACAGCGGTCCTTGTAAAGCGAGCTGTTTTTCCGAGAAGGAGTGGCATAATTTCTAAGACCCTGATTGTTCTCTCTCATTCCGTACTTAACCCAGCCCTCGTCCCGTGAAAAAACAGGTAATCTTGGGTTGCTGCTGATGTGGCTCTTTGCCTGTGACAGGATGTGGGTATTCCGCAAAACTTCCATGGCGTTATGAGATGCCTCGCTAACTTAAATTGCGTGTCGCATGCGGGAGATTTACGTCATCCCTCACGTAAGTAGCACACCTTTTGATGTTCTCATCTCATGTTCTCGGTCTCATAATAGAAAACTGCTTGATTATGTAGCCTATAGATTGATCGTAACGTTCCTTAAAACGTCTCTGTTCATGTATTTCAGGTCAACTCGTGTAGGCCAAGTGTGACAAATGAAAACGCAAAAGATGCTATAGTTTGTCGTCTCCAGGTGCATCAAGATACAGAGTGTATCGTAGCTATAGCTACCTCGACAGTTCTTGAGCTTGGGAATATACCCCTCACCTGCCGGCAAACAACTTGGTTACAGTAGTTTCAACTAGGTCTGAAAATGTTGGTCTTACCCCAAGAAAGGTATCTGATATTGGTTAGAAGGCATAAGACACTATTTTTGTTATAGCCAGCTGTATGTTCCTTGGTAATCCTGAAATTGTTAAATTTGACTGCTACAGAATGAAGCCTAAAGTTAAGCTAGGGTGAAGTGATGTGGTGAAGTGTGCACTCCAACGGTGACGACTGCCTGTTATTGTGTACAGTGCTGTTGTAAAGTCAAGACAGTGCTGAACTTAATATGCCCGTCTGTAAGCCTCCCATTGTCTCTGTAAGTTCGGAAACATAAAGTAAAAAGTTAAACAGTTTGGCTTCAGACCACTGTGTACATGTAGACCCCTTATGTTGAAAACAGGGGTGTGGGGTGAACAGCTTATGCTTGGTCATGTCTTTCAACAGGGCACATGAGAAAGACAGATTGTGGTGGTGGTGGTGTGTGTGTGTGTGTGTGTGTAGGGTCGGGTGGGGTGGGGGTGGGGGTGGGGGGTGTCACAATCACTCATTTTATCCAAATTGAATCATAGACTGTAGCAAAAATAGACATTGCTAAGAAAATGCTCCATACATGCACCATTTTATATAAATTGTTTGCTTTACTGCAACACAGTAAGAAAAGGCCACACACAATAGGATACCAGTCAGCTTTAATTAACACTACCTACTGTTCATTCCTCTTTCTATCAGTGTTACGCCTATCTTTCTATCAGTGTTACACCTATAAAAGCATTGTAATGCGGATGTAGACTAGGATATCTGTAGTAGGTTATACACATAACCCATTTTACACTCCACTCCATGTACCAACTTCCTTGTTGGGAGGAACCAAGTCTCTGATTGGTTGGTCAGTGCAAGTTTCCTTAAAGGGCACTGACCTCACTGCATGCCACAGATGCTCTCCCATACAGTACAAGCATAGAATGCTAAAGTGTGTGTTTTTTGCCCAGAATATTTGTTCAGGTATGTAGTGCAGTTTAAAAATCACGGACAAGAACGATTAAACAGCACCCAGTGTCATTGTGGTTACACGGCACACCACAGCACACGGTGTACACAACGAAGTTGACTCTGCATTTAGCCCATCACACACGTGAGCAGGGGACAGCCATGACAAGGGCACCTGGGGAGCAGTGTGTGGGGACGGTACCATGCTCAGGGTACCTCGGTGGCACCACTGGCACTTGGTGGATTCGAACCTACAGTACAATCTTACGGTCACAAGTCCAAAACCTTAACCGCCAGACCACCACTGCCCCTAAGCCTAGATTGTCTATAGAGATTTCTATAAAAATATAATGCCTTGTAAAACGGATTGGTAGTAACAGCTACCCACTGCAGAATGTGTGTGTATTACCATGTACAGACTGCTTGGCACACAACAGAAAAAAGGGTGGTGCTGCCTTACTCAAACAGACTTTTGTGAACTTGGCTCCCTGGGCAGAAATACGATCCTTATTTATCCTTTGGGACACTGGAGCAAAGCATGTCACAGATACTTACCAACAAATAGAACTAATAACCAACAAAATATGTTTCAAACTGTGTCAAATTGTACAAAAATTGGACCTTAAAGGACAACTTCGGTGTAAATTGAAAATTGGCATGTTAAAACATCATACCGAGTTGGTATGTGTACTGAGGAGCAAAATTGATTTAGCCTGTTGCATTCAGAGTTTAAATATTTTTTATTGTTTGTCCCAGAGGGCTAACAATGGAAGTGGTAGGTGCCCTTAGACGAAGCATGATGACTACACTATTTTTAAACCATTAAAACAGCTCGAAGAAACTCCACACTCCATCGGTAGTACAACAAAGGCTCTGGCATTCAAAACAAAGCCAATTTTCATTTTACACCGAAGTTCTCCTTTAACATAGCTTTACCTTGGCTGCTTCGGAAGGTCATACAGCCCTGAAACAACAGCAGCAGTTAGTCCCAAGCAGTAGTCCGCTTGCTGTGTCCTATGTCGAGTCCACTTGCCCCAGGTTTTATGAATTTGCTGCATATTGGAAAGCGGGTCCTTTCACAGTGTACGTACTTGTTATAACATGTAACATTATGTACTTACACTGTACATACCTAGGCCTAACCCTAACCCTAACGCTAACGCTAACCCAAAGGTACAGTTTAAGTGCAAAGTGCTTTATGTTGTTACATACTTTGTTACACTGTACCTAATGATGTAGTTACACTGTAACAGGGACAGTAAAATAAAATGTAATTGTATTTTGTTTCGTAACCAACTTTTCGACACTCTCACATGTGTGTGCATTGTCTTTTCCACTCAAGCATTCTGCTGTTTTTGTTACACTTTTTCAAATCGTCTCAAAAGTATAACAAAAAAAAAAATGCGGAGTGTTTGCTTTATTTCTCTAAGCCATTACTTTAATTTTCAGAATATTTAAGCACCCAGTCACAAAAACACAGGGGTGTTGAGGACATCTTTGTGTTTTTTTCCCTTGTGTGTCTCAGGTGAGACCAGAAAAGGCTTTGGATGCGAGCCCTCCGTGCGCTGCTGTGGGTGGGCCTGGCCGCGGCACTACACCAACATCAGCGAGACGTACACGTACGCGACTCCGTGGCTCAGAATGTCATCAAGCTGTACCGCGGCCATCGCGCCGCAACAGGGGCTGGAGCAAGGACAGGGGCGGGGGCGGGAGGAGGAGCAGGGGAGGCGTTGCTAGGGCAGCGCTGGGTGCGGGAGAACTGCGCCATGCTGGCGGGCCTGCTGCGGCAGAAGAACGCGGCCATCAGGAAGCTGTCGTCGGCGGCTGTGGTGGCGCGGCGCGACCCTACGCTGTCGGAGTCGGAGCGGCTGTACCAGGTGCACACGCTGGAGGTGTTCCAGCGCGAGCTCAACGAGAGCGAGCGTTCCGTCTTCCAGGCCGCAATGGGGCTGCAGCAGGTGCTGCACGGGAACTTCAGGGATGTGGTCAGCATGAAACACAGCAGCAGGCAAAGGCTGGACGCACTCAGGGAGGCTGCTATTAAGGTAAGGAAAGGCCGAGGGGAGCGGTGTCCCTGACCCCCCCAAAAATATATATATTTTTATATACTTTTTTGATCCCTTGAGGGAAATTTGTCTCTGCATTTATACTATCCATTGGTTAGTGAATCGCATAACCTGGAGCAGTGTGGTGCCTGTGGTTACGCCAGGGGAATAGTGAGGTGTTAAGTGCCTTGCTCAATGGCACCTCAGCCATTATCCACTGGTCAGAGTTTGAACCAGCAACACTTTGGTTTCGTACCCGAAGCCCCAACCAGTAGACCACAACTGCCCCAAATATACATTACTGGACTACATACACACATATACACATACAATACTGGAAAATGTTTTGAATCAGCTAGGAACTGTAAAGTCTCCCATGAATTTGTTTATCTAATGAATTGCTAAACACAGTTAAGAGATTTGCACCCTTGTTCTTGTTTTTGTTGACTTCTAGGGACTTAGTTTTCTGAACTAGCTAAAGTTTTGCCATGGATTGTTAAGCTATTAATCAAAAAGAATTACAGTAATTCAAAACATATTTTTTTTCTTATGCGAAACTTTCATAAAATCTGATGTTTGTGATGTTTCCTCTGTTGTTCTGATGCCTGCCCCTACCAACAGTCTGTTACATATAGCAACAGTTTGTTATTCAGAAATGTTGGAATAGCTGCTTTCAGTTCAGCAGAACATTCTGTAACTCTTTGGCGAACCAAGTAATAATAGTTAATTGATGATGATATTGTAGGAAGAGAAAGAGTATCTGGACCTGTTAGCTGCTGAGAAGCATGAGCAAGAAGCCTTGAAGAATGCAGAGAATAAGAACAAGACACTTTCCATGCTGGAGGGGATACTGGAAGATGTGCGGAAGGCTGCTGATCGGCTGGAGGAGGAGATTGAGGAACATGCCTTTGACTACAGGAAAGAGGTTTGTGCTGCTCTTCTGACAGTAGTTATATGCCTGTCCTGATTTCAGTGGCCTTCACAAGATTAACAGAAGCCACAGACACGATACAGGATACAATTCCTAATCTTAATCTTAATGTTGATGTTGACTCTTATATAACATATTTTTTTTGTAACTGATGTTGTCATGTCATGCCCCCATTCAGGCATATTGAGGCGGTTTTGTACTTAGTATATACATTTAATTGGAAAGTTGAAAGAATGTATGGGTTTTTAGGAAATTGTCTGAATAAGGCCTGTGGTAATAAAAACTACTTCTTTAGAAACTCCTGTTTTGATTCTGATAAATAAATAAATCTGTATATCATCTCCGTATGTCGACTTTAGACCAATCGCATCTCTTAACATATGTCAGTTGCTATCTTGTTGCTATGGTGACTAGAACTAAAAAGACTAGAAGGTCAGTCACTTATTTAAAAAAAATATTTTATTTATTATTATTTATTTATTTTACCAGTAAATAATCCCATTGAGATTCAAAATGTCTATTTCAAGGTAGTCCTGGCCAAAATAGCAGCTTAAAATAGTTTCATGATCACCGTTTCTGATTTCTCATCTGATGAAGGGGATGAATGTTGAAGCAGTGCTGCGGGTGGAAGACGACAAGGAGAGCCTGAAGAGCAAGAACATCTCCCACAGAGAGGCCCCCGAAGAGAACCTGGGCCTCAGTATGCTAATCGACTCCCAGAACAACCAGTACGTCCTCACTAAGCCCAGAGACTCCACCATATCTCATGCCGATCACCATTTCATCAAGGTCAGTTTCTGAAAACCCAGATACCCAGAAACCCAGATGTCAAAACAGTCTTAAAGCAACACTAAGGAGGTTTTTTTCATAATTTAGCTGCATAGGAAATACACTAAAGTTACACCAAAAATGCTGCCATAAAGAAATATGACATACAAGTAGAAACTGAAATAAATTACAACCCATCTCCATCTCAGGTCAGTTGTCACTAACAGAAAGAGACATGACATACAAGCAGGTCTCAGGTGCGTCCATCTCAGGTCAGTTATGACTAACCTGGTGTGCTATGCTTCCCTGTGTTTTACTACCTAGGATATCATACTAATAGTGATGCTGTCCTTACCCTGTGGCTGGCTGTGCGTGCAGATCGGCCTCCCACCCATGTTTGGGTACATCATCTGTGGGGTCCTGCTTGGGCCATCTGGGTTAAACGCCATCAAGGTAATAGTGTTACTAGGAATTAAGCCTTACTGGAGTGCTGTGCCGCGCCCCTCCCCCAGCCCCAACTTAGTAGAAGTTACAAATACACTCTTTTCCTACTGCCTACTGTTAATCTGCCAAAAAAACTAGTTTGTTACTAAACTCTTTAAAGATTTTTTTTTTTACTGGGGCACAGCTGTTTTTACTGGGGCACAGCTGTTTTTTACTGGGGCACGTACAATACCATCACAGTAACACCAAAAGCCCATAGGGAAACAGATAGATAATTAGCTGGAAAACAGTGTGGGTCACACTTTATTTTACTGTCCCTGTTACATCAATTAGGTACAGTGTAACCATATGTGTCATTATATGTAACATTACGTACTTACACTGAACAGTGTTAGGTATGTACAGTGTAAGTACATCATTTAACATGTTGTTATATGTAGATACACTAAGAAATGTACTGTAAAAACTTAAAGGTGTACTTCCATCGTGTTTTCATTAATTTTGCGGTGTTCTCTAGTATTAATAATTGCCCTGTGCGCTGGTTTTAATGAAAAAAATGTTCTAGTGCTTCTGTTTCAGGCTGTTTTAGTTTGGTGGAGGGGGTGGGGCCGGGAGAACGACACGATTTCACCAGAGGCACGCTCCCTGCAGCTTCCTTTGCCCCACAGTCAACTTGATAGCAGAGTAAGGTAAAGGGGAAAAGTCAACTTGACAGCGCTAAAACTGCACACAGAATGTCTACGGAGATACAGCCTTATGTGTTTGATCCTGAATCCGAAGAGGAAGGAGAGATGGCACAAGCACAGTCGCTTCCTGACCGTTTGTCAATGAACGTTTCAGAATGGTAATATTTGCATGACAAAACAGTGCAAGTGCCCGGCTAAATGCAGTTCAGTCATTCAACTAGCCTGCTAATCTTATGCAAGTCTAACATCATTTAAAGCCCATTTGGTCAGTTTCTCTTATATGTATTTCCACCTCTACGTCACGCCGAAGGCCCTTTTCGCATTGGGTCGTTTTTCCGCCTATTGTCTTCTTTTGACTGATATAGAAAACGGGGATAGAAAAACATTTTGATATGCAGCATGCATATGCAACTCGGGGTGACCCATCATATTTCAAAAGAGCAAGTACTAAACGGTATCTCGTGGAAGTACACCTTTAAATAAAGTGTTGAAAAAATAAATAAGTAAATGAAATTATTTTTTTATTTTTTCTCTCTCTCTTCTGTCAGTCGGTGGTTCAGGTGGAGACTCTGGGAGAGTTTGGTGTGCTCTTCACCCTTTTTGTAGTGGGCCTGGAGTTCTCACCAGACCAACTTCGGAAGGTAATAGATTTTATGTGATTTGTTTTTTTTGTGAAGTTGTTTCTGTCTTTTAGCTTATTGTACATTGAGTGCTATTGTAGGCTTGCTAAATGACAGCATTTATTGTAGTTCTGGATTGGAGCATTTAAGGAAAAAGCTTAGTATTCCACTTATTTATCTCTGCCAAGTGACTTGCGTCCGTGTATGATGACTGAAATAATGACAGGAAAAAGATATTTCATTGCTTTAAGGTGTAAACATGTTTCTATGAAATATGTGCTTGCTTGTTTAAAAACAAGCAGACGTGTGGGCAGGTGTGGCCTATGGGTTAGGGAGATGGTTTTGGGATCGGAGGGTCACAGGTGTGAATCCCGCACCAGTAGGAAGAATGTGGATGGGGGAGTAAATAACTAGTGCTCTCCTGCACCCTCATCCATAGCTGAAGTACCCTTGAGCAAGGCACCTAAAGGATTGTACCCTAGACCTAAATAACTGTAAGTTGCTCTGAATAGTAATAGTAACAGTGTAATGTAATGTTAAAAAGTGTAAAGGAGCTCCAACGATGGTATGTTTTTTAACGCAGGTGTGGAGGATATCAGTGCAGGGAACCACGTGTCTCAGCCTGCTGATGGTCGGAGCAGGGATCGTGTGGGGGCAGCTGCTGAGACTTCAGGTCTCCCAAACGGTGTTTGTGTCCAGCTGTCTGTCTTTGTCCAGCACCCCACTGGTGTCCAAATTCCTCTCTGGCGCCTCTCGCACCGAAAAGGAAGGTAACTGGTCTCAACGTGGATTATGACAAAAAACAAGTTATTTTAGTAAGGACCTATCGGTATTGCATCAAGGTGTCATATTGTTTGTGTGTGTGTGTGTGTGTGTGTGTGTGTGTGTGTGAGAGAGAGAGAGAGAGAGAGAGAGAGAGAGAGAGAGAGAGAGAGAGAGAGAGAGAGAGAGTAAAAGTATGTCATCTAAAAAACTAATTCTTGTTGTCTGTATGAAAAGCCTGAACAGGAAACACGTACCCAAAAGGAACTACAGGTTATAAATACTGTAGTTGGCTATCAATCACTGCATAACTTTTCTGAAAAGATGATAGATCTGTGAGATCAAAGAATGACACACTAGCCCTGCATCTGGCATGACACTCAGACCATGTGTATGTGTGAAATGAGTTTGGGACCTTGTGTATGTGTGAAATGGGATTGAGACCTTGTGTATGAGTGAAATGGGATGGAGACCTTGTGTATGTGTGAAATGGGATTGGGACCTTGTGTATGAGTGAAATGGGATTGAGACCTTGTGTATGTGTGAAATGGGATTGAGACCTTGTGTATGTGTGAAATGGGATTGGGACCTTGTGTATGTGTGAAATGGGACTGGGACCTTGTGTATATGTGAAATGAGTTTGGGACCTTGTGTATGTGTGAAATAAGTTTGGGACCTTGTGTATGTGTGAAATGGGATTGAGACCTTGTGTATGTGTGAAATGGGACTGGCACCTTGTGTATGTGTGAAATGAGTTTGGGACCTTGTGTGTGTGTGAAATGAGTTTGGGACCTTGTGTATGTGTGAAATGGGATTGAGACCTTGTGTACTGTATGTGTGAAATGGGATTGAGACCTTGTGTGTGTGTGAAATGAGTTTGGGACCTTGTGTATGTGTGAAATGGGATTGAGACCTTGTGTGTGTGTGAAATTAGTTTGGGACCTTGTGTATGTGTGAAATTAGTTTGGGACCTTGTGTATGTGTAAAATGGGATTGAGACCTTGTGTATGTGTAAAATGGGATTGAGACCTTGTGTATGTGTGAAATGGGATTGAGACCTTGTGTGTGTGTGAAATGAGTTTGGGACCTTGTGTATGTGTGAAATGGGATTGAGACCTTGTGTGTGTGTGAAATGAGTTTGGGACCTTGTGTATGTGTGAAATGAGTTTGGGACCTTGTGTATGTGTGAAATGGGATTGAGACCTTGTCTATGTGTGAAATGAGTTTGGGACCTTGTGTATGTGTAAATGTGCACACAGGTGAGCTGGAACATAGCAGTGTGCTGATGGGCATGCTGGTGATGCAGGATGTCCAACTGGGCCTGTTAATCGCTGTCATGCCAACCCTCATTCACGCAGGTGGAGGAAATACGGACAGGTGAGTCTGTCTGCCTTTATATGTAATAAATAATAATAACAGCAACAACAACAATTATAATAATTATAATAATGTTACACTTTATTTTACTGTTCCTGTTACGTCAATTAGGTACAGTGTAACAATACATAACATTATGTATTTACACTGTGCCTTAGGGTTAGGCTTAGGTTTAGTGTTCGGTATGCTCAGTGTAAGTACATAATCTTACATGTTGTTACATGTAGACACATTAAAAAAGAAACCATAAAAAACTCTGAGTTGTGATGTATTGATGGGATTTACAGGTTGTTTTGAAGTCTAATGGCCTACCGTATTTGATGAGTAATGTCACGAACTGTTACGCCTTGTGTTTTTGTTTGTTTGTTTGTTTGTTTGTTTCAGCTCCGTACGTGCTGTGGCCCATGTGCTGTGGCTGCTGGTTCAGGTGCTGGTCGTCCTGGCAGCAGTACTGTTGCTGTGCTTTTTCCTGAGGTCCTGCCTGATTGGTCCCTTCTACAGGAAGCTCCATGTGGAATACCGAAGTAACAAAGAGATCATGGTGTTGGGGACCACGGCCTTGATGTTCCTCATGCTAACGGTAGGATCTTTCCCAGCACAAAAACTCATTTTCTCATCAGTCATGTTCTTGTTTTTTTACCCCAGCTTACTAGAAAAGGTTTTTTTTGCCAGTGTTGGTTTGTTTGTCTGTTTGTTGGTTAGTTAGCAACTTAGTTAGCAAAAAGTAATGAACAAGTTTGAGTGAAATTTTCTGGGAAGGTTGGAAATGGGATAGTGAACAATGTATTATATTTTGGTGGTGATCCAGATTACTCTGAATCCAAGATTTTCTTTTTAAGGATTCTTTATAATAGGGATATAGGACATGCCTTGCCTCTCCTCTGAGTGCATTCTAGCTTTTATTTATTTATCATCTATTCTCAATGGTTTATATTTTAGTGTCAATTTCTGAAAGGAGGTAGGATCTCATCATGTGTTCTGATGTTAGGTGACTGAGTTCCTGTATCTGTCTATGGAGCTCGGCTGCTTCCTGGCTGGGGCTCTCCTCTCCTCTCAGGGACACATGGTAACCTCTGAGGTCATGCACTGCATTGAGCCAATAAAGGACTTCTTGGCGATTATATTTTTTGCTTCCATAGGTGAGTGTTGTTCTTAGTTTTTGTACTATAACATGCATACAGAGATACAAGAATATTCTATATCACATGCATATACATATTGGGTACAGTAGGACATGCAGTGAAATTGCTGAACACCATTGATAGTACAATGTTTGTCACCTCTAAAAAGCAAGAAGCATCACTAGTGAAATTGCTTTTGTGAAATTTCTCCTTTTAAACAATGTCAAACCTCAGAATTGAGAAGATCACGTAAAAGGTTCACACTTTGAAACCTCTCCTTTGTGCCACGTTAAAGACACTTCTAGTCAGCTCCAAGCTGTAGATTTCCCCTGCTTGTGTAAAGAAATTTGTACAAAATACAGAAAAAAACTGTCACTTTTATTTTCAGTAGCAGACCTTGTATATACCAACATAAGTGGCAACAGCAGAATTAATGAATTTCTGAGCTGGCCCAGAATAAGGCATGTTGTGTGTTGTGTGTGTGCTTGACCCTTCATTAATGCACTTAAAACTAAAAACAAAACAAAAATTAATGAACCCCAGTTGGCATTTGCACTTATTGCTCTGCATACCTCCTGTGCACTTTATATCTGCAAGTGTTGTACGCTGTGATTATGTCCTCTATTGTAAGTCACTTTGGAAAAAAGTGTCTGCCAAGTGTAATGTAATGTAATAATAATAATATTTTTATTTTTGGCAGGTCTTCATGTGTTCCCCACCTTTGTGCTGTATGAGCTGACTATCCTGATGGTCTTAACCCTCTCACTTGTCATCTTAAAGGTAGGCTGCAGCTGAGGCTGTTTTAGGCTTTTCTAGAAGAATCACTCAAAGCTAGAAATAGAAAGAGAAGTTCATTTATGTTACATTTGTTACATTTAAGTTTTATGTTACATTTAAGTTTTATGACTTCCTCTGCTATTTTGACTATTTCTACTGTTCTGTCATTATAATCAATATACTGTAAAGTGTGATAAAGGAAGGCCTGAAATCATAGATACCGATTTTATAGAACAAACATTTCCTCATATTCCTTACAGTTTTTCTCTATCGCTTTGGTACATTTTTCGAATCTTTCTTGCAATTTGCATAAGATCATGCGTAAAGAAAAAAAAAGACAGCACTGCACAGAACAAAGGTAAAATACAGTAAGTAAACATCGGTCAAAAAACATAAACATAAGTCATACAGTAAGTAAACAAAAAATATGAACATCTCCCCAAATTCTAAATCCTAATCCTGATCCTCAGCTTCTTCACGTTCCTGTCTGTCAGGCCACAAATTTTCATCCACATCACACTGTTGTCCAATTTCTTGTCCTTCCATTGTCAGACATTGTAACTTTGTATTGTGCTCTGGTTATACAATTTCCAGTAGATTGTTCATGAGATGCTCCCTTGAGCTCATTCAGAAAACTGTTGATCATTGGTTGATCAACTCTCTTCATTACAGAAAGTCTAGATTCAAGCAATTTACCAATTTAGATCATATTTACAACTGTCTTATGGAAATGTATAGAAATGTGCTTGACAAGTTATGATAGCTTGGTAAATCATTTTGCATGTTAAGACTTATATGATGAACTATAGCCTAAATGTTTTGGGGAGTGAGACTATTTGATAGATTCCCATAACAAAGCATTTTGACTGGCATGACAAAAGCAATTGATAATGTAAGAAAAAACTGAGATCTGTACACAATCATTTGCATGGATGGACAAAAGCATTTGCAATTTGTTTAATGTAATGAGAAACTGCCTTTTTCATCTGCACAAATGGCCTGATGATGTGACAATTGAACAGGAACTTTTGAGAATTTCAATTCTGATGTGAGAAATGTACCAAACCAATTGAGAAAAACTGTAATATCACATACATTTTACAGTTTTTCTCAATTGGTTTGGTACATTTCTCACATCAGAATTGAAATTCTCAAAAGTTCTTGTTCAATTGTCACATCATCATACCATTTGTGCAGATGAAAAAGGCAGGTTCTCATTGCATTAAACTAATTGCAAATGCTTTTGTCCATCCATGCAAATGATTGTGTACAATTCTCAGTTTTTTCGTACATTATCAATTGATTTTGTCATGCTAATCAAAATGCTTTGTTATGGGAATCTATCAAATAGTCTCACTCCCCAAAACATTTAGGCTATAGTTCATCATATAAGTCTTTACATGCAAAATGATTTACCAAGCTATCATAACATGTCAAGCATATTTCTATACATTTCCATAAGATATTTGTCTGTACATATGATCTAAATTGGTAAATTGCTCCCAGGCGAATCTAGACTTTCTCTAATAAAGAGAGTTGATTAACCAATGATCAACAGTTTTCTGAATGAGCTCAAGGTAGCGTCTCATGAACAATCTACTGGAAAGTATATAACCAGAGCACAATACAAAGTCTGACAATGGAAGGACAAGAAATTGAACAACAGCCAGGGAGAAGGAGAGGAAGAGGGGTGAGGCTGCGTGGTGGAGGATTTGGAAGAGAATGGATTAGGCACTTCAGAAGATGCTGCCTTGCACGGGAGGACATCCGGTGTGACGTGGATGAAAATTTGTGGCTTGACAGACAGGAACGTGAAGAAGCTAAAGAAGCTGAAGATCAGGATAAGGACTTAGAATTTGGGGAGATGTTCATATTTTTTTGTTTACTTACTGTATGACCTATGTTTATATTTTTGACCTATGTTTACTTGCTGTATTTTACCTTTGTTCTGTCCAGTGCTGTCTTTTTTTCTTTACGCACTGCAATGTCAATGTCTGCCAATAAAGAAGTCATTCTGTAAATGTGAATCTTGTCTTTTACAATCAATTTCACATATACTTTATATGAGGTCAAATGTACAGTACAACACTTCTCATCACACCTAAACCACATTTTAAATCAAAATGTCCCTTCGAAGTGCACTATTCAATTGCCAACATGACTAATGAATTTGACTGTCTTATCCATACACAGTGACACAATGACTAAACATTGTGATGGCACTGACACGTATATTGATACAAAAACTTGCTTTTGAGGGATGAACCAATGATTTTGAGCAAGAGACTGTCTTTTGCAGGTGATCCACGGTGTTTTGCTATTTGTCCAAACTGTTTTGAGAAATGCACTCGATCTTCTGCAAATTGCAAGAAAGATTTGAAAAATGTACCAAAGCGATAGAGAAAAACTGTAAGATTTTTATGGATATGACCTTATCTGTAGTTTTTGCTCGTTTAATCTCTCTGTCTCTCCTCTGCTCCTGTTTGGTGCAGTTCCTCTTGGCAGTGCTCGTTCTGTCCACCATCTTGCCTCGCGGCTCGCGCCACATTTGTTGGCTTGTGTCGGCGGGACTCGCGCAGGTCAGCGAGTTCTCCTTTGTGCTCGGCAGCCAAGCCCGGCGCACCGGCATCATCTCACGAGAGGTCAGACACACGTGCAATCCTTGCCTAAAATGTTTACTTTTATGAGACAACATTACCAACATTATTTTTCTTCTGCAGTATTGTTTCCTTTTTTCTATTTGTACCATTCAGACAGACAGACAGACAGACAGACAGACAGACAGACAGACAGACAGACAGACAGACAGATAGATAGATAGATAGATAGATAGATAGATAGATAGATAGATAGATAGATAGATAGATAGATAGATAGATAGATAGATAGATAGATAGATAGATAGATAGATAGATCCCTGTTTTTTGTAGTCTGTAAAACTACAACTAAAAAATCACTTTGTCCCTAGTATGTCCCTAGTGTGGCTTAAACAGTGTTTACTTTAATGGTGCTGACTGAAGAACTGGGAATGTCTTCATGGTTTCTGGCAAACCTCTCCATTACCAGTATTACTCCTCATTATTATCACATTTTCCCTTCGTGTCTTTTTCACAGGTCTACCTGCTCGTCCTTAGCGTTACCACCCTGAGTTTGCTCTTGGCACCAGTGTTGTGGTACGCTACCAGGCTGTGCTTCCTTCCTCACATGGACCGCAAGACGCTCAACTACTCCTGAACTACCGCCCACCCAAAGTAGTCACGGCAATGTCAGGAGCGCCGCTAATGGGGGGTAGGGTCAGGATGATTCAGGGAGTCCAGAGCTTTATAGGGTCCCCACAGGACTGTGATATAGTTGGGGTGGGGGGCCAAAATTATTTTCTTTCAGGGGGCCCACAATTTCTAGCGGTTCCCCTGTGCTGCGTTCATACCCACTGAGGTGGTTGCAGACTGATAATGCCATGCTTTGTGACGAAGGGTGAAAGAGGCCTGAACTGGTTTCTTAGCCCGAGAGAAGCTGGGGTCACTGACTTGAGTGCCTTGATCGTCTTGGTTCTTTAAATCATGCAGTCAGGCTGGGTAAAGTATAGCTTTGTGAAATATGCTACTGTCATATTTAATTTGTTGAAGAGTTTCAACATTTTTATTACTGATTTGTTTAAGCAAGGTGTTTTTTAGATCATTTGGTGTTTTTTCCCCACATTTTTATCAGTGTTTTGAGTTATTGGCTAAAACATTGAAAATTTGTCATTTTCTAGTATTTAGAGGTATTTAAACTTTCAGATTTCAGTGTAGCAAATACAGAAATGCTAAGACAGTAAGCTGTAATATATGAAACTGTGCCTGAAATGTAAAGCTATCCTGGGAAGCTTGTAAACCCCTGAAGAGAATTATAAAAAACTGTATAAATATTTATAATAGCAACTTGTGAATCTAATTTAATTAAATTTAAAGCAGTTTAATTAAAAAACAAAGGATGTGTATTCACAAGTCATCCATCTTTAAAAGCCATGGTTAATCCAAACCTGCAAATATACTGTCCTAGGCACCTTAACTGAAGGATTGATCTGATGAGCTTAGCAAGGAGACTTGTTGCTGCTATTGTGATATGATCACCTGTTTTTGGAAAAAAACAAGGACATTACGTCATTAACAGCTGGTTCTGTAAACGCAACAGATTTACTGGTGCAAATTGTTTTATTGACAGTTCTGTGTGCACAAGGGACAACTGGATCACTGGTGGGAATGTGTACATTTTTCAATTCAACAAATGTGACTTTATCTCAGAGCCTACTGCACTATTTTAGCAACAGAAATATGTCTACAAAGCTACGTGCCTTATATTACGCACATTTAGGCTAATGATCAACAACAGACACCAGCAATAATTAAACAAACAAATAAATAAATGAATGACATCTTTCTGTCGTACTTTACTGCCAACCAACTAATGTGGTTTCTCACATCGTTTTCCAATGTGTTGATCTGTGGTCTGAGTGTCTAGGTGTAGATTTGCATTTGGAGTTTTCCACTGATAATAAACCAGTCAGTGCTGGTGATGAGGTTGCCTGGCCATGTGTGTGCGTGCATGTGTGTCTGTGTGTGTGTGTGTGTGTGTGTGTGTGTGTAAGCTGCTCAGGAAAGGCCTGCAGTCAGCAAGATTACAGGCACATCCTGGCTGTAATTAAGCAGCCCGTAAGAGCTGCTCCGGTCAGATTTGTGACCGGGGGCCAAGGCCTCTTGGGTTAGAGTGTAATTCAGACTTAATAAACCTTGTTGCAGAGAGTGAGCGATGAGAGTAGTGACAGAAAAAATGATAATGACGATGATGATGATGATGATGATGATGATGATCTCAGCCCCCCTGGAGTTTTTTAGTCTGGGCTTATAACACTGCCACTCTTCATTTCTTTAGTAAGCTGTAGGAGAATATTATTCATCTGAAGATCAAAGTGGTGCTCAGAACAGTGAGCTGCTTAGTTGTAAGTTCGGATGGCATAGTGTTCTAACATAATAACATAATATGTTCTAACATCATAACATAATAGTGTTTTAATAGAACATAATGTTACATGTGCCACTACTGATTTACAGTGAGCCTCTAGTCCAAACTTTACAGTATGTCTCCAGTAAATTACATTTATTGCATTAAATAGCAGTAACTAACTGCCATCTGCCGCAACAATTACATTGCAATAATAAATGACAGTAGCTTAAATGCTGCTCTGTGTAGCTTGAGATATGAACCGTTTAGAGTATAGTATAGTATATCAAGTTCAAAAAGTGCTGATTCCAAAACAAGTGACACATTTTGTCACAGATTGACTGGAATTAATCTAAAAAATGTTACACGACCGTTTGTGTCATCATGCAAGACAAGTACAGTAATTAACTTTACGTGTTTATTTTCTCTCTATTCTTAAATGTATTAATATTAAAAGTTGGATAAGAAAGAGGGGCAGGCAAGAGAAACATAAATGTATTCTGAACAAAAATAGAGATTCACAAACCAAAAATGCTTTAACACTTTAATTGCCCTTTAATGAAATACAGCATGCCCACAGATAGTATTTAGGCTCTTTGCGTAATCTGTGATTTGTTTTGCTTAATTCTGTTGACTTAGTTCCCATTGTGAGATTACTTACTCGTTGAGTTACTGCTGAGCTGCACAGAGCACAATATTGACTTTTGTCACAAGTCACGATGCCACAGATCATGAGGGAGTGTCCCATTTGCATGCCGAGTGCTGGGATGTCCGTGACAGTGCCGTCCACACCACGGGTGGAAATCAGCTTTGCAAAACGTGAACCCTTACCAGCCACTGCCAAATAAATGGTGAAATTCACCATCCACTCAACAGGTCATCATAATTTTGTGTCCGAAATCTACCAGTCACTTTCATATTTTAGCATCATTTGCCTGAGTGGCTAGTGCCAGTTTCCATCCCTGGTGAACACGCTTCAATGTGCATTGCTGCTCCACCATCAGCCTGTTAGGAAGTCCGTTCAGAGAGTCTGGCAGTACTGTGAATCATGCACATGAACACCTTTGGGGGGTTCTGGATCAGCTGGGTCGGACAACGTGTCCTGGTTTCAGAAAATGTGCGGCAGCTCTTAGTTGCACCGCAGGAATTATGGGACTACATTCCACAGGCACTCTTTCTGACCTCGTGAACTGTCTTTGTGCTAGAGGTGTACCGCGTTATGAGATGTCAATGGTGACAGAGGCGGACAAACCGGATTAAGAAAGTAACTAGAACAGCACTCAGAGAGTGCAGACCTCCGTCAAGGCAGCTCAGATCACCACCAAAATCTAATCACTTTTAAGATAGCCACAAAAGACTGACAGTTCTGCAGGGAACAATTTGGCCCTCTATCACACTGGTGAAGAATCCTTTTAAAAAGTCCTGGATCCAGATGGTGATCTGGATCAACACCAAAATCTAATCTTTTCTCACTTAGCCCATTTATGAGCTATCCTGAATTTTCATCGAAATCTATCCATAATTTTTTTAGTTAAATTGATGACAGACAAACAAACAAACAAACAAACGGGGGCAAAAACATAACCTCCTTGGCGGAGGTAAAAATCCTTCCATGTATTCCTTCTGCCTGTGCTCTCAAAACAGGTGATTTAACTAATTATCTCCTCTACCTAAGATCAGCTGGTTCAGTAAATTGGCTGGAACAAATATGTGGCAGACCTTTTACTTTTTGGATCCAGGTAGTCTGCCTCTGATTAGTGGACACACTTGGTACCTAGTGTAAGCGGGAATCTAGAACAACCTGAACACCCTGCAGTTCCAAACCAGTCCAGTGGGGGTCACTGGAGAGTGATGTGTAGTATACTAGGACACTTTACCCTTAGTCAAGTAGGGCCAGGCAAGGCAACTTTATTGTGTAGTCCGTTTCGTACACAACAGCATTTCACAGACCATTAAAAGCAAAGTGAAAAAGGAAAAACAAGCAAATAAACAGACAAGCATAAGCAATAAAATAACAGAAACCTAGTGGTCTAAAATGTGTGTGTGGGTGGGGGTTATCTTACTTCCTTGATCTTTAAATATAGAGACTCTGAGGTGGAGAGAAACAGTTACCAAAGCCACATAACATTGTACAAAAATGTTAAAAAATGAATTAAAAAACAGAAAGGAGCCAATGTGGAAATTTGGCTTTATTATACAGCAAAACCAGAAACTATGAATGATGTTAAATGTTCATTTACTCATTTGCAGGACAGCAGTTGTTGCTGATGCGTTACTAAAACGCTGAGCAATAGTTCATGTTATTAGGAGGCACTTCATAAATACAGCCATGAAGGAGGACAGAAGGTGGGTTTGCCCTATCTGTGCTGTTACTGTTAAAACACATGATATTATTCTGCCCTACAAAGCCAAAAGGCAGTAAATACATATTTTGTCCGAACTGAGTTTAGACTGGAAACTGACTTTGTAACACTTCTCTTGTCTTCTGAATAAACATCTTGCTTCTTCCTATTAAGAAAGTACCCAAAAGCATCACCGCTATTATACCAACAACATGTTTGACTGGGCATTATGACAATGTTAAAGGCATTTTTCTCAGTTTCAATGTTCACGTAGTTACTGCACTTTGCCTTTATAGGGCAGTAGAGTGTGATATTGCATGATGTTTAATAGATAAATATGCTATTGTTTATGGACATAAGGACAAATGCAATTTACATTTTAATCTTAGGAAGGTCTCCATTGAGAGGCGTTATTGTCATGCCTTGTCACAGGAAATTTAGCTTGTTGCCTCTATTTTGAAGATGACTTTGCCTTCGTAAGGGTCGTAGAAGTTCTGGTAGGCAATGTTGCGGGCCACAACCCTGCACTGGATCTTCGCTGACCGCTGCCCAACCAGGTGGAATTTCACGGCCACCAGCGGATTCATGTAGGATGGCTACGGAGACAGAATGGTCGGAGTCCGTTCACAGTTTTCATACTCAGATATGTAGGTCTAGCATAGTACTAAGCAAATGCTTTTAGCCAAAATGAAAGGGACTTATATCTAAAAACAAGTGAAAATATCCGAAGATCGACCTGTTTTCACAACTCAGAAGTTAGAACAATTTGCTCAAAATGAGTTGTATTATCTAAGTAGGGTAACTGAAGAAAAACAAAATTGAAACAAGTTAAATAAACTAAAGAATGTGTAGTCTTAATAAGACAGGTGGAATTTCACGGCCACCAGCGGATTCATGTAGGATGGCTACGGAGACAGAATGGTCAGTCCGTTCACAGTTTTCAAACTCAGATATATAGGTCTACAGCATTAAAGTCAAAAGTTGAAGTTAGTAGTACTAAGCGGATGCTTTTAGCCATAATGAAAGGGACTTATATCTAAAAACAAGTAAAAATATCCAAAGATCTACCTGTTTTCACAACTCTTTTAAAAAATCACAACTCTTTTTAAAGAACAATTTGCTCAAAATAAGTTGTATTATCTAAGTCAGGTAACTCAAGAAAAACTAAATTAAAACTAAAATAAATACAAACCACTGTAACCTAAAGAATGTTTAGTCTTAATAAGACAATAAATGAAAAAAAATGATGTGACAAGATTAAAATGCTAAATTTAAGTAAATTACACTAGTACAGTTTTGCTGTGTAGAATCTACCTGCGCCTTCTTTCCGTAGTAAGGAAAGTAGGACAAGTCAAAGGTGCCATTGATGGGGAAAAAGGTCATCCCTGCCACATTTTCATGTCCTTCCTTTAGGGGACACAGAGATACAGATAATGAAGTTATTATTCAGAAATAAACATGCAGATTGAGGGAAAAGGCATGCTATTCAGGAGGCTCACCAGTGTTGTGCAGTTTACATAGGGGGGCGTGTCAGTTCCATTGTTGGGCAGGAAATTAATTATCTGCGGAAAACAACACTGATTTTAAAATCTGAAATTATATATATATATATATATATATATATGACTCAAGCATTAAAGAACACACACACACACACACACACACACACACAGTCTTTTTTTTTTTTTTTTTGCAATGTGTATTATGTGTATGCTAATGTGTGCAATAGGCTTGATCTGTTTTTGGCAATGTGTATTATGTGTATGCTACTGGACACCTTAATTTCCTTCGGGATAAATAAAGTTACTCTACTCTACTCTACTCTACTCTACACACACACATATGTACATATCTGTGTGTGTGTGTGTGTGTGTGTGTGTGTGTGTGTGTGTGTGTGTGTGTGTGTGTGTGTGTGTGTGTTTGTGTGTGTGTGTGTGTGTGTGTGTGTTCTTTAATGCTTGAGTCATCTTTAAAACACTGAAAAAAAATCATCTGCTTGCCAATGTCCCCACCACTTTTCAAACCAAACTGACCCTATTCATTTTGATGATGACACATGGATTAGTTCCATTGTAGCCAAATGATGGATCATCCAGCCCAGAGCACTCTCCAAGCATGGACTGGAGAAAAGGGCAAGACCATTTAGTGTGCCCAGGTGCATCAAATGAGGCCTGCAGGTTGTAATGCCCAGGTGTGCATTTGTGCATTGTATGGCAGTGCTCCTGTAAGGTGTCATTGTAAGCTGTGGGACACAAGAGGACACAACTTTTACTGCAAAAATGGATGCACTTGAACATTTTGGTTCTTTAAAGCAACACTAAGTAGTTTTCGTCTTCGGTCGCCCGACAGGTTGAAAGTGGAATTGTCTCTTATAAAGAACTACAAAATAAACAGCACACTTTAAGACACATCTACATTCTTTTAAACCTTATATGCTGCTATACCACACCCTACAACCCGGGCTAGCGTGTGTTCATCAAACCCGTACCGGCGAAAAGTGTACGCGAGGTGGGTCCATAGCAGTGTCGTTTGAACATGCCACCCCGTGTCGGTCAATGTGAAAGGTATAGGTGCCTAGCTAATCTTGGTTGAAACTCCCACTAATTTTGGCAGTGTGAAAGGCAGTGTGAGAGATGGTCCACTCCTCCAAACTTACTTAGTGCAGATATAACCTATGGAGGGCTGCAAAGCGAATTCAGAAGTGCCTTTTACCCTGTTACAAGTTAACAAACCACTGAAACGACTTCGGAAACATTAGTTTATGGTTGAAAAAACTACTTAGTGTTGCTTTAAGTGTCAGCCTCATTTAGTGAACACACCCGTTTATACACATGATGAGTAGTGTACAGTCCTCTTAGCCTGGTAAACCAGCCCCTTGTACTTCATTTCATTTTGTACAGAGGGTCTAGAGCGGAGCCCATGAGAAATGATTTCTTCCTGGAGGCGTGGACTCTGCTGAAGTTTAAAACAAGTGCCTCTGCCTTTACACAATCGCTAATGTTTGGTCGTCACGTATGCAATTAGTCTACCTACGCACTACAATTCAGCACACAAAGTCAACACACCCTCTGTTCGCTGATTGGCCAGGAGTTGCTCGGTCCTCCTACAGTACATGACCTCCAATGGCCTCCAGTCCAGACCCTTAGCCCCTCCCTCTCCAGAAACATTCTGCACCCGCCCACACCCCCCCACCCACATACACACACACAGCCCATCAACAGCCACCACAGCCAGTCCTCCCTCACAACCCAAACTGCACTATATGCACTTTATCCCACCCCCCCATCACCTATTCTACCTCTGCTCTTCATCTGGTAGCTATCCCCCCCACTGCATTCTACGCACTTTACTATCCCTCACCCCATGCACAGTTTAGATTAACAATCAGCAGTTTCACTGCATGTCCTATTCTACCCTGTATGTATATGTATGTATGTGACAAATCAATATCCTTGATAATGAAATGAAATACGAGGGGCGGGTTTACCAGGCTACAGTCCTCTGACACTGGTAAAGGAAATGGATCCTTACGGCCGAGAAAGTCTTTTAGGCACCTGGACATCCTAGTCCAGCTGCGTTTCTCAGAAGTGTTGTAAACCAACTCCAGGTCCTCCTCATTATACACATCCGGCCATACCATTACCCCTATATATAATGTAAGACATAGTTAAACACAGCACACCTGAATATAGAAACACAGAATACAGAATGCAGTAGCTATTACTGTGCATCGGAAATAGGTCAAACTCGCTACTGAGTTTCAGACCAAAATTCACAAAACAAAAAGTTATGCTCTGAAACAGGAAGTGAGATCATAATCAGTTGGTCAGTTGTTTACATGAGGAGCCCAGAAAGTTTTAGAATGTCATGAACTCACCAGGCGAAGGTAATCGATCTTGGTAGTCTGGTGCGTATGGATCAAGGGTGTACATCAGCACGTAGATGGCCAGAGCAAACAGTGCTGTCATCACCACATAAAACGCCACGTAGTACAGGCTGATGTACACTGGTAGGACAAAAGAGAATGACTACAACATGATAATCATGGAAGACATGTAGGCTAAAGAATAACATGCAACCATTTAGTGTAGGAAGGGCAAGGTGCTTTATTGTGTCCAAAACTGGTAGTGCAGTAAAATACTGTATCAAAAATACTGTAAATCTCTGTTGAGGCAAATCACAAATTCAAAACATGAACCTGATTTGCAGGATCAAATTAACATTTAAAGTGGAAATATTCTGGCTGTGCTATTGTTGTCAGTGCTTTTATTTAACATGTTTCCTTAATCTTAGGTGAAATATCAAGGCCATTAAATGATGACATTTTCTTTTACATACAATGTTTTTTATTATTTTATTTTATTTTTACAAACAACGGTTGTCCTTTGAGGACTAGGGTCACATAAGTGATTAGAACATTTGCAAAATTAAGAGTTTGCACTATGATGTCACAAATACTTTGAGGGATTTTTAGCATAAAGTTCCATGAGAAATAAAGAATGTTTGTGTAAAATTCTAGAATTCTAGAAGAACAGGGAAAAATAATCCACTCCTCAAAGGGTTAAAAATGATACCAACCCTTTCCAAGGCGAGCTCTGTGTGGTGGCCCATTCTTGTACTCTTAGAGGACATCGAGCACAATTTTGTAAACACTAGTTGTCAGTTATCATACCTCTAATCTATTCCCCACACCTTTTAAACACTGTTATGATGATAAGGACAAGGACTCTTTATCACAAGGTCACTAGAAAGTTGCAGTGCGACTGCTAGGGTATGAGGAGAGTACCAAATGAGCAAGAGCTGGCACAAGGTGTTTTTGGATATAAAATACAATTTATAAAAATAATGAGTGCATCTTATAATCAACTCAGAAAAAGTTGACTGTATCATTACATCCCTATTGGTTATATTTCATACAGTCTTTAAAGCAAGACTAAGTAGTTTTCGTCTTCTATCGCCCTACAGGTTGAAAGACGAATTGACTCTCATAAAAATACTACAGAGAGACAGTCCACTCCTCCAAACTTCGAATTCAAAAGTGACTTTCACCCTGTTACAAGTTGATAAGATTTTGCAAATATTATTTTAAGGTTGAAAAAAATACTACTTTGCTTTAAGACACATTAAAGATATACAAGGTAAAGGTACACATTCCCACTTTATTTTGCTCCCTTATAGACAATCTACATGCTTGAAAAGCTCCAAAAAGAAGTCCAGCTGCTTACAACTTAGCTCCTTTGATTAGTATGCTCATTATTTACTATCTCCATGGGAACGTGTCCCCCCACATACCTACCCCATCTGACTGCCGTCCTGCCCATGAACGTTCCATGGTCGGGGTTCCACACGAAGCGCCCAAAGTCCTCACAACGCTGCCCACACGTCCTCTTCTCCTTCAAGGTGGCCATGTCAACCAATCAGAACAATACCTACAAACAGAACAGAGAACTGTTCACAAACTGTTCACAAACAGAATAGTAACAACCGCATAGTGTCATAAGTACTATCCCAAATTACAACCGCATAGCGTCATAAGTACTATCCCAAATTCCCCTCTTCTCCTTCTAACTGTTACTGCCTTTTCACTGCCTTTGTACTGGACATCTCAACCAATCAGAACAATACCTACAAACAGAACAATAACAGCCAAATAGTATCATAAACACTATCCCAAATTCCCCTCTTCTTCATTTAACTGTTTTGTACTGCCCTATTTCAGCTCCCTTACCCTCTTTTAGTATGAAATGAATGTCACCTTTTTGTTATTGTATTATTATGTCTCTGCGAGCAAAGAGGAGACTAGGAATGCCACTGGCCAGAGACTGCAGCTTTATAGGCTCTGATAAGGACCCACGCAGTATGCTCAAACAGGGCGGGCACGCACTGACATTGAGGACAGGTAACGCAGTGAAGGACAACCTTAGAGGAGTTTTATTCCTCTACTCTTCTATTCCTCCCTATAGTACAGTACCTAGTACCTTATTCTTCTATTCCATCATAACTACACAAAATAGAGAGGGCTCAAACACAAACCCTAAATGCCTCTCAATCTGTATTTTACTTACAACAGATTTTATCAGATCAGTGAAAGGCGAAGTAATGTAAAACCACTTTTTTTTTTATTTCAGCGCCCTCCTAACATGTATCTATGCCCCTAGGTACAGTAAAATGTAATACACTGTGTACCAAGTTATGCTGTACATACATAATGACATGTTGTGAACTTATATTTCTATAGTACAGGTTTATAGTTTGTAATAACGAAGGTTTGTTGCAGCACTCTGCTCAAGTGCCTATTTTTTTTTTAATGTTAAACAGTAGTTAATTGCAGGACTTCTTTGACCAAACATTAAAAAGAGTTAAGACATTTGATGGAAGTGATATATTATATAATATAATATATCACTTCATTATATAATATAAGTGATATATTTGCAGCCCCACAATTTATGAAAATATACTACAGCCTTTTAACAATCAGCCAGGACTCCTAGCACTTTCCACTGCATTTACATAGAGGTACACGGCCGATGCCCTTTATGTTAATGAGCTCACTGGCACCAAATGAAACGAAGAGGGACCCTGCTGTACCAAACGTGAAATAGGAGGGGACTTCAAAGTGTCACAGGTTAGTTTTCCAGCCAGGCTGTATTTTAAACAGCTGTATTTTTTATTTTTATCAAGCTTATCAAGCTGTATTTTTTGGCTGTATTTTAAACAGCAACATGAACCCATTACCCAAAAGTATGGAACATAAACCTTTTATCTCCCTTATGCCAGTTGACAATAGCCAAATGCCTGTTTTTTACTTTAGAAATAGGGACTTTAACAGTGTGCTGTGGCTAACATTTCTCATTAAACATGCACTAAGAACATGTACATGCTTAAAGGAGAAATTTGGTGTTAAATGAACTTTGGGTATGTTGAAAAAAAGTTGGTGTGTTTGCTGAGGAGCAAAGCTGCGCTAGCCTGTTGCATTTTGAACTTTCTAACTTTTTATGTTAAATTGAATCAGTGTGTGTCCACATCCATATACTCATAAGGCTGAATTTTGTCAGTCAGAATATGGTGTACTTGCAAACTATTTAGTCTATCGTTTCCAAAAATATTGTCTTTTAAATACAAAGCTTTTTTTGTTAGAAAAGGAACTGGCCGCATTTGTCTTGCAAAATTGATCCTCATTTTCTTACCTAATGGCAGCCATGTTACACATTGACTATGCAGTATGTTTAGATAAGAACCATGTGGGCAGTTGTGGCCTAATGGTTAGGAAGTTGGTCTTGAGGGTCGCAGGTTCAAATCCCGTATCAGTAGAAAGAATATGGGTGGGGGAGTAAATAACTAGTGCTCTCCTGCACCCTCATCCATGGCTGAAGTGCCCTTGAGCAAGGCATCTAACCCCACATTGCTCCAGGAACTGTACCCTGTACCTAAAATAACTGTAATTCGCTCTGGATAAGAGCATCAGCTAAGTGTAATGTAATGTAAAAGAAACTGGAAACTACCACACCAAAATATAAGAGCTGTCTGATTCTTTCTTTTGTATAGAGATCCCAACAAGCATTATGCCTGTGCTCACTCTCTCGTGTATAAGACTGTATAAGGGTTAACACAGGGAAGGTATTATGGCGTTAGGCGATAATGGCTTTAGGGAAAGGTGTTGAGTCAGGGGGATGTCTGGGAGAGTGCTGTGACCTGCCAAGTCTTTCAGACTGCTGTCTAGTCTCAGTCTGTCTCCATCTTTTTCTCAAACACTGTCTGCTTTGCTTCCTATCAATACAGGGGGCCTCAGTTCCCAGTATTTGCCGCCGAAGGACATTAATCCTTGGATATAACCTTCTCTGGTTTTTGAAGGCAACAGATGTTGCCTTTCTCCACCCCTCCCTCACTGTGTGGGGCATTTTGAGCGTACATCCCTTTTGTCTCCTGCGCGTAATTGTTTTTTGTCACCTCAACGTCGGCACCTTTTTTTTGTATTGACTGTGAAGAGTGCACCTCTTCTGTATTATTTTATATAAATTTCATTTTTCATTTTGGCATACTTTTTATTGTTGGTTGCCATGGATACCAGTATGCTTACTACTGTGGTGGCAAATTCTGAGTATATCTCAGCACGAGGAAGTTTTGACGGTTCGGCAAATCCAGCTGCCAACCGTGACAAGAAGTACCACGCCAAGCTGAAGTTACCACACATCACAGTGTGTGAAGACCTCCGTGAGACAATCGACCTCCAGTTTCAAAGTATTTGTGTGGAGCAGCCCATCGGCAAGCGTCTCTTTCAAGAGTTCCTGCAGGCAGCCAACGAATACAAAGGGCCCTGCAAACTTTGGCAGGACATTGAAGAATACGACACAGTCGAAGACAAAGACAGGGTGTGGAAAGCATCTAAAATCGTCGAGCGCTACATGGAACCTGATGCCAAGTACTACTGTCCCTTTTTACCCGAGAACGAGATCACCAAGGTCAAAGAGAGGCACCAGGAGGCAACTGATGATATCTTCACCCAAACCCTAACCACGGTCCTAGACTTCCTGAAAGAAGTTCCATACACGTTCTATCTGGAGACCATGTACTTCAAACGTTTTCTTCAGTGGAAGTGGCTGGAGATGCAACCCATGGGCGCGGACTGGTTCCTGGACTTCCGTGTGTTGGGTAAGGGAGGGTTCGGGGAGGTGTCTGCCTGCCAAATGAGGGGCACAGGCAAGATGTATGCCTGCAAGAAGCTAAACAAGAAGAGACTGAAGAAGAGGAAAGGATTTGAGGTAAGTGATGCTGCTCTGATGTACAGCAAAGTGTGGACTTTGGAGGTTTTGGCATTGTAATAATAATAATAATAATAACAACAACAACAACAACAACAACAACAATAATAATAATAACACTAATAATAACAACAACAATAATAATAAAACATATTATTATTATTTACATTATAATTATTATAATTATAACAATAATTATTATTATTATTATTATTATTATGATTTGCTTATATTGGAAATAGGTATGTGTAGAATCACATTGAACTGTTCCGGAAGCACATGGTCACTGACTGAGATATTTCCACCAAAGCCGCTCACCTTCATCTGAATGTCACTGGAACACAGATTATGGTTTCTGATAAGACTTAAAGAGTTTTGGAAAGAACGCCCATACTTTATGTGATTCACTCCTATATTTCTTATGGTTTTATGCTACATTTTATCAATCAATCATATTAATGTGAGTTTTTTAGAGAATGACGGGCAAAGATAGGCCTACTATAAATTATATGGTTCAATGTTTTTGATGTAACTGGAAATTACTTCATAATATTAGATGACAAATTCAGTGTCAGAGGTTTGGCACAAAACAATAGCCAACACAGTTGGTCAAAAAAAATGTAAAGAAATCTAATTTTTGTAAATTAATTTATTGTGCTAATATTACTTGCACGGCATATGCCCCCCATTTCCCCAGCACAAGTGAAGAAAGAACTGGGAAAAAAAAATCAGCATATTAAATCTGTTGGAAGTCTGCATGGGCAGCATGTAATGTAATTGCAGAGAGGCCGCACAAGGCATTAGCATCTGTGTTGTAATATTAGCGCTAATACTGAGCTCATTAGGAAGTGCCAACTCCAACACATTTATATTTGGAACAGATTTGACGTGGCTGACAGAGGAAGGACACCATGCAGAGCGGACAGCTCAAACACAACACATGGGTTAGGTTAGGTTTCTTTATTAGTCTCCACCAGGGAGAAATTTGTCTCGGAGATAGAGAAGATGCAGCACCATAAAAACACACAACACAAACAAAAAAACAGTACAGACACAGCAACATACAATATACACACACATGGCGTAGACACTGGCACAGACATACTGAAAGTTCTCACCCACTGCCCCTGCCTATTCAACACTGTTACTGTTGGGCACCCTGGTACTGCCGGAGGTCAGGGACATTTTGTTGCTCTAATAAATGATTGCGGCAAAATCACCTGCTCTGAAAAGCATTTTTGCCTACAACAAACACTTGGCATACCAGGGAATGAAAACAAGCAAGAAAATGTGGAGCTGCAGAAAGTTTTGGCATGGTTGGTATAATATGACTTGTTACCAGCTAACAGAATCACAGCAAGATGGGTAACACCAGGGACTAGCCTTTTAGTGTCAGTTCAGGTGGAAAGTACCCTGATAAACCAGCCCCTCGTACTCCATTTCATTTTGTATGGCCTGGCCGTGCTGCCATTGACATTGCTGTATTAGGTACCAGCCAATCCTAGCCAATCAGCGAACAGAGGGAGTGTTCGTGAACAATTAAGGTTGACTTTGCGTGCTACATTTGAATTGTAGTGTGTAGGCAGGCTAATTGCATACGTGACGACCAGACGTTACCGACTGGGTAAAGACACAGCCACTTGTTTTAAACTTCAACAGTCCACACCTCTAGGAAGAAATCGTTTCTCAATGCAGCACAGCCAGACTCTCTGCACAAAATGAAATGAAGTACGAGGGGCTGGTTTACCAGGCTAGGTAGAGAGGGCATCTGAAATAGTAGGCCAAATTTGTTACTGAGTTTAAAGGAGAACTTCGGTGTAAAATGAAAATTGGCATGTTAAAACATCATACCAAGTTGGTATGTGTATGGAGGAGCAAAATTGATTTAGCATGTTGCATTCAGAGTTTAACTATTTTTTATCGTTTGTCCCAGAAGGCTAACAATGGAAGTGGTAGGTGCCCTTAGACGAAGCATGACGGCTATGCTATTTTTAAACCATTAAAACAGCTCGAAGAAACTCCACACTCCATCGGTAGTACAACAAAGGCCCTGACATTAAAAACGAGGCACTGGCATGTTTTAACATGCCAATTTTCATTTTACACCGAAGTTCTCCTTTAAGACCGAACTGCACACAAAAAAAGTGATGTTCTGAAACAGAAAATGAGATCATAACCCTGGTCAGTTGTTTATATAAATACATATCCTAGTTGCTGAAAGTTATGCCCTTGACACAAAAACATCAAGTTCATATGTACCTCACACAAGACCGAAGAATTAAGAGTACCGTACACTGATTACTCTTAAACAGTTTTTTCTTTATTATTAGGAGTGAACAATGCATTCAGGTTCACTCCTAATAATAAAAAAATCAGTTTAAGAGTGATCCTCCTAGAGTGCTCTTATTTCTTCGGTCTTGTGACATATTTCCCTGCCTAAAGGTGATGATACAAGGAGCAACTTTTTGAGCAATGTTGCTGGGCAACAGCATAAAAGGCTCCTAATGTTCTGACTGGATGATAGTGACAAGCTCTGTGCTGATACCGTAAGTTCCTCTGATAAAAATGTGTGGCCTAACATCAGTAGGAAAGTCCCCAAACAGCATGTGTTAGTAAAGTTGCCTGGCAATACTGCCCAAAAAGTTGCCTAGTAGTGTATCATCATCTTTACACCTGCACCTGCATCCTGAAAGGCTTTTGTGCACACAGATACCTATGGATTGTCACCAATTGTACATCACTTATACTCTGCTTTATTGTGTTTTATTTTCTCTGTAGGGGGCAATGGTAGAGAAGCGGATTCTTGCACGTGTTCATAGCAGATTCATCGTATCCCTGGCCTATGCTTTCCAGACCAAGACAGAATTATGCTTAGTCATGACTATAATGAATGGAGGAGACTTAAGGTGATCATATATATAACTACTTTATGGAGCAGTTACACTCATGTAGATGGGAACAGACAGCAATAACAATACACAATTAAAAACATTTTTTAGCATTTCAAACCCACTCACTGTTAACATTTTCTCACAGCAAGCGAAATGTGAAATTGATCATGCATAGGGTTTTTATGTTAATTTTTTATGCTAAAAACAAATTCTGCTGTACCCTTCTCTCTCAGGTTTCACATATATAATGTTGATGAAGACAACCCTGGCTTTGATGAGCCTCGGGCTTGCTACTACTGTGCCCAGATCATCCAGGGCATGGAACACCTGCATCAGAAGAGGATCATCTACAGAGACCTCAAGCCTGAGAATGTCCTGCTTGACAATGAGGGTGCAGAACATGTTCACATACTCAAAAACAGAAGTGCATATTCTTGTGTGACGTAAAAAGGTTATATGACTACTTAAAAGTAAACCATTAGAATCTTGACTTTCTTATGCAAACACAGTTTTTACAGGGCAACATAAAAATGTAACAAAACTTATCTTCGCTTTTTGTTTGTAATGCAAATATTGCTTAAGTACACAAACTTACAATCACTGGATTCTTGTCTGTTGCCAGGCCACGTGCGTATTTCTGACCTTGGATTGGCGGTGGAGCTGCAGGAAGGACAGGAGAAAACCAAGGGCTATGCTGGAACTCCAGGTGAGAACAGCTCATGGGTGACTCCTGTATCATGTATAACTCCTGTAGCCTCTTAGCGCTCACCGTATCGCCGGCACTACAACTCACTGTGATTGAAAAAAAAAAAACGTAACTACAACATTGGCAAACTTGACCCCCTCACTTAGAAAATAAATGATATCATTGTAGTGTTTACATAAGTAGAAAAGAAAAAGTCCTCTCGACCAGAATTTATGCTCCCAAGTTTTAGTAAAAACTGTGACGTTTCGGGCTCTCACCCTTCCTCAGACCTCAGATCATTGTAGGGTTTATAATAATAATCTTTTTGGTGCCACTAGACTGCAAGAAGTGTTGTCTTTTGGTGTCCCTCCCAAACTGTAAAGCACTTTCAGCTGCATCTCGTATGTATTAATTGTGCTATACAAGTAAAGATATAATACAAGTATTATTATTATTTTTATTTTTATTTTTATTATTATAAAATGAAATATAAATCAGCAAACGTGACCCTCTCACTTAGGACATAAATGATATCATTGTAGGGTTTATGGCACCGGAGCTGCTGAGGAGCGAAGAGTATGATTACTCGGTGGACTACTTCACCTTGGGGGTCACACTTTATGAATTCATCGCTGCCAAAGGCCCCTTTAGATCAAGAGGTGAAAAGGTAACCTGCCCTCTTATTCTTTCTGTTTTCATTATAAATCTTCTATATAGGGCCCAGACTTAACAGTTGCAATCCTGCTCACACAGGAAAAGTCCTATAATATATATATATATATATATATATATTACATTTTATTTGATAGTAGGACTTTCCTTGTGTGTCCTACTATCAAATAAAATGTAATTTACACACACAGTCTCTGGGGGGCTCCCTTCTTTTCTATGTTGCTCATGCATCTGGCTTGCTAGGGCCTCTACTGTCTGTTCCACTTTTCCCCCAGTTTAACACTCCTGCACTGTTGTACTATTTAGTAAAGTGCTTAGGCAAACAGTTACAGTGCCCCCCATGGCTGTGCTTTGGTATTTAAATTGGCACGTTATATTCAGTTTTTAAAAATGATTATCATTGCAGTGCACATTCACACTGGTGTGACTATAATAGGAGCATAGCCAGTATGTATGTATGTAACAGTATACCCGCACGAGAAGGTTTTTATTTTTAGTCAAACCATTGATCTGTTTAAATGTAATCAACTGCTAATTGTGTTCCTGCTGTACTTTCTTTTTTATCCCAATGAAAGATTTGAGTGAATTTGTAATTCTACAGGTTATAAAACACAAGTATTCCAGAGCTAGAGTGCTATATGTCTTAACTTCCTTCTTCTTGGGCTGGTTTGTGTGTTTACGGATGTTCTGACTAATTCTGGATTTTTTTTGCACAGGTGGAGAACAAAGAGGTGAAAAAGAGAATCCTAAATGAGCCCGTCACTTACTCAGAGAAGTTCAGTGAGAATGCCAAGTCCATATGCGAGGGGCTCCTGGCCAAATCTGTCAACGATCGACTCGGATTCAAAAATGGATCGTGCAACGAGCTTCGGTCTCACCCCTTCTTCTCGGGAATTAACTGGAGAAAGCTGGATGCAGGTGATGACGTGAACAAAGTCACAGTTTCTGAGAAAATGTGTTTCCAGCAGAATTTGTTCTGCGCTGATGTCATTTCAGAATTTCAGAAGTACTAAATGCTAAATAATGTAAAGTTTAGTCTACTTTTTAGTTTTCAGCAAATTTAAGTTTCAGTGTGAGTTGTGTCACCCTTCAAACTCACCTACAGAAACTATTCAGATTCATAAGCTGGGCTTTATATCACAAGATTAACCAATGAGAGTAGGCCTACAAAAACTCATGATACCCAATGTATCAAAATTAGTAGGGCTATGAATGCAACATATGGCAACATAATTGAGGAATGCATGGGTAAAATGGGCATGGTCGCAAAATGCAGAAACAGAGAAAATGCAATGTGTAAGTTTGATTTCAGATTTAGTAAGGTTAGGTCAAGCTAGGTCAAGACTATGCTCGTTTATTTGCAGGATTACTTTTAAAAATGCAAGGGTTTCAATGCAACTATCAGTAGGGTGTGTACAGCAGCTTCCTACTGAAGGGTTTCGTTAGTATAAAATGAAATAAAACATTGTTTTATCCGAATTAGGAATTATGTCACCCTTCAAACTCCTCTGCAGACACTCTATTGAAATTGGGCTTTATATCATGAGCTAAGCCAATGACAGTAGGCCTACAAAAGTCAAGTCAAATACCCAATATATCGAAGTTAGTAGTAGTAGTAACATCGTTGTCATATATTTGATTCCTTGAAGGTTTTCTTTAGTATAAAATCAAAAATAAAACATTGTTTTATCCGAATTAGGAATCCTTGAGCCTCCGTTTGTGCCGGACTCTAAGACCGTCTATGCCAAGGACCTGGATGCCGTGGGTGCCTTTTCCACCGTCAAGGGGATACAGATTGAGGACCCAGACAGGGATTTCTTCAAAGAGTTTGCCTCAGGAAATATTCCCATCCCATGGCAAGAGGAAATGATAGAAACGGGCATGTATGACGAGCTGACTGTGTGGGGACCTGAGGGGTCTATACCCAACGATCTTCGCCGGGAATCCATCCATGAGCAGCCTCCGAAGTCCTCTACCTGCTGTGTGTCTTAAGCAGCAATAGAGTCCTTTCTTTAATTACCGTACATCTTCCGTCTAATGGGATAGACAGAAGAAGAACATTTGAAAACTAATTTCATTCTGGGGTAATATGATGTCCTTCATAGGTCGTACTATAGAGCAATTTTTTAGACCAAGGACCACTTCCCCCCCTTAAAAAAAACCTTAAGGACCACCCCCCTTCATCTGAGGCTAACAGGGCTTTGTAAATGCATGAATTGGTGCAGTATCACAGTCCCAACTAGGGAATGGCATGAAGATTATATACATGTCGTTTAAACACACTGTGCATAGCATAGG